>JBAMNC010001383.1:0-509673 GCA_037902135.1 Cetoscarus ocellatus
AGAGAGAGAGAGAGAGAGAGAGAGGGAGAGAGAGAGAGAGAGATCCATGAGCATCTCCCGGGTGTTTAAAAAAACTAACTCAGGACAATAGCAGCGAATGAGCGCTTAATTAAATTAATTAGTCCTTCTTGTCAATCTCGGATTAATGGCCAATAGCGACGGTGCTGCTTCATGTTTTTTCTACTCCTCTTCCTCTCTCTCTCCCGTATGAGTGAAGAAGGGGAAGGGGGGCTCATCCCGGCATCCTGAGGGGAGGTAATTTGCACGGATCAAGGGGGCAAGGCGCCGCAAAGTATAAATACTGTGACTTCAATAGAAGAGCACCAGCAGGTTCCCAACTCCGCTACCAAAGGAGGAGGAATTGGCTGAGGAGAAGATTGATTCTTTATATATTTTTTACCTCTTCTTTCCCAGAGTTGGCACTAGAAGCAGCAGCATCGTCATCTTCATCACTTTTTTTTCTTCTTCTCCAAAGTGGGGGTCGACTTTAAACCGAGCCGCACCATTGATGTCTTAAGCTGTCGTGGAGCAGAAGAGTGAGTGTGAGTGTGTGTGAGAGTGCGAGGTGTGTGTTTTCTCAAAGAGGAGAGCAGGCAGGGATGGAAGAGCTCACCGCGTTCGTGTCCAAGTCTTTCGATCAGAAAGTGAAGGAGAAGAAGGAAGTGATAACCTACAGAGAGGTGTTGGAGACCGGCTCGTCGCGAGCAGGGAGCAGGGAGTCTTTATCCGGGGAGCCCGGGAGCAGAGAGGAGGCTGCAGCGGCAGCAGCAGCGGCGGCGGCGGCTGGAGGAGTCACCCGGAACGTGGCGCTCTCGCCGGGCAGGGAGACGGACATGCTCGGCCCGGAGAGGATCAGGGACGCCGGAAGCCCCAAACTTATAGACGGTAAGAGTGCATGCTGTTCTTTTGAAACGATCTGAAACAACAAAAAGAAACAGCAGAGTTAAAGAGAAGAATCTGCTACGTGGAGGTTTTATTTGCGAACAAGAGGTGGAAAAAAAAAATCCACTTCAGATCCAGAGCATCCAAACAGAAAGCGCAAAATTATCGGCCAAATCTAATCGATTGGAGTGTAAGCTGCAGCATTATAAGCTTTTATTTTTTACTCAGAAAGAATATATATTTTTCATGTTAGTTGCCATGAACACTACATTATTCTCCTTCCCCTTTCATAAATGAAATAATAACTGTAACTCTTGTTAAAATGCTGACATCTTCGTGGAGCCGATCCTTCAGTAAATATTTTAATTCTCTGATTTTTGAAAACTAGAGGCCAATCCAAGAATTATCATAAACAACAAGGCCTGAAGCAAACTAGCAACCATCTTTTAAATCATGTTATAAAAGTAAAAAAAAAAAATTTCACAAGAGAATAAAATAACAAATGTGTACACGTGCGTAAAGTCGCTCCATTTATGCGTAATTTAGTCTCTTCATAGCAATGTAGCTATTTTTTTCATCTTAAAGCCATGTATGGCAATCTTTTCATATCTTATACATAGATTTAGTTTTATTTGAATCAAACGAACGCGAATCCAACACCTGGCACACACTTTCCTGCACCTGAAAGGTGGAAAATCACGTCCTGTCATTTTTGCAGTCCTTCCGTGGCACTGGCTGTGTGCTTCAGGTGAGAGAACGTCAGGTGCAAGAGCAAATGGCTGAGATACAATACATAATCCATGACAACAGAAAATGTACTTAAAAAAGGCTTTTTTATTTTTCAGTGTCCTTTAATATTATATTCTTAGCTTATCACAAAAGAGTAGTGTCGAGTTAGTAATTTACGCAGCGTTTATAAATAGCAAACGTAAATGCTTTCAATAATATTAACTCCTTTACATTTTAATTAAAACAAAAGACAAGAAAGACCACTCAATTCAACTATTCACGTTTTATTATTTATCAAAACCTGCATAAAACGTGCCAGCACTCAAAAGCAGATTAAAATCAGAGTTTTGGGCTGCTAAAAATCTGCCATGTGTGCGTCCTGGGCAGCAGCAGCAGCGTGCATGGTTAAAGGCGGAACAGATACAAGCGAGTATCAGACATCCAACAGTGGGCACATGCAGCCTTGCATATTTATAAGCGGTAAATAATTAAAGAGCTTTATGTAGCTCTACAAAACATCCGAGCTCTGATAGCTTGCTTGCCCTATCAGGGCTGGCCTGGCAGGGCATGTATTGCTTTCTCTTTTTATTATCTGAGGTTTTGTTTCTGTTTGGTGTGGATCGATAATCATTCTCACACAGTTTTCAGCAGTTACCCAAGGATGTAGAGCGCATTTTAAAGAGCTGTTTCAGACTCTGAGGGCCTTTTGGTTTGTTTTATTTCACTGTGGGGTGGTTCAAGCGGTGGTCTCTAAAAGGGGTGTTATTTCTACAGGAATAAGTCGTCTTCTGTGAGGTTAAAGATTTTAAGCATGCACTGTAATGTTGGCGTTTCCCTGATGGGCTGCTTCTGTGCACGCAGGCACCACGGACGTGAAGGAAAGGAAAGAAGACTCGAAGCCCCTCGAGGATGAAGCACAGACTAAAATCAAACAGAGGAGAAGTCGGACTAACTTCACGTTAGAGCAGCTCAATGAGCTCGAGCGGCTTTTCGACGAGACGCACTATCCGGACGCGTTCATGCGCGAGGAGCTGAGCCAGAGGCTGGGACTGTCCGAGGCCCGAGTACAGGTAGGAGCACAGCGCGTGCTGGATGGAGAAGGAAATACAAGAATAATAGAAAGGGATGACTATCAGTGTGTTAACAGTATTTCAAACAATAACTGCTCAAGGATAGATGTTCTGTTTAATGTGAAAATTAAAATAATTAACAAACGTATTATTTTATTACTGTGAAAATGGAAAATTAAAGTGTAGGTGCGTAAAGTAATAAGTTTCAGCTCCAAATGCTTCTTTAGTTTTTAGGATGTTAAAAACAATAACAACAACATGATAATTAATAATAGTAGCAATTGCAGTATTTGTAATAATAATAATAATAATGATAACAATAAAGTATAAGAATAATAATACGTTTTTTTATTCCATTGATAATTTTCAAAATGTAGTTCACTCATATTTGTGATGCCAAGCTTAAAAAGAAATACCTTACTGGGTTTATGCAAGTATATTTCCATGCACATATTTTTTTTTTCTGTTTTGCTATGTGCTATAGTTCCTTTTGTTAAGAATCGTTGTATATTTTGGGGTGAAGGGTACGAGGTGAGGATAAGAAAATGATAAGGGTGCAATCTATTATTATGTATGTTTTCAATGTATAGGGGCTTCTGTACACATGGTGAAAACTAATTAATAAAAAGGTCATAAAAAATAAATGAATAAATAAATGCGTTCAGAGGAAAACTATTAATTATGCTGTTTTTAAATGTAAAGTTAAAGGTAATTTCTTTGACTAAATTGTACTATTATTATTATTATTATCATTACTATTATCATTATTACTAGAATTATTATTACCATTATTGTTGCTGTATGGGTGATGTAGGTTCACATGATTTTGTTTTTTAATAATTAATGAACAAATACTGATTTTTTTTTCATAGGCCTCAATTTGTGTCAGATTTCAGATAATTCTCTTTGGTGCTACAGTTTTTAATTAATCAGATTTTTTTTTAGATGAAATTTCGCATACTTTAAGATGAAATGGCTCTGTTTTCAATCACAAAAAGCACATTTTTGTCATTGTAAATTGACTTTGGATTATTCAGTTCGCTTCTCAATTAGGGCCTCGCTTCCTTATGTCACGAGACCCCCTTTGTCATCTCCACTGCCCGCAACAGCAGCAACAAATAAGCCTACAAATATTTGCCTTCACTTTCATGGTGTGTGTTACCACAAAGTCTTCTCGTTTGGGAGAGATACTGTCGTTTTTCTTGGGGGACACGCCATCTGCGCAGAAACCCAGTACGGCTTCAGGGGACAAGGGGGGGGGGGGGGGGGGGGGGGGTCTAGTCAGTCAGTCAGGGAGACATGTCTTGTGTAACAGGAGCGGGGAAGAGGAGGAGGGGGTGTATGAATGAGTAAATACACACAAGTCTTCTTTTTGATTCGACAAAAAACTTTAAATTACAGATTTTCTTTTCATACGTGAGCGTTTGAATGTGGCGGTAAGAAGCATAAATGTGGGTGCAGAATGATCCACAATCAGCCCTCTCAAAAGTTGGAGGCAGGTTTTCTCAGGGCTCCCCCGTCCTGAACTGGAATCTCCCCAATAAGGCGCATTGTGTCCCGAACGAGGCGCACAGCTCGGGGATTTACATAAATTATGTTTTATTTTCTGCCCAAAATCAAGCTGCTTTCTCCTCCCTTCTCAGTGTTATTTCTTTTTACCAGTTGCATGCACGGGCCATAGATATATTTTCATTTTTCCTCCCTTTAAAATCGAATCAATAACAGCAGGGCATTTGCTTTTATCATGGCAATAACTTAGACCTGAAGATTGCGCAAAAGCACTTCCGATTGACATGCGCTGTGGTCAATAAAAGAGGCCAGCTGACAGATTAATCGATATGGTATTTTCACTGTGCGTGTATAAGAGCCCTAATGTATGTGAGATTGCAGATTGACATGTTGTTGTATTGTGGGCTAATTTGGGCAGAGCTTTGTCTGCGAGATTCAAAGCAGATTAATCGTTTAATCTGCGTTTCAAGGCGTTTTTTCTTCTGAAATTGACGCTCGCCGATTTGAAAAGAAAGAGAAAAAGGGAGAAGTGTGCTGTCTTTGAAGCCGCTTTTCTTTTCTGTGTGTTATGGCAGTGATTAGACAAAAAACAGCGAGGCTATTTAAGCGTTTTGGTGCAGATAAGGGTAATTAATTTCAGCGGTCATTTAATGAGAGAGAGAAGAGGGAAACGCTCTCAGATCGCCTTGCTCTGATGTCCCAAAAATGCGTAATAGCGGTGCTGCTATTCGATATCTGAGAGTCTATTCAACTCTTCAGGGACACCAATCTATAGAAAGATGAAACCAGCGCTGACAAGGTTATTTATTATAGTCCAATAGTGCCGCACATTTCCAACAAGGGTGTCTCTATGTTCCTAATAAGCTTTTAATGTCCGCTCATTCTCGTGGATTTACCACTTTTCCATTTTTGTTCTCCATCCTTCCCACTTTTTTCACTCTCTCTTGTTCCAGACCAAATGAAATAATTCAGATCCGGGGTTAAGCAGTGTCATTAATATTTCAGTGCTCCTCAGGGATATTGTTTTTCTGCGGTTGTTGTCACTTTTGAGAGGAATTACGCACGGCCTCACAAGCAGCTGCCAATCAGCGGCTCTCTAATTAATTTCTGTCCCTGCAGGTTTGGTTCCAGAACAGAAGAGCCAAATGCAGAAAGCAGGAGAACCAGTTACATAAAGGTAGGCTTTCATCCTGCATGCATGCTCCCATTAACACAAAACTACTCCTATTTTATTCGTTTTTTATTTCAAGGCTCGAGTACGCTGAGCATCCTTCATCTTTACGCACATTTTACGCGCACACACACAAAAGGGAAAGCAGTGTGGTTTGGGACATTCTCCTCACAATTAGGCTATCTTCTTTGTGTTTTTTTCTTTTAGGAGTCCTGATTGGAGCAGCCAATCAGTTTGAAGCTTGTCGTGTAGCGCCATATGTCAACGTGGGGGCTTTACGGATGCCATTCCAACAGGCAAGTTACTTTGAAGTGTCTACTCTTAAAACCAGACCAATCCCCGGACTGCTGTCTTGGCACAGGCTCTTCACAAGTGCCATGCAGGAGGGGGAAACTGAACTCTTATAACAGTGATAAAAAATGGTTTGCCAGCACAGGGTAGCCTGTACAGACTAATTGGAAAATTCCCTCTATTGTTTAACAGATTATTTTGTATGCCCACTTCACAGGAAAAAGCCAACATGGAAATAGTTTGACTGTTAGATAATGAAAGGCAAACATCCCTCATGTCTCCTTTACATTTATACTAGGGACAGACCAGAGAAATAGACTGATACTGGATTATGAAGGAAACTGAGCCTTTGTTTAAATAGGCAGAAATGGGATTCTGAATGTAAAAGCATTTAAAATTAGTGAATATAATATTAGGATGATGAATGTAACTGAATGAGAACAAGCTTTTTGGCAGGTATGTCAGCCATATATATATATATATACATATTTACATATTATATATATACAGGGACGCTGACAGAAATGTTGGGCCCAGTGAAAGGATATCACAAAGGACCCTAAATTTGCACAGTTTCTCAAACCTTGAATCTGTCAAGAAAATAAAAATAGTAATGCAGTTTATTCAGTTTAAGTAACTTTCTGGCATTTGGACCATTTTAAACATTCAGCATATTCATATTTATCATTTACATTTAAGGTGTAACTAGTCCTGATCAATCACTGATCTCTTTACATTATCAAAGACTTAAAATATTTACAGATTATACAGTTGTCTCACTCTGTTACTTGTTATTTTCAAGACCCAAATATTATTAATATATTCCCCATGCTGTTCAGATATTCATTAAAATATCAGAAAGCATGAAAGAAACTAACACCCTCTTTAAGTGTTCTATGGGCCCTCTTTTTGTATTAATGTAATTTTACTGGAGTTAAGCCATGCAAAGGTACCTGGACAGTAAGTTTTTTTGCAATAAGAAATAAGAAAATCTGTTTTATGTAAGTGAAGAGCAAAGAAATCTTAAAACACCAAATGTTGCGGATACTATGATATTTTGAGGGAGGCCCCAGCAGTCATGGGCCCTGAGGATCTTTCTCAGTTTTCTTTCCTTTACGGCCCCTTGTGTACAAGAACAACAGAAAAATAGGAATATATTTCTAAATTACAATGAAAGTGAAAATTAAGTTAAAACAGGAAACGTACAAGCTAACATTAGGTGAAAAGTCAAAGCTAACAAAAACAAGTCTGTGTAGACAGCAGTGCAATGATAAGGAGTGAAAATGATGCAGTAAACATTAGATATGGGACATGTGTGGTTTGATGTAGGCAGTATAGAGCAGAATAAAACCGTTTCCATGGATCTGTATGATACACAGCAAATTCAGCAAGTGCAGAGTAAATTCTGCTCTGAATGGAGTCAAATCCCTGAAACTTTACTCTCCGCTGAAAAAGAGTTGTTGTTAAAAACAAGTGTAAAGATGATACTTCAGTAAATCAAATCCATGTCCCTGTATGATTTTTATCTCTGAACCTGTCAGTGACACTTGTAGAGTCGATCATCCCGTCCGCCCCCCATGATTGGACAACAGATGCCACAAGTCCACGTCATAAAAACTGCAGTGCAGATATTTTTTTTGAATATGTGCTCTAACCAAACATGGTATCTTTATTTCAGTTAATTCCCCCATTAATATACAGTAAATGCACACAGCAGTGTTTACACTCTGCAGTGTTAATATGGCGTTAACACTTAAGCGGTTAAAACATATACTGTGAGAGAGTGCATTCCTAATACTAAAGTCACACTGTTATGTGGTACAAAGTTTTAACACCAAAAAGTGTCCACAGTTAGAAGAATTAAAGCACTTTGTTGTGTGGACCCATATGGACACTTAAGAGGTGTTAATATTAACTCTGATAGTGTTGATTTGCAGATTTTGATTTAGGAGGCAGGTGGACAGAGTAGTACCATCCTGCAGCATTTGGTTACATTTAATCAACTCTTTTTCTAAAGCACATCTTATACAGTAAAAATAAAATACGACACTATGCATAATAAAATACCGCATCCACTGAAACACAGGGCAAAACATTAATTTCAATGCATAAATGAAACGACAACAAGGCCAAATATATGAAAAGTGTTCAAGTCTGCATTAAAAGAAGACACAGCTGTAGCAGACCTTACCTCCTGGGGTAAAGACGTCTGAGGCAGATATAGTAATACTTCATTAATGCCCAGAGGAACACTGAGTATTTTATTTCTATGAAGTTTAAAAGCAACTACAACACTGTATGAACTGGACCAAAAGCTAGTATTAGTGCAGTTCAATTTCTGTTTGAAGACCTGCTCTGGTTTATCACTCTGAAGGCCAGAGATTCCCACAGGCCGCAAAAGCTAGAATTGAGCTCAGATTTCATCCTATTGACATCCAAATAAAAACTCAGATTTGACCTTTGATTCACAGGAGCTGCAGCGCACCTAACAATGACCTCATAAAAAGATGGCCTCCTGATATTGCTCAATGACACTTAGGTAGAAAGCAGGGCAGTTCAATCATGAAGCTCAGCTGAATAACGGCCCCTCTAAGCACGAGGTCACCCACCTCCTCACAAGAGCAAACAGTGATTACATCTTCAGCAGTGACACCACATGACCCTCACGCTCCAAAGTTAACGCATGTTCTTCCCCTTCTCTCCCCACCCGTGCGTCCCGTCCTGTAGGATAGTCATTGCAACGTGCCGCCCTTCTCCTTTCAGGTGCAGGCGCAGCTGCAGCTGGACAGCGCCGTGGCCCACGCGCAGCACCACCTGCACTCCCACCTGGCCGCGCACGCGCCCTACATGATGTTCCCGGCGCCGCCTTTCGGACTGCCCCTGGCGACGCTGGCGGCCGAGTCCGCGTCCGCAGCCTCCGCCGTGGCCGCCGCCGCCGCCGCCAAGAACACCAGCAAGAACTCCAGCATCGCCGACCTGAGACTGAAGGCCAAAAAGCACGCGGCTGCGCTGGGACTGTGACGCCAGGTGGCCGGGTGGACGCAAGCCGCGCACGCGCTGTCTGCCACGTCCGCGCGCCTCAGAGACGCTGGACACTCACAAAGTGAGACAATACAAGGACTAAGTGAGACAAGATTATCCAAGGACGATATTTATGATTTTTTAAATGAAGGACGACGAGTATAACTATAAGATTATAGGCTATTTATGAGATAAAGACATGAAGAAAGAGACTGTGACGTGATAGCCTACGCACAGGTGATCTTTGGACTCCTTCACGAGGACACCCCGAGGAAGAGGAAGCAGCTGAGACGGTCGATGCTTTGTCAAACAGGGCGAACCATTCTGCAGCTGTGTTATTGTTATTATTATATTAATGTTATGATTTTATCTGAACATAAGAAGAGGCTGGCCTCGCTCTAAAACACTTTCTCTGTCTGAAGACAGCAGGTCTCCACGGAAGAGGATCAGGGCCACTGGAAAAAATGGAGGTTGAAATTTATTCAAGTTAGTGAAAAAAATAAGAATTTGGAGGAAAAGTCCGAATACTGAGAAAAAAAAGTCAGGATCCTTGGAAAAATGTCGGAATTCTTTGAATAAAGTCAGGATTTTAAAATCAGAACTCTGAGATTAAAGTTTGAATTCTAAAGAAAACACAGCAGTATTCAGAGATCAAAGTCAGAATTTTGAAAATTAAGTCAGGATTCTGAGATTAAATCAGATTAAAAAAAAAGTCAGAATTTGTGAATAAAGTCAGAATTCTAAAAACAATCAATATTTTGAGATTGAAGTCAGAATTTTGAGAATAAAGAGAATAACGATTTTAAAAATGTAGATTTCAGAGGTTAGGTCTTTATACTGAGAATATAATTCAGAATTAAAAAATGGCCTTCTGAGATCAAAGCCTGAATTCAGAGAATATAGTCAGGATTCCGGAAAAATAGTTTTTTTTTGAGATTCAAGTTAGACTTTCAAGAACAAAGTCAGGATTTTAAAAAGTCAGAATTCTGAGGTAAGGTCAGGATACTGAGAATAAAATTCAGAATTAAAAAACAGTCTTCTGAAATTAAAACCAGAATTCTGAGAATAAAGTCAGGATTCTGAAAAAAATAGTGTTTTGAGATTAAAGTTAGAATTTTAAGAACAAAGTCAGGATTTCAAAAAGTAAGAATTCTGAGGTTAGGTCAGGATATTGAGAATATAATTGAGCATTAAAAATAGTCTTCTGAAATTAAAACCAGAATTCAGAGAATCAAGTCAAGATTCTGAAAAAAATTGTCTTTTGAAATTAAAGTTAGAATTTCAAGAACAAAGTCAGGATTTAAACATCAGAATTCTAGGATTATAGTCAGGATTCTGAAAATGAAGTAAATTTCTAAAAAATCATAATTCTGACATTAAGTCAGATTTTAAAAAGTCAGAATTCTGACTTTATTTACAGATTTCTTACTTTCATCTCTTTACTCACAGAATCTTGACTTTAATCTCAAAATTCTGACCTTTTTTCTCAAAATTCTGGGAAAAAATGTATCCAAGACAAAGGATTTTATTTTAGATCTGACCCTTTTTCTCAGAATTCTGACTTAAATCCCAGGAGTCTGACTTTTATCACAGACTTAAAAAGAATTTTCAGCCTTTATTTTTTTGTGGCCCTATACTCCCCCGTAGGTATCAAAAAGTGACTCTAATTGTTTTGTTTCTGTCAAGAATTCAGAAGATGCCCAAGCAGTGTTTGAAAGTCATCTCTCTTTCTTCTCTCTCACTTGAATGTTTGACCTTGTTTGGACCTTCTCTGGTAAAAGGTGAAACTATAGGCAGAAATGTGAGATTATAATATATGTGTAGGCTATGCTGAACTCTTTTCCCGTCAGTATAACCAATCTGGTGTCCATTTAAGGTGGTGATTTGTCCCCTTTTAAAGGTACGGGCACGTGTAAAATATGTTTATACACACAAAAACAAAAACATACATTATTTTTATTATTTAGTGGCTTTATGAATGCCTTGTGGGGAATTCGTTCATTTTGTATTTTCCTTTATTTTCCGTGTATTCAAAAAAATCATGTGCTTTCTGTATGTAATTTTGATGTTTTTATAACAGTGGAAGTGAACTTACCTGAGGCACGGGTTTATAAGAAAAAAAGAAAAGAATATTCATGAAAATGTTTTACTTTTTTCCATCACATGTGAAACGTGAATCCACACAAACAACAATGTTTTCGTTCCTACAATAAATTAACAAAAGTTTCTTTAATGAGTTGGCATTATTTTGACATTATTAATTGGCGTTTATGATCTAAGTCAGCAGTTTCAAACTATTTTTTTGCTCAAAGCGCAGCTACAGACAGCCAAAGATCTCAACACACACATTAATATCCATATAAAATAGCCTCTTAACCCATCTTTTAAGGTTGTACATGTTTTTGTCAGCTTATGTTCTAATTACTGAGGGAAATGGACAAACAACCGTATTACTCCTGTAATATTTAAAAATGGATTTAAGTTTTCACCAGAATTTTTGTTCTTTTACTCAGTGTAACTATTCAGTCCAACTGGTCGTTGGAATATTTAGAAATGATAGCAGTGTTGTGAAAATAGCCAAAAATGTTTAAAAACATTAAAAAGTCTATAAAGACCTTAAAAAGTAGGTAAATATTTAAAAGTTGAATAGTACTTGGCTAAAGGGATTTACATAAAAAAATGTATTGAAATGCTGCAGGTGTAATATAAGGTACAGGCAAGAAGGTTGACATTAAAAAGTATTAAGCATTAAACTCTTTGAGCTCAAATAAGCTTGAAGCTGATTTACTTAAATTTACCCATCAGTCACTTTTCTAAGCTGTGAACATATAGCATAACCATATGTTAGCTTGTTGGCTTGAAAATTAACTTTCATTCTTACACCGTCAACACGTCAACAAATGGATCATATTTGAACAAAAAATATAATCAGAGTTTTTTTTCAAGCTGATGGTCAAAAGGTTCAGCATTTTGGTTTAATTTGATGCACTGTGTGCTTGGAGTTTGTTCTGGAAACTGATGAATATTTGTGCATCAGTTAGCAAAAGAACTTGATTTTTAGGTTTTGTAAAATGCAGGACGAGGTCTGTTGTTGTCCTTATCCGTATTTGCTAATTCTGTTTATGGGGATTTTTTTTTAATTCATCTGCAGTTTTATTCACAAATCAAAGCAATGTACTGATAGAGTGAATTAAGAACTCATGGATTAGTATAATTGTTTTATTGATCCATGGCACGCCTGGTCTTGCCTGATCACGATATGTGATCCAATACTTTAAGTAAGTAACAGTGACATATAAGCTATGACTCTGAGTCCTATGTGCTTTTCTTCTTGTTTATTACAACTCTTGCAGCTTCAGGATGATTTTTCTGAATAAAAAAAAAACTTTTTCCTCCACTAAACAGTCACAAATTATTAAAAGGTCATCAGACTGCACCAAAAAGGCGTAAAAGCTGGACTGCTCCATCTGGAACTTTAATTACCCGCTTAAAATAGTTGTTTCAGATTCACCTTGAGAAAGTCAGACTGTTGCCTTCATGTGCTTTCATAACGTTTGATGGATTTTCACTTTTTTCCTTTATTTAAAATCACATCTAATGAGAATGATTTTACTTTAAATTAGGATCATTTCATGTGTCTATAGACACTTTTACATTAATGGGTAAAATATTTTTGAAACTTAGATTCTAATCAATTTTGAAAAGAGTTTGAAATCAGCCACTTATTTGAAATTAGTTTATTTATTTGCATGAATCAAACATTTGGTATAAAGAGGCTGGTGTGAAACATTTAATTTAGATCAATTATTTTTACTAGATTATTAATTAATGATTCAAAAGGCATATGGATATAGTTTTTTACAAAACAAGATAAAAAAGATACTATTAACTTCAAGTGTCACCTCTTAAAACTGTGTACATCACAGTAACATCGTGTGAGGCTGAAAGAATTCTGGGATCAAAATGAAGTTCAAGCATCGACGAAACTGTTGGATTCAAAAGAGAGGACTGAGGCACCTAAAGAGGTGCCGCGAGGGGAAGAAAAAGACTTAAAAGTCTTTAAAATTCTTCTAATAGGTTTGCATGTCATAGGAAAAACATGCAAAGTGTGATAACATTGTTAAATATGATATGGAATGCAATAATTTGACAAATATGGTGCATAAAACCTATGACTAGCCCATGCTTTTCTCCTTGATTTATACAACACTGCAGCAGCATGAGAGGAAAAAGCTTTGTCCTCACTAAACTGGCACGAATTAATTAAAAGGTAGCTTTTGTCCCACTTTAAACTCATCATACAGAAACAGGAAGTGTGAAACTTGACTTTTCTGCCATAAAAGTTGTTTGTTATTCAACCGATTAAATTCAGACTGTTGCGATATAAAAAGGCGTATACTGCAATAACTTTAAGACTGCAATGAGTTTAACTTCAAATCGTTATCATTAGATGAGATAAACACTGAATGAAAGCATGGAGTGAACTCTCTGAGCTGTGCAGGACTGTTCTCGATATTCTGGTGTGTTTTCTTTTTTCTGAGAGAGTTGGATCAAGCTCATCAGACTGCTGAATTCATACTAACTGCACTTATCATGCATTATATTTAAGACAATACTCTGTTTATATTCAGTTATCTAAGGCAGTGGTTTTCAAACTTTTGTCACCAAAATCTCAAGGCACACCACATTTACATCCATGTGAAAAAGTCTTTGTAATCTGAGCTGTAGTATGTGATCATGCTTATTTTTTTTTTACAAAAAAGAAAATGTTACATTTTTAATATTTAATATTGGTTGTTTCTCTCACCAAAAACTGTTTCTCCCTTTATCTTGATGTCACATTTAAACACTATGAAGGCAGTTTATTTACATTAAATATTTCTCCTGAGCTGGGCTTGAACATATCATAATGTGAGCTTAAATGAAAAAGCACTCAGTCTCTTAAAATGTTTTAAAATGGTGTGCTCCAGAATTTTTCCTTTCCCTGTTTTGAGTTTTCAGAGTTTGTCCGCTGATTCCTTTTCTTTGTTGTATCATAATATGACTTAAGCCAGCTTGTAAAGTTAGAAAATTAAGTTTACATTGCTGACTTCAACGACTTGATAATTAATTTTAAAGGACAGAATTTGGAGTTATCAGAGTTTTTTTTTAAATAGACAGAAGTGTTGGTATTTGGTTTAATTTGATACTCAACGCTGACGTGCAAAACCCTTTATGATGTTGCACAGATTTTTTTGTTTATGAATTCATATTTTCACTCACACAATCAAGCATATAACTAACTAAAAGTGTAATTCAACACAGTAAACCATCAGCTACTGTTTAGTGGAGGTAAAAACACATGGCTTAGCAAATTTGCACAACTGGACTTGTTGCCCAGCACAACATTTAAGAACCACTGGTTTAAAGTAGAAAAAGGATGAAAAAATGTATTTAATTTTGCTCAAAAGCTTTAAAAATTGGTTATTGGGATTAAAAAAAAATGTAATATTAGGTCAATGGATATACCTTTATTTTTGCAAAACAAGATTAACAAAAGTTTCTTAAATGTGTTGGCATTATTTTTTATGTTATTATTTGGCATTTATGATCTTTAGCATTATTATTATCATCATTAATGTTATTTTCATTGTTATTATTATTGTAATTACTATTATTATTATTACTGTTGTTGTTGTTATTATCATTATCATTATTATTATTATTATTATTGTAATCACAGCCAGTGAGCCTGAGGGAGATAGTCTTTTTTCTGTTTTAATAATTCATGGCTGCAGCTTTGTGTCTTTTGATAACGTCAGAGTTGTGACAGGCCCGTTTAGTCAGAAACATGGCTGTGTCGCTGCTCTCATGCCAAACCGATACATTATTCATCATCTGGTTATGGAGCGTTTGAAAAGGAGGGCTGGTAATTTCCAGTACAAGCTGGAGAAAGTGTCAGATAAAGGATAAAAAGAGGCAGGGGCCGCTCCGTGCCTCACACATTAAGCTTTCTCTCTGGATGCTCACTAATATCAAATTAAGTCCCTTTTTTTAAAAACTCATTTAGGTTTGAACCTCTGCATTTCCCTCGCAATAATTAAATAAGCTCACCCCAACGGCCCTGTAATTACATAAACAAAGATGCATATTTAATTTAATTAAAGCCACAGTTTGTTTGTTTGCACACTGCAGCCCTGTTGCCTACATTATTCTTGGCCTTAATCGATTTTTCTTCTGCAGCAGAGTTTTAAGATGTTGTCAGTAATAAACATTTTTACATAAAAATAATATAGGTTAATGCTATTCGATGTAACTCCAGTTGTGTATCCCCATGCTCCGCTTGCATCTGGCCTCCTGCCCATCTCTCCACTGAATGGAAATGTTCTCCGGTTTATGTGTCATGACCTCCAGTTTGGTTTTATGCATGAGAACATACAGGCAGGAAAAATGCCTTTGTATAGAAATATTTATTAACGCCTGCCTCACTTGACTTACAAATGCGCCTGATTTATTTCCTGACATCTTAACCGCCTCCTATTGAACATTTAATAAGCACCTGACACTGGAGTCGATAATTATAGGGATCCGGATCGCCTTACTCTTCCGATATTCCCACACAAAACACGACGTCTTCAGCTATTAATTAATCCTCAGCTCACAGAGTCTGCTGCACAGTCTGCAGTGTTTGTGCAGCGCCGTTTGGGGCAGGATTTAGACGCCAAAACTATTGACTTATTGATCGGGAGCCTCCACAGTAATGGAGGAGACGGGACGGGGAAACTGCTGAGCAGTGCGCGTGCACACAGGGACAGCAGGTGAGGGCACGCGCCTGTCCTGCCTCTGTGAGGATGTGCAGGACTGTGTGACAGGGCGGATCAATGGGTGGGTCTGTGCACGTCTAGGCCCACCCACATTGACAGGTGACACCCAATCAGAGTCATGATAATAAAATATGAATAAATTAAAACAAACATTTGATTTTATATCAATTTGACTTTTTTTTCCTAATAAAAAAAATGTAGGTGACTCATTCAAAAAACATCCTCTCAGAAGAGATTTTCAGTTAGTTTGCATTTTTAAAGAAAAATATTTCAGCTTTTGAAGTAAACTAGTTTAATTATTCTTTAGTGACTGTAGAGGTGAACAGGGCTGCCCACAGACCAGGCCGGGCCCTGGAGGCTCCATATTAGCAGTGGTGTTGACAGCACCTTTTAATTTAGTTTTAGTTATAGTCTTTTGCCGAAAATATATTTTAGTTTTAGTCTTAATTTAGTCATCTAAATTGCTTTAATTTTAGTCTAGTTTTCGTTAATAAAATTTCACTTATTAGAATTCTGCTGTAAATTTAGTCAACTAAAATATGAAGTGTAAAGGGTAAGGTATTTTTTATGTTTCCTTGAATTTCTGAAGTCACTTTTTACACTTGGATAAAATGAAAAAAACAATAACCCTTTATTAAATGCTAGTAAAGTTTGAATGTATAAATGAACAGAAACAAATTGAACTTTTGTGTGAAATGCAGTCACCTTTATTTAGGCTACCTGGCAGAGCATCTCAGTTACAATACCAGAACTGACAACAGTGAACCTGCTCTACATGAATATATCAATTCATGAAGAGAGGAGCTCTGATTGGATCACTCCTCAACTTAACCCACCACCACCAAGCTAAGGCAGTTGTGATTGGATGTCCCTCTTGACTCATCCAACCTTTCCACACAACTAAAGTAGCTGTGATTGGATATATTCCTAACTTGTCCCTACTTTCTACAAGACCAAATTAGCTCTGATTGGATTAAGGGTGAATCCCAATTGTACCCCTTACCCCTTGTCTTACCCCTAACCCCTTGGTTTTGCGCGTTCACGTCTAGTGAAGGGTGTCCCAATTCTCCGTAGGGCTTAGTGGAAGGGCTAAGACCAAGGGCTACACAGCCCTTGAAACGAAGACAGACCGGGACCTCACTTGAAACGAAGGGTTATGAGAATTTCCCATAATACACCTCGCCCGCCGACACGAGGCAGAGCAGAGACTGAAGGAAGCGCTTAATTATAAGTAATTATTAATTCATCAAGTAAATATTAATCATGTTTTGAACTGTTGGTCGTATTTTAAAATTTCTCGTTATAACGAGCTAGCCTTCACAGCCGTAGCTACAGCTATTGTCACATCTGCCTACGTCACAGCTAGCGAGTGGCTCTGGGTGATGACGTAGCGGGAATCGAGTGGTGTCTCATTTCTCAGCAGTGTGTTTTCACCCCTTCCCCTTGGCCCTCAAAACAGAGGGCTAAGGGGAAGGGGTAAGACGAAGGGGAAGGGCTAAGAGGTAGAATTGGGATTCACCCTAAGTCTCTGTCAGACATTTTCATCTAGTTTTTATTTGTTGACAAAAATGTCAGTTAATTCCGTTTTAGTATTTGTCCATGTGCACTTGTTTTTATTAGTTACTGTCTAGTTTTCATCAGGGTAAAAAAGGTTGTTGACGAAAACTATGACAAAAATAATTAACACTCCATATTAGAGCCCCTAATTGGCTCGAGTAAGTCGATACACATAGTCTTACTTGGCCAAAACTTAACCTCTTCACAGCTGTTTCATATTTGCCAGCTTTATGTGACTTTTTTTCTTACTTCAGAGGGCCACAAAAGGATGCAAATGCTAATATGGGCCCCTGAAAACCTCATATTATGGTGCATTTCATTTTCCTTGGAGCTTGGATGGGAGAAGTGGGAATAATGTCCCATCCCAGGTCAAGATGTTCCAGTTACAAGCTGGTAAAGTTGGGGCAGCAGCAGATCGTCTGACTTTCCAGTAGGAAATTCCAACCAAAGGAGGTGTTCCCAGTCATATATCCAATTTGCATCTCGTAGATACCAAAATCAACAGGAATGCACCCTGAAAAGCCCCAGATCAGGCTCTCTGATTGGTTTGAGTATGTCTACATACATAGTCATTATTTAAGATGAGTCATATTTCTGTGTTACTGTTTCAAGCTGAAGCAGCACAAGATCGTCCAACTTCCTAGTAGGAAATTCCGACCAAAGGGGACATTCCCAGTGACATAATTTGCATCTCGTAGATTCCGAGTTCCAATATCAACTTGAACACTCTATTGTAGTCCCTGAAAGACCCCGAATTAGGGCCCCTGATTGGTTCGAGTACGTCTGTACCAGTGATCAACAACAGGCTGCCAGGGCCACATCAGGCCTCAGGAATATTATCAAATTCAGGAAATATGAGAATGGGAAATATGTTGTATAGTTTAAGGTTATCTTTTTACTAAATTCCTACAAATATTGAAGCAACTCAAAAATCAAGCCACACTGAAGCAGTTTAATCAGGAATGCTTTTATGTTTGATCTTTTCTACAGAAATCCAAACAGATATAGAAACATGTTAGTGTCAAATCCAGGGATGGACACTTTGAGCCAAAATAACAAATTGTCTGATAATCTGGTCCCCACATGGTCTGAAGAAAAAAAACGGGCCCTTGGACAACTGATGATCCCTGGTCCATAAACACAGACATTACTTAACCCAAAACTTAAGTTCTAATGAGCTGAGTCATATTTACCTTTTTTGTTTCGTTGTTTTAACTTCAGAGGGCCACACAAGGATGCCATTGCCGATCAGCATCACTGTCAATGTTCTTTTTTTTTAATTAATTGTCCCCTACATGATGGATTTTAATTGATTTACACATGGTTTGGTGGAGTGCTTGACCTTTAGCATAAACCAGCTGTCTGATTCAGATTCGCTTTGCCCACCAGCAACATAAACAGTACAAAAATAAATGCTCACATTGTTTTAAACAGAGGATGCAAACAGGCAGCAATGAACAATAATGGCAGGTTCATAGTTAAAAAAAAGAACTTATGGACAGTCTCTCTGCTTTCTCTTTGTGCCCCCTTCACATCCAGAGTGGCCCTCATGGGTTGAATGGGTTCAAATTTTACTGCAATAGATAATTCAGGGAGTGGACATACTGTCTTATTACATTTCGATAAGATAGTAGAGGTATGTCTAAAGAACAACATAATGAAAATGTGGTGTTTCATTATTAAAAAAGAGTTAATTAAAAAGAAAAGAAAAATAACTAAATACCCTCAGGCCCATCCATTAATAACAGTCTTTTCAGAGTAACAGTGATGTGTTTTTATTTGTAATCAACAGAGAGGTAAGATCATCAGAGTGATGTTGTCATATTAAACACAGTAATCACATATTACTCACCACGTGTTTCTTTAATCCATATCGATTTTTTTTTTAACACTGGGGTTTCTGAGCTCAGCCAGAGTCTGAGGACCTCCTCTGTCCCCGGAGATGATTCATGATGTCCATTTACCGAAGAGGCAGCACTTCTGCTTTCACAGCTTTGATCTCGCGTGATCACGCACATCTTCAGCGTAAACAAACATGGCGGACAATGTCAGGAGGCTACATGGGGCTAGCAGTTAGCTCCCTAAAACATCTTTGGCTGTTGTGATAATTTAACAAAGTAATGGAGTGCATATAAGCTTTGACTTGGTGCACCAGCCTATGCTTTTATCATTGTTGTGCACAACACTTGCTGCTGCAACACAATTTTTCTGAATTTAAAAGAAACTTTTTTCTCCACTAAACTGGCACAAATGAATTTCAAGGTAACTAATGGCTGCTTCAGCCTCATCTGACTGAACCATAAGGTGTAAAAGCTTGACCTGACCACTTAAAAAAGATTTTTTTCATTCACAGTGATAAACTCAGACTGGTGTGATATGGTTATTGCAAAGGCTCATACTGCAGTAACTTTATGATTGGGATTCATTGTGCAGCCCTTGAATCTAATTCTCCAGTCATTATAGACTACACACAACAGGGATGCAAGACATTATCAGTACAATATGGGTATTAGATATTAGCCTAAAAAGCTAAATACTGGTATTGGCAGATACTGACATTTTTGCCAATATTTACAGCAAGCGTATCGCCCATACATATCTGCCACGTATCAGCTGTAATACAGCAAAATACGCAAATGTACCATAATGCTTTACCTCATCATCACTGCATGGGTGCATTTAAAAATCAAGAGTTTTGTTTTCAGAAGTTAAAGGTTGTTTTTCCTGTTTTACATTCTTACTTACACAAATAGACTGTCACATTGAAAGCAACAGGTCAATAATCACAAAGACTTTGTGCTCTTGATGAAAAATATCTGTATTTGTTTCAGAACTGGCAATAACTGTGCAGGACTATTCTGTATATTCCGGTGTGTTGTAATATTCTGAGAGTTGGATCAAGTTCATCAGACTGGTGATGTCACATTAACTACATTTAAATCTTAGACAAAACTCAGTCCATGTTCAGTTGTCTAAAGTTGAAAAAGTTTGGCATGATGCATTTAATTTAGCTTGAAGCTTTAACAAATCACCCCTTGGATTAAAAAGTGTTTTACTAACAATTAATGGATTTACTTTTTTTGAAAAACAAGATTAAAATGGACCATAAACTTCAAGTGTCAACGCGAATTACTGTACACACTGCAAGGACATTTCTTTAAAGCTTAATGAAACAAAGAATTATGGGAGCATAATCAATTTCCACCAACAGTTAGTGTCACCAAAACCTGTGGTCAGAAGCCCTGAGTGTGTCAAGACATCAATAAAACTATATCACACTTCCATCCCTTATTAGTTTCGCCCTGACTCAGTGATAACATATTGATGGAAATTTGACAAATGAATTGAAATTTAATTTCTCTTTTCTAGGTTGTAAGAATAAAAAATGATCAAGTCACTTTTTGTTTATAGTTTCAGAATAATTAAGATATAATGTTATTATTAACAGTAATGCTATTAGGGAGATGTTCTAAGTGGAACTAGTTGCTTAGTGGTTGACCAATGTTGAAAGTTTGCCTGGGGGTCAATTTTGCTGTGTTCAACGCAGGTCAACATATCTAAAGCAGTGAAAAACATTTGCCGGTGTAGCATGAAGTTTCTTGACAGCCCACTGAATAATTGTAGATGGATTTCAAACTTTCGCCAATGTCGATGTAACACATGGGAGCAGGTTCATCTTAGAGGAACTTTGGACAGGCCCCAATGTTCCCTGAGATAAACGCAGCTGTAACTGAGGGTAGCGAAGGTAAGGCCATCTCTTGCTGAAATGTACAAGCCTGTTGGATCAAACATCAGAAATATAAAAAAATGCACACATTTGTCAACACACAAACAAACATCAGCAATGCCGTGGGCATAGTGTTACACCATCTTTCATTCAAACAACACTCAATTAATATTTAGGAGCTGAGCACACTGACTGTTGAAGCTTTGTAGGTGGAATTCTTTCCCATTCTTACTCGAAGTACGACTTCAGTTGCTCCACGGTCTGGAGTCTTCATTGTCGCATTTTGCGCTTCATAATGTGCCACACATTTTTAATCTGAGACAGGTCTGGACTGCAGGCAGGTCAGTCTAGTACCTGCACTCTTTAACTATGAAGTCATGCTGTTGTAACACAGAATGTGTCTTAGCATTGTCCTGTTGAAATAAGCAGTGATGTCCCTGAAAAAGACGTCACTTAAATGGCAGCATATGTTGCTCCAAAACCTGTTGTGCAAGTTACCCATGCCATGGGCACTAACATCCCCCCATACCATCGCAGATGATGACTTTTGAACTTTGCTCTCATAACAGTCTAACAACAATTTGAAATGTGGACTCATCAGACCACAGCAGACTTTTCCACTTTGCCTCAGTTCATCTCAGATGAGCTTGGGCTCAGAGAAACCTGTGGTACTGCTGGGTGTTGTTGATTTGTGGCTTTGGCTCTACATGGAGTTTTAACTTGCACTTGTAGATGTAGAGACAAACTGTGTTAAGTGGTTTTCTGAAGTGTTACTGAGCCCACGTGGTGATACCCTTTACAGAATGATGTTGGTTTTTGATGTAGAGCCGCCTAAGGGATTGAAGGTCATGAGCATTCAATTTTGGTTTTGGCGTTGATGTTTACATGCAGAGATTTCCCTGGATTGTCTGAATTGTTTGATGATATTTTGGACTGTATATGATGAAATCCTTAAATTTGTTGTATTTGTACATTAGGAAATATTTGTTCTTAAACTGTTGGACCATTTGTTCACACAGTTGTTCACAAAGTGGTGAACCTCACCCCTTTGCCTTTCATGGATGCTCCTTTTATATCCAATCATGACACTCACCTGTTTACAATTAACCTGGTCACCTGTGGAATGATCCAAACAGATGTTTTTGAGCATTCCTGAACTTCCTGAGTCTCCCGTTGCCCCTGTTCCAGGGTTTTTGGTACATTTTGCAGGTATCAAATTAAAAATGAGTGAATATTTGCAATAAAACAATAAAGCTTATCAGTTCAAACATTAAATATCTAGTCTTTGCTGTATACTCAGTATACTGTATGTATTAATATATGCTGCATAGATTTTTTAACTGCCCCCCCTTAAACCTCTCCATGATCATGATCCAAAGTCATGTATCAGGCGGGCAGCTATCAGCATGTTCCCCTGTGAGGTGTAGCTGTGGAGTGGAGGGCCTCCACCCATGAGAGGGGCCCAGGAGACAATGAGACTGGGACACACAAGTGTTCTCCTGATTAGACATGGAGACGACCAGCGCTCTCGCTCTCCTCTCAACACACTCTTAAGACACACACCCCCGCGCAGCCAGCCGGGAGCCAGCCGATGCATTCACGCTCGCTCTCCCTCTTTCTCTCTGTCTTTGCTGTCCCCTGCTCTCTCTCTTTATCTTATACACACATCCTCTTTCTCTCTCTCTCTCTCTGCTGTAATGGATTACAACATGTTTGAGGAGGCAGAAGAGGGACAGTTTTATTCATCAAATGAGAGCAAATAGGGATACATGATATTCAATTTAGCTGAAAGCCAGTGTGCCTGTATTTTAAACTCATTTTAGACCATACAGAGACTCATATTTGGATACTTCTCTCTTAAAATTCTTAATATCCTGAACTGATTTAACCCTTTTCTCTTATTCTGACAGTCCATTTGTGTCAGAAGCAAACACAAAACTAGACAAACAATTAATGATTCAACAGAAAATAATATTTTCATCCATATTCAATGCTAAATGTATTTTTGTTTTCTACAGAACATCCTCTAAAGTGTATAACAGGGTCAGTTCTAGTGTTATTTGCCATTTGAGTCCTCGGGACATAATATAATTCATCTTTTGTAAAAATTAATTACTTTAAAAAGTTTTTTTTACAGTTTAACCATAGAACTCCATAATTAGTGATTAATTAACTGATTCTTTTTTTATTTAATTTAATTGATTTCTGGCCCAGCAGGCTAAACTGCCACGTCACCAGACATGTTTGTCTAACTTTAGTTGCAATTATGACCCATAAACATGAAAAGACATTCACAATTTTTCAAAAATGCCCTCACACCTCAGTAAAAATATGTTTCACCTGATACTTTGTTTGTTATCCCTATATTTTTTTTAATCCATTTTTCTATTATGCTATTTGTATTTATATTTCCATGCACATTAAATGATGAATGTATTTTTTGCCAGCAGTATCTCATTATTTTAACTCTCTAAATATGCTTGTAGACCACATAACACAGAAGTCACCAAGACATAAGATAATTCATCTTTGTGAACATCATTTCAGATTTATGCTAACAAGCTTTTCTTACATTTCTAACCTCACTCTACCATAAAACACAATAATCAATGACCAGTTAATTGGTAATTTTTTGATAACTTCATTAATTTGTGGGCTACTAAGCTAAACTGCCATGTCCTGGTTAGGTTTGCCAAACTTCAGTCGTGAATATAATCTATAAATGTCAAAGGAAATGTAACATTTTTCACAAATGTCTGAAAGCTTCAATTAAAATGTTTCACTTGGTGTTTTAAAAAGATGCCCTGAACCTGCTCCTTGTATCATTTAGGATTCATCCTAAAAGATGAATTCTCCACAGGAAGAAGATACAGTTGCCACTTTTGACCGGGGTGTAGCTTTAGTGTAGTGAAGCAGATTTTTTCCATGAGTAACTTCGCTTACTACATTTTACGAGCTTGCCCATAACTGCATGTAAGGCTGTATGCCAGAACACCTGCAGCAAAAAACTAGTTAAAATGTTCTTACCTGCTGATACAGATAATCAACATTTTAAACTTTCACCTCATGATGGACATAAGTTTAAGCCATCAGTCAGATGCTGGTGTTTCTGTGCAGCTGCAGGTGAATATAGCCAAGGCTTGGGTCACCATTTTCAGATGTAACAAAGTCTTGGTCTTCATTAATCTGTGTAAATGCTGCCTCACGGTGGGCACTTCACTGGATGCTCTATTTGCTAATTAGCCTCTGTTAATGAGATATCGATGCCCTGAAGTGTAAAACTTTAACAAAATGATGAAATGACAGGCTGCTTTAGGTTTCAAAAAATGAGGAAAAGCTTTGTGTGCATTTCACTCTGAGGATTTCACAATGAGTAGCAAAATTGTTCTTTTGTTCTTCATTTTGTATTCTGTCTATAGCAGCATAAATATTCCTAAAGCTAGGATTGTCCTGAAAAAGGTGTCTTTAACTTGATTGTGCTCGAAAGGGTCAAGGTTTTACGTTTATCATTACAAAAGTAATCCAGGCAGACTAGAATTAGCAAGGGTTAACGGTTAAAGCATTTTCCTTCATAAGAGAGTCAATTACTGGAATTCTCGGAGCCCTGATCATTTAGTTCTACATTCTAACATGAAGCTGATGATTACATTAAAAGTCTTTAATGTCTTACAGATTTTAAAAATCCACCAGCCACAGTTGCGGAAAGGCAAAAAATAAATTTCCAGCCCTGTATTTTCTGCTGGTACTGATACCATGTTCATAATATTACACATACCCGAGTGAAAACAACTCTTGGGCATGCATGAATCCAAAACCATGAGCACACACATCATCGTAGCTTACTGGTGAGTCACAACAGCACTCCACACATTGGAATCTTTCATATCAACTGGTGCTGCCTTGTTGCTATATTTACCCCACGCTACAACCCCAGAGACAAATACACTACTCTCTCATTTCCCGCACTTGGCCTTTTATCAAATTAGGCCAGGTTAAACAATCGCACAGAGGACTTTTTAGTGACAGCTGCATGTGAATGGCTGCGGCTGGATGTGATCGTGTGCGCTGTTTGGATCCCCTTGCTTGAATTTATGTGAGAAAAGTACGCGAGCTCTCCTCCTCTCTTCTTTCTCTCTAAGGGCTCGCCTTTGTTACATGTTAGGAGCGCTCAAAGAGCAGGGGCGCAGGCAAAGACAACAGCCATCAGGAGCAACGGCAGATAAAAGAGCTGCTTCAAAGACATCAAATGGAGCGAAAGTGAGAAAGAAACCTGCTGGAAAAAAAACTCTCAAATAGCACTCGGGCCGGCAATTAGGACGCCATATATTGCTGCCTGTTATCATGCACCGCGCAGGCCTGGGTGGCTAACCGCAGCACTCGGTGTGGGTTGCAGTCAGCGGAGAATTGCAGCATTCACAGAGCTTGACTGTATTTAATTTCACTGTAGGATGAAAAAGTGGGTGTTCACACAGATTTGACCCCTGCTATGACCAGCGAGGCTTAACTGTGGTGATTACAGACAAAGAAAAACAACAGTCTCTATCTCCAGCTCCTTTCTATTCAAGCGGGCTGAAGTAGAACAAAACAAAACAGAGGTCAGAACAAAACAAGAAGTCTAATTGTTTCACTGTTTCCTGTTTAGGTGCCCCGGGGCAATCTACACATTTTTATGTACTGGGTGCATTTTATTTGTTATTAATTCATTTCCAGTTGCAGCTGGTTCGCAGATTAGGGAGATAACATAATGTATAACTCCCTGCCCTGGGAAGAAGACATAACATGGGTGCATGTGTTGAGACCTGTGGGCATTAGCTGCTCTGAGGGGGGTTTATTGTTTGCATGGAAAACTGAAACCACTGCCTGATGGTTCTATGCCTCCATGAAGTATACAAATGCCAGAGAGTGAAAGTGCAGTGGTGGGGCAGGAAGAGGGGCAGGGGTGGTTTTTGTGGTGGAGTGAGTCATAGGAATATTTTAAAAGTGGAATGAACATCAGGCCCAAAGAGCTCAACCTTTGAAATCTACACTTAAATAAATTCAGACTTAATATTACCAAAAGCCTTCACTTATCTGCCTTCACACACATATGGACTTGAGTGACATCACATTCTTAATCCAGAGGGTTAAATATGGCGTTGGCCCCTTTGTAGCTAGAACAGCTTCAACACTTCTGTGAAGGCTTTCCTCAAGGTTTAGGAGTGTTAATGGGAATTTTGACCATTCTTCCAGAAGCACATTTGTGAGGTCAGACACTGATGTTGGATGAGAAGGCCTGACTCGCAGTCTTTGCTCTAATTCATCCCAAAGTTGTTATATCGGGTTGAGGTCAGGACTCTGTGCAGGCCAGTCAGGTTCTTCCACACCAAACTCCCTCAATCATGTCTGTATGGACCTGCTTTGTGCACTGGTGTGCAGTCATGTTGGAACAGGAATGGGCCGTCTACAAACTGTTAAAAGTTTGGAGCATAAAATTGTCCAAAATGTCTTGGTGTGCTGAAGCATTCAGAGTTCCTTTCACTGGAACAAAGGGGCCAAGCCCAGCTCCTGAAAAACAGCCCCACACCATAATCCCCCTCCACCAAACTTTACACTTCACAATGCAGTAAGACAAGCACTGTTCTCCTGGAAACCGCCAAACTGAGACTTTTACATCGGATTGCCAGACAGAGAAGTGTGATTGATCACTCCAGAGAACACATCTCCTCTGCTCTAGAGTCCAGTGGTGGCGAGCTTTACACCACTGCATCAACGCTTTGCATTGCACTTGGTGATGTAAGCTGCTCGGCCATGGAAACCCAATCCATAAAGCTCTCTACTTACTGTTCTTGAGCTAATCTGAAGGCCACATGAAGTTTGGAGGTCTGTAACTGCTGACTCTGCAAAACGTTGGTGACCTCTGTGCACTATGCACCTCAGCTGACCCCACTCTGTGATTTTACGTGGCCTACCACTTCTTGGCTGAGTTGCTGTCGTTCCCAATCACTTCCACTTTGTTATAACACCACTAACAGTCGACTATGGAATATTTAGCAGCAAGGAAATTTCACGACTGGACTTATTGCTCAGGTAGCTTCCTATCACAGTACCACGCTGGAATTCACTGAGCTCTTGAGAGCGACCCATTCTTTCACAAATGTTTGTAGAAGCAGTCTGCATGCCTAGGTGCTTGATTTTATACACCTGTGGCCATGGAAGTGACTAGAACACCTAAATTCACTGATTTGGATGGGTGAGTGAACACTTTTGGAAATATAGTGTAAGTTAGAGTGGACAACTGTGCAAAGCCTTATGAAAGTCCTTTGATAGGGATAGTTCTGATTTTGTGGTGTGGGGTTGTCCAAGGCCTATGGCACTAGTAAATATGATTGAGATCTCATTCTTTCATTTATTACCCAGAAATAATGTCTATAGGTGAGGGTCGGTGTGAAGATGGAGCGGTAAATCGAGTGCCTGGCCTTCTGGCTTATCTCTGTGCCACAACAGGTCGGTACAGAGTTTGCAGCATTGATCTGCTCATCCATCTCTCTGTCCATTTTACCCTCAGTCGTGAACAAAACCCCAAGATACTTGAACTCCTTCACCTGGGGCAGGGCTCCCTCCCCACCTGGAGAAAGCAAATCACCTTTTTCTGGTAGAGAACATGGCCTCAGACGATTTCGGTAGCGTGATCGGCTAATCTCCAGAACAAGGGGTAAATTTTTGGCCCAAAAACCCTTTGCCTTTGAAGGCTAAAATCGTCTTAGTTCATCCTCCAGGAAGGTTGCACATTTGATTAAAATCTAAAGATAATACATCAAGGCATTCTGAAGAAATAATATTTAACAGCAAATGATGACATGACCTTGACTCCTTCAGACTGATTATAGTGTATGTGCAAAGTCTGGAGAAAATCCTTCAGAGTGTTCTTAAGTTATCAGTTTTACAAGCATGGGATGAACATGAGGTCCACAGATCTTTAAACATGTACCTCCATTTCTAATTTGTCCTTGACTCAGAGTGATTCTGTGTTTATTCAAACTTTGAAGAAAATCTCCCAAAGTGCTCTTGAGATATCACACAGGCATGAGATGAAAATGAGCTGCACTAGCCAAGATCTTTGACCTCCAAAATCCAGCCAGTTGTTTCTGGGGTTGACAGAAATCCAAAGTACTGCTCTTGAAAACAAGCAATAGATGAACACAAGGCTCCTTGACCTTCACCTATGATTTCAGGCATCCAAAGTGTAATCAGTTTAGAGTGGAGATCCGTGTAATGTATGATGAAAATCCCTTTAAGCATTCTGAAGTTCTCAAGAAAAAAAGCAAGGAATGATTATGAGGCCTGGTGACCTTTGACTTCCTTAATAAATAAAAAACGGCTGTGATATAAATGAAATTCAAGCCCATACAGTGAGGGGTGCTTTAGACCAAAGCTGTTTTTGAACCAGGCTTTAAATATATTTATTTAGGTCATAAAAAAACAGCACACAATCATAACACCTCCAGAGTTCTTGCAGGGAACCTCAAGTGGACACTCGAGGAACTACAGATTTTGAAATTTCTATATGGGCTTCGTTTTTCAACCCTGGAGGTTATCCCCTAGTTATAAGAATCATTAATAATGAATAAAAATGAGGGGAAATGACCTTTGACCATGTGCCCACAACATCAATTGCAAATTTTATTACAAAGCAAAGGACAATAAAGTTTGAAGAAAATCCCTGAAGTATTCTTGAAGTATTGTTCTCACAAGCAAGTGATGGCCATGAAGCAACATGAATTTGACCTCAAACCTTCAACATGTAATCAAGTCATCTTTATGTTAGAGTGGACATTTGTGCAAAGTTTGAAGGGAATCCCATGGAGTCTTTTGTGATATATATATATATATATATATATATATATATATATATATATATATATATATATATATATATATATATATATGTATATATATATATATATGTGTGTGTGTGTGTGTGTGGGTGTGTGTGTGTGTGTGTGTGTGTGTTTGAGGTTAGACAATGAATGTGCTACAGACCATGTTGTGCTTTTGTCCACATGTTTTTCCATGTGTAGTAACTGCATTAGTGTTATTTATTATATTTGGCTACAGGTGTTTATCACAACTACTAAGTATATTTAATATATTTTTATCATTAACTGATATTAAATGTTGTAATTTTGCATATGTTTATTACTTTTGCTTCTTGCTTGTCTTTAAAAATCTTTATGACATCAAAGTGTTTAGGTACAACAAATGCATGTAATGCTGATGAGGTAAAATGAGGTAAAAAAAACCTCAACATCAATCCAAATAATAATAATCATGGCTTCTGTTTTAATCGAGCAGCCCTAACTTAAGGCACCAGGAACTTGACTTTTGTCAACAAGAATCAAGTCTTTCTAGAGTCCAAATGGATGCTTTTTTTTTACAGCGATTGGTAAAAACTCCTCAAAGTGTTCTTGATTTATTGTATAAACAAGAATGGAACGGACGGAACTCTTGAAAACAAAATGCCTCCGGCCTTGGCTGTCAAGCCCTAAAAGAGCAACATTAGTTGTGCGGTGGATACACTGCTGAGTGAGTTTGTGTGTGAATGTGGTTTCACAGAAAATGAGAAATCCAACAGAAAGAAAAGAGAGAGAGTAATGTCAAACATTTGGCTCACGCCGCGCTGTATTTACAAGGGGGTAAGATCCAATCATGTGTGTGCGAGTATAATCGAGTACTTGCTTTTCAATCATCAGATGTTTGTACACAGACTCTTAAATTACAAAAAGCCTCTTTGAAACACAGAGCCCGACTCGTCTCATATTGATTGTATTCACGCCGTCTGAAGTTTACAAGAATGTCATTTTAAAAAATGTCACAAAGCGACAAAAAAGCCAACGAATCGCCCAATATTTGTATCAGGATGCTCGAGTGTCCTTTTAATGTGGGCAAATCTGGGGAGGTCCAGGATCATTCATTCTGGGGTTAAAGGCTCTTTTCAACATTGTGTCTGGGGAACCATTTATGACCATTTATATATCTGTCAACCGCACTCAAATGCTCTGTGAGCCGGTGACAGACGCATGCGGTCAAAGCAAAGTTTAGCCGTGATGGAAAATAGCCCCTGGTTTTCAGTATGAGCATCAATCACCTGTGTACTGTAAATGTTATACTCATAAAGCCATAAATCTAAGTATGAGCACTATGAAAATCAATACATCTTCCTGATGTTAGAAAACATACAAATCTAAGATGGATACGCTGCATGTAATTCACTTACAGATTTTCCCTTTGGTAGTTGCTTACAAACACATCATGACTCAATGAAAAATGTATTGTGATTGTTTCAAAATGTGATCTAAGGAGTGGGTAAACATGAACAATATGTTAGGCTACATTTATTTCATGAAATGCCTCTGAACTACGGGAAATATGTCAACAGACAAAGTGTTTGAGGGGAGCATCAAAGAAAACTTCAAAAATAGCATATTTATCATATTGATGTGGAGCTGATGATTTGGATTTCAGGCGGATTGAAGTCATAACAATGTGAAAACTGTTCGAAAGAGCTGTCCAATCAAGTTGGAGCAACATTTACGGGAAACTGTCTCTTAGCTTTACTGAGGAATTTCTTCCTAGAGGTCACTGATTTTTTGGCAACCTAGTTATTGCTGTGTAAGAAGGAGAAAGGAAACAAAACTCAAAGGACAAAATGTAAACTTTAACTACAATGAAGTTGGGATGCTGTGTCAAACATAAATAAAAACAGATAATAATGATTTAGAAATCCTTTTTAACCTTTATTCAATTGAATCGACAGCAAAGACAACTTATTTAATGTTGATAAAATGTATTTACCTATCTATTTCTGCTAATATTCACTCACTTTGAATGTGATGCCTGCAACAAGTTCCAAAAAATCTGTGACAGGGCAACAAAAGACCAGGAAAGTCGAAGAAAAGACTCAACTTGTTCGTGAACTTCACCAAACCACCAAGGAACTGGCCAACAAAACAAAGTCTCTGTTTAGGATTAAAAGAAGATAATACAGTGATAGGAGAAGATAACGTAACATAAATGGGTAAAAAAAACAAGTCACAACAAGCACACAGGACTGAGCTGCTGAAGGGTTCATTTGATGACTGTAGGCAGAGGCAGGCTAATACTTCCCATTGACTTCCAGCCATTTGAGCTAAGCTAGTTAGTGGCGGGTGACCTTTGTCCGTCTCTTCCTTGTTACTACACGCAGAGTTGAAAGAATGGTGTCTATCTGCTTGTCGTGTACTCGGGAGTGAGGAAAGACAGGAAAACCAAAAAAATGTTGGACTATCGCTTTAAGGCTGCACTTTGTTTTATTTCAGGGCTTTATCTGGAACTGAGTTTTCAAAGGTCACACAAGGCAACAACGAGATATAAGCCCACAATTAATGAAGTCAATCCAACGGCAAAAAACGCTGTAACTTTTAGACAGCTGTCAAGCATCTGTTTTTTCTGGATTTTAATGCCCACCAAGGATTTTTTATTGCTGTTTATTAATTTTACAGTCTGTTCAAGCATTTAAATACCATAAATATCTACATATATTCATGTTTGTCAAAATTCTGAGGATGTGCATGGCCAGGTGGAAATAATACGTGGACCTCCTCTTTCTAAATGTGATGTCGCGCTCGCCGTGCAAACACTCAAATTTGTAGGCACCCCATCCTAAAACAGGCTTTCATCCATCATCAGCTATATTAACAGCCATGATTGTGCCATGTTGACTCTGTCATATGTCCTCCTGACTGGTAGATTTACACTGTAGTTCACGTCTGTGTTGTGTTGATTCTGGAGGACGTGCACAACTGGTCAGCTGAATCAACACAGGGGATTCACAGCAGTAAACAGCAAGTTTATCTCCAGCCTAACGTTCCTTGACTTGTACAAATCAATCCATAATACTGAGCAACAATACCCCTGAATTTCTTTAGGGTGAAGAGTTTTTTTCAAACAGGTTTTAAAAGGGGCACATGGCTCCAATGTCATCTATCTAAACTTGAAGCTCATTTTTTTCTCTCATCAATAAATTAAAGGGGGGACATTGTTGTAAGTTTGTAGCCAACAGTGTCAATACAAACTGCAGGAGCGATCTTTATTCCAGTGGAGTTTGTCATTATGCGAGTTCCTACTGTATGTTTCATGTCATTGATTGCTGGAGCATTATCCATGAAAGTGTAAGTTTACCATCCCACGTACTCTCCTGTATATTAATAAGTCTCTGGGCCGGTAAAATATGGGAGCAAGAGGTCAAGTGCTTTCCGAGTAATAGAATTTTAAATCAGGGAAAAGTCTGTCATCCAGGGCATCTTATTCCGATGTTTTCATTGATCCTGCCACTTGTGTCCCCTCATTGATACAGCACTATTGACAGCTGTATTGCTATGGTAATTTACTCCTCGGGCAAGTGCATGTAAGTCGCTGTCCCCGGGCTGGAAGATAAATACATACAAGAAACACTCACACACACACACACGTACACATGCCTTAATATAGGCTAATAAGATGAACATGAAAGGTAATGTATAATGGAGGAGGACCATGTCAAGTTCAACTGGGAGGAGCAGGTTGAGTGGGCTGTTTGTGTGCCTGTTTAGGTGAGTCACTGGTGGGGAGAATGCATCATGTTTCAATGCGGGATAATGTAAATTGATGTCACAAGCGCAGAGAAGGGCAGACAAAATGTGAAGAGCTGACTGAGCCGCATTACAGGGGGGCCAAGGAGGCATCGGAGAAGGCAGGACCCCGATGCGGTGTGACGTTCCATTTGATTACAGCGCTGGCTCAACAATCTGCCAGCGTCTAATTAGATAGGGCCGCATTAGCTTCCTCCACAGTGGGGAAGTGTGAGAGAAGGACACTATCTCATTCTGAAATGGGATGTAAAAATAGATCTCACAACTTGGCTCGCAGTTCATGCTCCCTCCCCACTTTTTACTGCGCGACACTCAATCTCTGTCTCTTTGAGTTTCTCACACTCTTTCTTCAGATTCCTCATGCCTTCTTCCTGCATGGAATTTGAACAAAGGCAATAACTGTCATAATTTATCAGGATTTTTGTTAGTTTTATACATAAGTTAATACCAAATGTTGTTGAGTTAATGCTTCGTTTATGGCACAAGAACAAAGCGTGAATCTTTAAAGGCTTTAAAATAGCATCAAACTTCTCCATCGTCTTGTTTTGCAGTGGAAAAGAAATTCAAGGAAGTGACACATGTATAGAGAATGAATATGCTTCTCAAAATAGATGACACTTGCTGAGGCAGATAGAGATACGAAGGAGGCAAAATGATTGACAACGACTACCATTTATATACTTACAAACTGCATTTAAAATTGCAACCTGCTTCTTTTAAAAAGTTGTTCATCAGAGTGATGACTAGCGATGAATTTGGACTTGAAGAACCAGGAATGTGGTGGGTGGGAGAGGGGAGGCGCAGAGAAAGTCCCTCAGAAAGAGCAGGTCGAGTTGAGAGGAGGAGGGCAGCGATATGAGCCGAGCAGATAGAGAGAGGACGATGTTTGAGAAGGGACACGGAGGTGCCAAAGACATGAGTGTGCCAAAGAGGAAGCACTTTGTTGAGCTAAAGCATGTCTGAGAGACTGCCTGTTATCTTAATGATGACAGGGACCCTTTTAAAGGGTCACACGTAACACACTGTGCTGGAAGAGCTCTTTTAGGACCACCTAGGACAAGCTGGAGACGGTAACGTCAAGTTAAAGCCATGCCAGAAAATTCTGCCCTATGTACAAGTTGTGGCTGTAAATACTGATGGATTTGAATAGAAGAATAGAACAGAAAAAAACTTTATTCATCCTGACAGGGAAATTTGCTGTGTTAAAGCAGCAAAAGGGACAGCAATGATAAATAAAAACAGACTAAGTATAAAAAAAAACGTCTGTGCATTATTATAAACATAAAGACTAGAAATATAAAAACAAAAAACTACTCTATGAGAATAATTTACACATTCACAAAGTAATTGCACATGAGAATATTGCACGTTGTTGGGAGAAATGGGGGCTGATAGATCAACTTGGTTTCATGCTGTGAAGCTGTAAAATGAATTCACTAAATGTCTGCAGTCCTCTCACTTATTTGCATTATAATGTTGTATTCTTTAACCCAAGTGAGATCATATCAATAAATATATGTATTAACAAAGTGTCTATTAGGGCTTGAAATTTTAACTGTTAAAGAGATTCAGAGAAATGTTCCTTCAGTCAAATCTAATTTGTTATGAGAACAAGCAGGGGTGTCATGAAAGCCAAATTTCTTGTGGGGTCAAATCCAAGTGAGTTCAAGAATTTCCTTCCTGGCAGAATAATGTCTTTGTATGCATTTTGAGGTATACAACCAAAGGATTGTTAATGCACAATAAGTTTGGAAGAACCCTCATCTAAATTATGCAAAATTCCTCAAGCCTCATTGCAAAATATTTATGCTCTCATTTTCCATAACACTTCCATTACACCAATTAAGAAAGCCTTTGTTAATGAATTTTAACACAACACTTCAACAAATAATTAAAACAAACGTTGGTACTGTTGTTGATAGTAATTATAATATTAACGGTAAAATCAATGGTGAAAATCAGGGATGTATAATATTATCGGCACAATATTGGTATCAGCCAACATTGGTCTAAAAAGTTAAATATCTGCATTGGCCAATATCAAAATATTTGGAGCCGATACATTGGCCATATATCGGCTGTAATACTTGCAAAATAAACTTATGTACCATAATGCTTCACCTTATCATCACTGCATGGGTTCATTTAAAAATCAAGAGTTTCATTTTTTAAGAGTTAATTTTTGTTTTTCTTATTTTAAATCTGTTCCTCACACAGACACTATCACACTGAAAACAACAAGGACATTTTTGTAAAGTCAAGACTTTGTACTCTTGACAAGAAATATTAGTATTGGTTTTAGAGAGCTCAGAAATATCCCCATATTAGATATCAACAAAAATCCAATATGGTACATCCCTAATAATAATAACAATAATACAAAATAATTATAATAACAATAAAAAAATATATATAATTATCATCATGTTTTTGTCATCATTAGGGTTTCAGATTTGCTGATTAACTGCTGTTAATCGATAAATTTAGTAGGGCTCTCCCCTTCTACTCAATATTCAAATATCCATTTGAACTTGAGGGAAAAAAAAAAACATACCGTAAAATACCAAATAAAAGCTGGGTTCCCATTAATCGCTGGGTCCCAAATAAACGCCGGGTGTAGCAGTACATTTTGATAAAAAGTTGCCTGTCCCAAATAAACGCCGGGTGTAATTTAGTAGGACAGCCTACGAGATATGGTTGAAGTTACAGAACACACTTGCTAACACTGAGCTAACAAGTGACAGATTATGCTTGAAAAGGGATTTATTCAAAAAGAAACATGATCAGACTTTACCTTATCAGTCCGCATGGTTTATTTGTCTCTCGGGACGCCCTGTCGGCTCGCTTCTCCTCCCTCTGTATGTCAACAAATGCACGTTGGTGTGAGGTGCTCTGTCCTACGACCGTGCAGTTACACTCAATGTCCATAGAGGCCACTAGAGCGCAGAAAGCCGGAATCTTGCATACTGGGGCTTTAAAAATTCAAAGAAGAAGACATTTCCACTGCATGTTATTTGCCCTTAACTAACGTCAGGAGGCCAGTCACATCAGTTACCCGTACATTGCTGCTGATCGCCATGGCCCCGGTACAGTGAGAAAAAATAAAGTACGACCTTAACTAAACTAGTTCCTTACCAGTATTAGAGTGTTTAGAGAGTACTGAGTTGAAAGAAGAAGACAACAGTATAACTACGGTACTGTAATCTTTATTGAAAGTGTAAAGATGCAATTCATACTGGTGTAAATAAATAATTTGATTACATTTACCATATTTTTTCATTTTTTGCTAAGCACGATTTTTGTGAGAAAGGAATTAAACGCCGGTCCCAAATAAACGCCTGGTCTGCTCAGTGACTGAAACAAATAAACGCCCCAGCTATTATTTGGTATTTTACGGTATTCAAAATGTAAAAATACATTTGAAAAAAAAAAAAAAAACATTGCAGCGCCTAGAGCAGTGAACTGCCTGGTAAAACAGAAGGCACTCCCAGCACCCATATACCAATGCTGCTCTCTCAACCTCAACAACAAGCTAAGTACAATTTAAGAAACTGGAGGACAGGGAAAGCCACTCCATATGGACAACAATGACAATGAAACATCTGAGGGGCACCATGTGGAAGCACTTTGGGCCCCACATCACTGCTGGCAAAATCACAAACAAAGACCAGGCTTTGTGTCCATTATGTGCAGGGCAGCTGGCCCACTCCTCATCCACGACAAATCTGAAGGAACCATTTTTTTGGCCTTCCACACCAGTGCAGCGGTGGAGAAAGAGGCATCGCAGTGCTCATCAAGCGCTTCACAAGATTCATATGCAAGGACATGCATCCCACTAGTGTGACCTCAGCAGAGATAAACGGAAAATGATCTACTATTTTTGAAAGTGCTTGAATTTGATTTTTGGGAGAGGTGAATATAAATTTGTCCAAAGTGTTGGGTCAAGAATGTCTTCTGCACTCTTGTTTTTGTGGCTTCACAGAATTTAGCCAAAATATAAAAGCAACATGAGCAAGACAAATAACTAAATACTAAAAAAAATATACCAGTGGAAAATTCTATTGCTTTTCTCCCATAAAGATATAAATAACTCTTTAATAACTGGTTTGAACTCTGAGTCTGCGGCTGGATGGCTGCACAGCTATAAATCCAAGACTAATACCGCTCATAAACATTATTATATGTCATTGGTCCATATGCGGTGCACGATAATGTGGAGGAAAATGTAAGCAGTACAACAATCTTAGTCTACAGAGTGCAGTATATATAGAGCTGCAGCACTAATAATAAAAGCATTACAGTAATCTTTTTGGAGGTAACTTGGTTTGAGACTTGTTTAACATGTTATTTGTACAAAATTGCATATTCCAAATGACACAGATTGCATTGTGATTGTTTTATTGCTTAGTCTTGTGTGTACATAAGATGACGGCATTGTGAGGCTCTCCCACTTCCATGCAGCATTTTTCACTAAAAACCAGCCTTTACGAGCTATAATTGTGAGCTCTGCGCCGCTGCAAACGTCAACACTTCCTCATATTAGTCACATTTGTTGACTTTATTCCCTAAAAGCCATTTTTCTTTTGTGAGTGGGTTGGATAAATATAGCTCTGTTGCCTCACTGTGAGAGTTTTTAGAAACAAATGCAATGTATCTTTATAACATTTCCTTTGGGTGATATTTACAATCCCAACACTCATATCACAGTGATTTCCCCTTTAAATGCTGTTAGGAATAATTTGAGGAAACAGCAACGTGGTGAAGTAACTGAACGTCTCATAATGGCTCACTCAATGATCAAAATGTGGGATGAAAACCTGAACGGAGAGCCTGCGGACCAGAGAGGAGACGGAGTGGTGTGGTCTGGAGGGGGAGTGTGGACACGGAAGAGATGGGAACACTGTAAAAACATATCCCTCCGGCACCATTATATAAGCATACATATGGGACGGTAAAAATGGAAGACGACACTTTAAATGACATTATTATAAAATGCAATACTCCTGGAATGATCCCTTATTAAATTAGGCCCTATGATCCAAGATGAATTTCCCGCTTCTCTAATCCATCAAGAGGGGAATATTAAAAGATAGGCCTCAACTGGCATTAGAAGCTCACTCCGTCTTGACTTTCATTATTCTGCATTAGGGTGCTGCTGGGGGAGAGCCTCTTAATGAGAATTACAATGATTCACTGGCCCCGGCCCCACTTCTGACAAGTCAAATATTAACTCCTCAGTCACAGCTGTCGGAATTAAAATACTTTGTAGCCGCGGACGTGCTAAATTAAATTGGCCTTTTATGTTCCTTACATGGCTGACCCCCGTGGGGCTCCGAGCGCCTCAGTCGCCACTGAGACGGCTTTGACAGAGCGAGAGGAAGAGGCAGTGCACACACACTCACACTGCAGGGACTCTCGCAAAAACAAACATTTCAGTCCCCCGTGTGTCATTCTGTCATCTTCCCTCGCTATCGCTCTATTCTCCCCCTTTTTCCTTCATTCTGCACGTCTCACCAGAGGCTGTTTCCTTGGCAGACATCTTCTCTGTGCTGTTTGTTTGATAGCCAGTGTCAGCTACTGTCGACTGCTGTCTGTGTGTTTTCTCTCGCCGCGGTCCCTCTCTATTTGCGGAGGCCACAGACGCGCATAAAGGCGGCTCACCTGTTGCGCAGCCTTCATGTTTAACAGGCAGACAGATTACCATAACAGAGCTGCCCTTTAAAAGAGCTTTGTTTCTAATGTGATTAAGGTTTGCCACACAGACAACAAATCAAATTTATATTGACCTCTAAAAGTTTTATTTCAGTCAATTTGCGCTCACTTAAGCAGGGGGCCGGGGCTTGCAGACCCACAATCCTCTCTGCCTTTTCCCAAAATTCCTCTGTGTGCTAACCAACGCATGCTGGGCCGTTCCCGCGCTCAAACCGGCTCGCCCGCCCGCCCGCCAGCTCGCTTTGGCCCCGAGGTCACGAGCGCTGATGGTGAGAGTGGGGAGGTTTTCTGACTTTTGCCTGCCTCTTTTCCCCAGCAGCATTTCTGCTCGCGCTGCCAGCAGAGCTCCGGATCCTTTCTCCCGCTCCGTTTGAGCCGCTTACAAACGAACGATCGATTTCACAGGCAGAGGGAGAGAGAGGGAAAGAGAGAGAGGAAGAGAGAGAGGGAGAGAATATAACCACCAGTGACCCTGCAGTCTGCAAATGTTACACTTGAAATCGCTGGATTTATTAAAAAAAAAAAAAAAACATTCATGCCCCAGGACATGTCACCTCTCCCCTTTCAAAAGTCAACTGAATGAATAAAGAAATGGATGGAGCTGATAAAGAAAACAAAAAAAATGGCCAAATGGAAGAGAGTGGAGGATTAATTCAGTGGGCAGATGGGTCTTGGTGTCAATTTGAGCTATTCTGATCCACCGAATTGAAACCGGAGCTTCAACCAAGCCCCAAACAAGTCACCTTTGACCCTCATGACAGACATAATACTGGTACTCTATATTCATTCAGCTCCTCTGCACGCTTTGTTTTGACTAAAACCACTTTTCCTTTTACTGCTCTGGCCTTACTTTCAAACTCTGCACCTTAGGTCTAACGATTAACATAAGAGTATACAATGGAGGGTAACAGACAGCTTCTGCATGGCTGTATATAAGGTACAGCAGCTCTATAGTGGGAGAGCTTTACTTATACAACTTTAAGCTGCTAAATTAAAAGTATCAATGCTTTCCTGACCCTGGGTTACCATTAAAGTTATTAATTACCACCCGGAAAGTAATTACTCCTTGTTGAAAGCAGATTTCTTTTAGTATCGAGTTCCTCTGTGCCTTTGGGAAAATGTATCCCCTATTATGTAAGCTATTAGAATTAAAAACTCCTCTGACCTTAAGATTGAATATTGAACACTTCCATGGTTCTCATTATCTGCTTATAATTAGCTTTAAGTGTGAGTGGTAGCATACACACTTTGAGAGGAAAAGTAAGCAAAAGGGGCGTATTAAAATCCTCCGAATCAATGTTTTCTGAAGGGATGATGTGCATAAATGGCTCCATTACGGCGCTCCGAGGCTTCGACAGGGAGTGATTTAGACGACACCGCCTGCCGAGCACCATCAGTCACTCTTTTAGAGTTAAATAAGCCATGTGAAGGACTGTTATCCTTACCGGCTTAAGCCCCCATTAATCAGTCCACTTCACCTGTCAATACAGACACTGGCTTCCAATCAAACAGCCATTACAGCGGAGAGCATCCCAATAAAGGAGATCTTTGTTTCTTATTGAGTTAATCAACCTGAGTACACATACACACCACGCAGCTCTCTTCAGACACTGTGTTTTTTGTCTCAGAGTGCATGGAGGAGGCGCAGGAGGTCAGGCTTTACATGCAACGTGGTTTGGAATGCGGAGGAGGCGTAGGATGTAGTGATATCATGGATTCGCTCCGAAACTACAACAATGAAGACAGATCAGAGTTTGAGGATGCCCTTTGAAGGTGCACCATTGAGCCATGCAAGCTGAAGCCAATTAAGTGGTGCAGGGATGACATGATTAAGGAGGAATCACAGTGATTCCCTCTATAAAAAGCCTTCAGGTTTTTTTTCAAAACCAATTAATTTTGCTGAAATTAAGTGACCTTGCAGAACAGCTGGATCTGCTTAATTCATTGTCTGTCATCAGTTAGATCCATCTTAAAAAGCTCTAAGCTGACCAATCAGTGTCCTTTGAGGAGAAAGAGGCAGGAGTTATGCTGCGTTCCAGTTGTACCAGAAAGTCGGGATTTCCAAGTTCTGAGTGGGCAGCGTTAATTTTGTTGACTAATTATTTTCATCATAGTTTTCTTTAACCTTTTTTCCCCTGACGAAAACTAGACAGTAACTAATAAAAACAAGTGCAGATGGACTAAAACTAAAACTAAATTAACTGACATTTATGTCAACAAATAACAACTAGACTAAAATGTTTGACAGAGACTTAATCCAATCAGACCTAATTTGGTCATAAAGAAAGTAGGGACAAGTTAGGAATATATCCAATCACAGTTACTTTGGTTGTGTTGAAAGGTTGGATGAGTAAAGAGGGACATCCAATCACAACTGCCTTAGCTTTGTGGTGGCAGGATAAGTTGGGGGGCGACCCAATCAGAGCTACTCTCTTTACGAGTTGACAACAGTCCATTGAAAATCTTTGGGAATGAGCAGAATCTTCTAATAGCATATCCAGCAGGTGACTGGATGATTATTCCGTCAATCACATTCATTACGGGCATTACTGCTGTGGCGTATAGTACAAAATTTGAGCCACTTCTTAGGACAAACTCTAGCAAAATATGTCAGAAGTGGTGCCGAATATCCTTTCTATCGGGAAATGCTTTCAGTGTTGCTTGTTTTTCATTTGATAAAAGAAATGCAATCCAGATCTGATTAAACTGCTACCTTAGCTGTTAGCATCTATGCTAATCTCAGTAACATAATCTTATAGCTCCCACCTCTTCCTGATCTATAGGACTCTGAATGGGCCATGCCGCTTTGGGCCGAGCACAATCATTGTAGATTTGAGCTTGGCAAGATGGATCAGTCTGATTACAGACATTGATTCAGGCGGATCCATCTGCACTGCATGGTTACATCAGCTCACAATGCCCACCTGTCAGATCATATGACAGGCCAGAACTGGATGTGATTGACAGAACAATCGTCCAACCACCTGTGTGTTTGATGTTTGAAAGGTTCTGCCCTCTTCTAACACTTTCTATGGGCTCATGTTGTACAGACAGTCTACTGAAACATATCCTGAGCTATATATGACATCATTAAGTTTCTTGTGAAAAAATGTGGAATTTTGGCGGGCCTATAAACCGGTCTTAGACCTGCTTAGAAACAGGCTGATTAGAGAAAATCCTCATGTGCCATGTCTGACCACACCCCTCTCAAGAAATTGATCAGCTTTTTAGCTCTAATGTTTTCTGTTTAAGGCACAGACAAGTTTCCTTTTCTTTCTTTCTTTTTTTTTTTTAAGATTATTTTCCAGGCATTTTTTGTGCCTTTATTGTATATTGTATAGATAGATAGATAGATAGATGGATAGACTTTATTTTCCCTTGCAGGAATTTTTTCTTAGACAGCAGTGCTACTGGCTAAGGGCACGATATACATAAAAACCACTAGACAACATAAAAAAGTGACATAAGCAAGAGGTTGGCGACAAGCATGGCAATAGTTATTGCACAAGAAGATTAAAGTGCAGTGCACGTTACAGTAAGCAGTAAAAATAAGTGGAGACAAGTTCAAGTTAAAATGATCAAATAACAATAAGAATAATAAAACAAAGGATAAAAGCAGGATAACAATAACAGAAAAGAGACTGGTGGCAGTAAAATTAATTGAAAAAATATATAAAATACTATATAACAATTGCAGGAGAAGAATTACTGGGACTGTTTGTTGAGCAGAAATATAGATGTTGGGAGAACAGAGAGCTTATAGCCGTTTGTTTTGTGTTTGCTTGCTCTGTATCGTCTCCCAGAATGCAAAAGTTCATATTCTAGAAAAAGAATATGAGAAGAATCATTAAGAAGTTTATGTGCCTGGTTAAGGACAACACTATCGAAGACAGACCAGAGGGAAGGGTGGTCTTTTTGACCTGTCACCTTCATAGCAGATTTCATCAGTAAGGAAGTAGAGTAGTAGTAGAGGAAGTAGAGGGAGGACACTGCAAACAGGCCACGGGCTGGATTCAAACCTGGGCCGGCAGAAGCATTTACTGTATATGGGTTGTGCCTGGTTGCTTAACACTCTGCTAAACCAGCACCTGAGCTTATAACTTCTGAAAGGTGTAGCAAGTAACATCACCATCCTTGAGTCAGAGTAGACTTATTTGCAAAGTTAGAGAACAACCATAATAATGTTCTTATGATATCAAGTTCATCAAGGAGGAATATGAAGCGCCATGACCTGGAACTTTGACGTATGACCTCAAAAATTAAAGAAGTTCATCCTGTAGTCAGAGTGAACATTTTTGCAAAGTTTGATGATAATCCAAGGTATTTCAGGCATTCTTGAAGTATGTTCGAAATTGCTGTGTATACGGATGGACAGAAAGATGTACAGATGGACAATCCAAAAACATAATGCCTCCAGTTTTGGCTGTTGGGACCAGGGTAAAATAAAAATCCCAAAGACTCTTGGACAATAGAACCATAAGGATTAAAATGCTTATTCACTCCCACATTGCTGGACTCACCATTGAACCTTTGATGGAAGTGAAACCTGAAGGTTAGAGTGATATAAATGGTCAAGCTCCAGTGAAGGTTGATGGACTCTTGTGTCATCTGAAGCCTGATTTTGAGGATATCGCTCCGAGCAGGTGGGAGTGTATGACCCTCTGACAGCCCCTTTCAAAATGACAAAATCCATCCTTTCGTATTGATCAGTTATTCTTCTGTCTTTCAGCGAGCGTCTTCAGACCCTCCCTCCCTCTCAGCCGCTCCCCTATTGATCTTGTCCGGTGATTGGTTGTGCTGTAATTTGAGATGGACATTGACGGATGAGTGCAAACTGTTTTTCTTTCTCTCTTCTACCTCCTATCTCCTCTCGGGGGTGATGAAGTCATAATGCAAGTGACAGAGCCAGAGAGGGACCAATTGCGATGGAGTGCTGGCCTGAGTAACCTTTAGAGCCAGTGCGGGATGTCTTCTGGTGTGTCACACATGCCCCCCTGGGTGCTCCGTGGTCACAAGACTCATAAATGATCCGGCACAGGCAGCAGGAGTGGAATGAATGGACAGATAGGCGAGAGGCTGAGCATTAGTGAAACAGCAAAGGATATCTGAGGAGAAGCAGGGTCCAACTACAGCAGGAAAAGCAGCAGCTTAGACAAGATGATCATCTGGTACCAGGCTGAAAAGAAAGAAGATGATTCATGTCATTATCCATTTTTGAAAAAACAGAGACTGAAGGGTGTTTTATTTTGAAAGGATGAACGGATCCTTTTGTCATGAAGGAAACACTCCCATCAGCATCTAATGAGCACAGATTTTACAGCATTTTCCTCGGTGCTCGGATGGTGTAGCATCTAATAAGTTACTGTCCCAACTGAAGACTTTCAGTCAACCACCGTACAATCCTTAATGTCACTGTCAGCAGCTGATAAAAACACCATAACTGTTTCGTTACCAGGACTTCGGGAAAAGCCAATGGCTTTCTGTGATCCAGTGAAGAAGTGACTTATACTGTGTACAACATGTGTAGTTTCTTTCAGATCAAACAGACAAGCCAACTACAAGCCAACAACATAGCAAAGACATTACAACAACAGACAAAACACCAAACAAGATAACTACTTCGGTTTGAAGTGGGGATGGAAGAAGGAGGGCTTATCCATTTCCAACCCCAGCTGTCACAAATAAATAGCCAAAAAACAAAATGAACCCACATTTAAATTTAATTGTTCTCTTCGACCCTCTTTACCAAGCAAACAAAACATAACCGGAAAAAAGGACATCCCTTCAAATTAGCTTCTCCTCTCCCCTCTTCCTTCTCTTACCTTTCTATCACTCCTTTTGTAAACTTACTTTTGAACTGGCATAGGCTTTTACTGGATTTACCCTTATCTTCTAGGCTCCAGTTTAAGCCCTCAAACACAAATACCCATACTTTTAAGAGTGGTTCTTGGACTTTGTTGCTGTGAATTTAAAATGCCTATTAAATTACATTTTTTACAACCCTCCCTCTCACAAAACAAAATTTGGATGTTGTATGGTAAAAAGTTAGTTTTTGCTTTATAAGTTATTTGTTCTGTTTTGAATTTTACTAGATCCTGAAACTTCAGTGCAGATGCTTTCAAAAAAGGCGGGTTCATATGATTACTATATCTCATATTGTGAACTAGTGTTAGTATGCACAGAGGGTAAATGTTGGTTTTATAGGTATTATAGGTTTGTCATCATCAACTGTACTGAGTTACATAAAACCAGGCACTGGTACAAAAACAGTTGGGGAACACTGGTTTAGACCATCTGGTTTCACATACTTAGGCAGAAAAATGTGCCAGGGCAAAATATGAGACAGTTCTGAATTAATCTGAATATGGTTCTGAAATTATTTACATATATTTCTTTTATTTGAATTATCTGTATCTCTGGTTTCATCGTGATATGCTCTCAAGGGGATGATTTCAAATCCCTATGAACACAAAAAACATGTTTTAGTGACTAATGTAAGAAAGCACTCAGAAAATGGTCAAAATCTAGCACTCTCTATCACAGGATTACAGCGTCAGCGGGTTAATAATGTGAAGAATGGAGTGTGGCCAATGTGTGCTATTGTTAGCAGAGATAGCACTACCAACCTTAGGTTGTCCTTTCAGATTAATGTCCATATTACTGTGCTGAACATGGGAACTTACTGCTCCAATCAAGTGGTTGTATGAGAGTTCAACCTCACACAGCATTCATGTCTTCATTTCATTGTTCCCAAAATATCCATAAGCAGGACCCATAACAGTGTTACGCATATTAATGGACACCTAAATGCACCCTAATGGACTTTAAGAGCCCCCTCTTAATATTTTTCATTCTTGTTAGTTTGTATATTATCTTATCTGATACTAAGGTCATGTACTTTTCAATCACAGGGACTCTAGTAGTTTTATAGTAGATTTATTTGTGGTTAAAGTAAGTATAATGCACACAGGCGCTCTTGGGCAGCCTAGGGGTCCTCCTGACACACAGTGTGCCCATGCGTCATTCACTAGACTGAGATGAATGATGCGTGCTGCCACGCTGATCTATGTGCTTGTGTTTCTGTGTTTAGAGGAGAGAAAAAAATATGAAAATGGTGTATAAATGGAAATGGAAACGGAAATGAAAGGTCCGGACTTCTGTGAGTGTGAATAAGGCGACTATATTGTAGTTTGCAGCTTAACCCTAAGTCTTTAAAGTGCCACACCTGCTGTGCTTTATATGTTAGAAGCCAGAAGTTTAACCACCTGTATCCTGCTTTAGTATGTACGGTGAATGTGCAGAAAAATGCACAGGAACAAGAGTCATTCAGTAGACTGAGATGCTGCCATGCTGAGCTATGTGCTTGTGTTACGTTTACAATAAAAACCCATGCACACCTGGAAGTCCCTGTGTTTGTCCAAGTGTGAAACACAAATACAAACTTTTTTTCTATAGTATTTGTTTAATGTCCTTCTTTAAGTTCCGTGTTTCAGGGCCTTTTGGCAGCAAGACAGTAGCCAGTAATTGAAGCTACAGCGGTCACTAGTGGTGAGTGGCTGTGTTACAGATTGGACAGAGCATGTGACCAGGATTTTGAGCCTGAATTTACCAAAAAATGTTTTGTTCACTTGTATCTCCTAAATTGAACTATTAAGCTATCGAACTTAAAATGTTTTGTGGCTAGCCATGTGAGAATAATGACATGTAGTTAAACAATCTGTGAATATAGCACCATGGGCAAAACACAGTCTGGTAAAATGAATCTCTCAGCCCATCTCTAAATGATTTTTTGGCATTAAAAAATGTCTACCAACTTCAGTTTTTATAATTTGAGTTTTAACTCTTATATTTCACTGATAAAGTTATGCAGTGTTGATACACTTGCCAATGCCGCAGCACAGAGAGAAAACCTAAAAAAGTTAGTCAGCTGATTTCTTGTTCAAATAAACAAAAATTGCCCTATAAATAAATATTAATTTGTGGCTAAGAGCCTAGTATGCAGAGCCAACATAATGAAGTAAATTTACTTTGGGTTGAGTACACAATTAAGTTTTTACAGTTTATTTATTGGCTATGTATCATCTCATGTAAATACCTACATTACCCACAATCCTAACAACAACATCTTATTACTGGAGGACCTTGCAGTTACCATGGTAATGTTTTTAAAACCCTTGCATATTTCGTTGGTCGGCTGTTCAAGTTCACATTCATTCTGAATAATTTTTACTTATCAATGTCAATACTTGCACCAAAGAGTATTAGAGACAAGCAGTAAAAAATAATACAGAGAAGATGAAGATTTATTTTTTTTATGCACTTTGAGAGATAAAGCTGAAAAGTTGGAACAAAGTAACATTTTGAGGAAGGAGTAAAAATAGTTTATTTAGTGTCAAATTTGTGTTTCAGTATTAATCTTGATAATTAATATTAACCTTTTTCTCAAAATTGAAATTCAATTTTGTCCTTGACATTTCAACTTTAATTCTGAGATTTTAAACTTTTTTCTTCAAAATGAATCATGAAAAGAAAATCATCTTGCACTCATATTTTCAGGCCTGACCCTAATACTCTATTGGTACAAGAAGATTTTCTTGGAAACAGCGTCTTTTTCAGTGAAACAGTGGACTGTGGAATATGCAGATCCCACAGAGAGTCTAGTAGTTTTGCCTTTTTGAATATGTTTGTGCTGTTAAAAGTGTTTCATTGTCATGAGTACTGGGGTGGTTAGTTTGCTTGGTTCAGGCATTTGGAAATTTATTACACTGACTTTTTGAAATGTCGTTGGAGAATTCAAGAGGAATATTTGCTTCCTGAACCAAATTGGCCAAAAAATTCCATGGTCACTTTTGAGCTCTAAGATAGTTTCAGCAGAGAACGATGATGTCTCTCCATCTGAATATCCATGTTCATATCTTAAGCTCATGTTTGAGCTTTTTGAGAACCATAATTATAGGTATGTCATTGATGATTTTACATCTTCTTCTCTGTACTAATGCTTTGTGAAAAAAGGTTTAGAGAGTTTTCTTTATAAAGCACTTAACATACCAAAGTCTTTTTTTAAAACCATTATGCCTCTGTTCCATTATTACTTAAATAATTTATGCTGCGATAAGACTACACCAATGACTTCACAATTACAACTCGATTCGACAGTTGTAGAATTTTGTGACTCGGCAGACATGAAAACTGGTCATTTGATTTCATCTGGTGAAATCAACAACAAAAAAGACCCGTCTGAGAAACCTCACGACTACATGACAGAAAGTCTATCATGTTTGATTTGTTTCCTTCCAGCCACTGAGTGGCAAAAAGCAACATCTAGTCACATGCACAGTAATCAGTGGAAAGGAAGCAGGGAAATTAATCAGGTGATTACTCAGGCTTTCCAACAATATAAAATACATGACCAATTGGTTTTATAAAAGGGGGGAAATAATTAATTAAAATAATGTGTTTCCAATCTTTTTGAGGAGTACATTTTAAAAGGTGGACATCTGCTAAGCATTACCATAGACCTTACCTTGGCCATCAGACCAAAAACTAATTCAAAAGCTGCGCAGTCCTGTAGATGATGGTGATGGAAATGATAATATGCGAATTAACCTTCACTCTTTAGGACTGATTACTGCTGCACTCTATAGGACTTCATCAATATACTTAGCATAAAGGCAGCCCAAGAGGAGGATTGACTTCATCAAGACGATATAAAAAATAAAAGAATTAAGACAGATAAGATTCAAAGATGCAAAACAAAAACAGAAATCCCACAAGTCTAAAACTTTTCTGAGCTGTCTTGACCGTCTCTGCTTCTCCTGAAAGACAAGGGTAAGTTTCGATCAGTGCCTGTGATAAATAACCAGCCAATTAGAAGCAGACGCGCAGACAGAAAACACGCCAGAAGCAAGATGTCAGAGAGCAGCAGAGATACCGACGAGTAGGAATAACTTTGAGAAATGACAAAGATCAAGAGGATAATAAGATAAAGAAAAAATGTTAAAAAATGAAGCCGTCAGTTTCTGCCCACACGAGCATAGCCTCTGGTTTCTCACTTGAAACCAGTTTTAATATTATGCCTCTAAAATTTTATTGCTTTATTTGAATAAAATAAATATCCCAAAATGCTTCATACATGTCATTTTAACAGATTTCTTTAAGGTGGTGACTGAAGATGGTGGTCTGTGCCTGTGATTACAGCCAGACGCCCGTTTTAACAGCATCCCTGTCTCTGTAATTGCATGCATATTGGATTTTAATAATGGTGTAGAATATTATCAGACAGTGAACACGCTGATAACGAGCCTTGTGCTTTGACTGTTTGACAACTCAATCTTTCACTGCCGTTTACTCTGCCTAACGTCATTACGCACACAGGAAGGATTGATGGCTACAGTTAGAAAAGAAATCATTGTTTCATGGCATGATACGCTCTCCATTTTAACACTTTCTGACTGCTTTTATTTGGGATGTACAGTATTGGTGACCCCAGTATTCCAAACTCATACCAATACCATAACCCTAGTACAAAGCTTCTGCTTTACATAATATTTGTATTTTTGTCTTTTATTTCACTACCATCACTTTATTCATTTGATATTCACCTTCACATATCTTTCTTGATGTGTCTATTTCCTGTTGGCAGCAGATTACTGTCCAGCTATATTTTAAAGTCTACAGCTTTTATTAAGAATCTTATATTTACCTCCACCAAGGAGGTTATGTTTTCGCCAGGGTCTGTTTGTTTGTTTGTTTGTCTGTTAGCAAGACTACGGAAAAACTACTGGATGGATTAACATGAAAATTTTTATCAGAGGTGTGGATTGGTCCAAGGAAGAAGCCATTACATTTTGGTGGTGATCCGCATATTTGTCTGGATGCAAAAAAATCCCAAAATTTTATGAAAATCCCATAAGTTAACATTGGGTCGTATTTTAAAAAATCATATCTCTGACATCACTTGATGGATTCGCTTCAAAATTCACGCAATAATATCTATAATATCACTCTATCATCACAGTAAATTTCATCTGGATCTGATCCAGATTGACGTGACAAAAAAACATTGAATTTTATAATGGCAAATCCCATTCACTTCTCCTCGGCTGCTGTGAGGGTTTTGCCCCCTTTACGTCATTATGGTAACTGGAGTTTATTTGAAAACTGACGACAATGTTTTTCAAGCATATGTCACTACATTTCCCAGCTTCCCTTGCAATGCCAGTGGAGGAGTTCTTCACATGGACAGACATGAGCAGAGACTCGGACGTCGAATCGGAGCTCATGGTCATCCAGAATTGTATCTTTTACAGGGGCCACTGCTGTAACTGAGCTGCTTGGAGGAGGTCTGCGCTCTCCGGGTGCTTTCCTAGTTTTAGTTTTCATGCATGTTATGACCCCGGTCGATTTGGTTTTGTGTTATGTGTTTGGTTATATTTTTTGGCTGTGTTTCGAGGGTCTTCTTTGTGTGCCCTCGATGTGACTGTGGGATTAGGTGCGCCCGCCCCTGCCTGCTATTGGATTGTGGCTGTCACGCTGCCATCTGCGATAAAGGCCCCATTTAAGTGGGCCTCTGAAATACCAAAGGCAGGAGGAAATCTCAGGCTTGACCGTGTCCCAACTTGTAACGTCTCCTATTAGTTGCCCTTGCAGCATGTGTTTTTGTGCATAATTCATTTGTTGTGTTAAAATGGTGAAGTAGGGCAAATCAGTCACCCAAAGATACCTTGTTTTTTTGTAATTGTTGTAAATAGCTAAATTGTAATAAAGCTTACCCATTTGTGGGGTAAAGCTTTAAGTTTGACTCCAATGGCTTCTTGGGATTCAGGCTGTTCATGTAGTGTCTTGGCCCCCCTAGATGGGGCATAACATAAAATTGTCTACTTTGCCTTCTCTCGCTGATTGATTTTGTTTTCTTGTCTTTTTTAATTCACTCCAGGGACAAAAATAAAGTTATTACATTTTTATTTGTTTATTGTCTAATGCATGTTAGGATCCTCATTGGCTTTGAGACATGGCTGGAACTATTCTTTCTGGGGTCCAAACACAAATAAAACAAAAAAAAAAAACAAATGATCAATTAATGTAAATGCAAATACCCCGTAAATGGCCTTTAAATGAGAGTGGCAACGGTAGGCGGAGGTCAACTCTTTCAGGCATGTTGGATCAAACATGACCAACATCAGCATTTCCCTACTGACATCAACTTAGGTTTGTACAGCCTGACATAATTCGACGGAGCTCGACATTTCCCTCTTGACCATTTGCAGGTATGTGACTAACATGACGTCTCTCAGTTCTGTGGACAGCTGAATTACCGTTGTTGTCAATAGACTATTACGGGTTTTAGCCAATAATTATGCAAAGATGCAATTTGGGCCACAAAAGAAACAGAGAATATCGTTAATACAGAACAAAAACATCACTGAGTCTGTCAGAGGAGTCTGGTCAACTTAAGAAGCCTCACAAACAGGAAAACAAGCATAGACCGGACTGAAATAGCTGCTAAGCAAGTCAGACAGCATGTGGATAGTCTGTTTACAGGCAGGCTCAAAAGAGGAAAAACAACCACTGCCCAGTGAGATAATTTGGCAATCTTTCCAGGGATTATGATTGCTCATTGTTTTTGTTACCTGAGGAGAAGCAACACTGATAAATGGCAGAAACTTCAATGGGAACTGGAGGACATGGGAACATCCAGGTCACCTGTTGATGCAGGTGTATACATTTTGGGCTTATGTTGTCAAATTTGGTGAAATATCAGGATGAATTCTTAAAAACACTTCAGGATGTTTCAGAATCAGAGGATACCTGTGACTAACGTGTAAATCTGCAGCCTGTAGCACTCATCATGCAGATCCTCCTTGCTGTAATGAACATTTATACTTGTTCTGACCCAAATCAAAGTTTTTCAAACTCAAAAGACAAACCAGAAAGGCTAAATGAAAGTTTATCTTCAAAGTAGGCATTCGGCTCACAGTGATTGCTTATTGGATAAAGACACAGCCATGTTTTTATTGATAAGTTATTGATTGATTGCTAGCATTGGCTTTAGCCCACTAAGTGCGTCTGTTGCACATGATGGTTTAAGCTTCATAAAATGCCTTGCAGATATATAAAACTGACATTTAAAGCCTTGTTAGAATAGTCCACCACACCACAGTAGATAATTGTGATTGGATACTTAGGTTAGCGTTCACCCCGGAACATTCATATTTATTTAGTATAGATGTCCATCAAGCTACATGCTGGACGTCATCAGTTTAGACATCTAGCCAAAATGAAACAGAATGAGATGTCACATGCAAATGGTCAATACGTTCAATCCAATCCACTTTATTTACTATTTTTATCTGCTTGATTTTATTATTTTATTTTCATTTTTATTTTATTTATAGCATTGTTTTAGATTTATGCACTTATTTGATTATTTATTGCTTATTGTTATATGGAAATGTTTGTTTTATTGTTTTTATGATTCTATGTACAGCACTTTGGAGACATTTTTGTAATTTATATGTGCTATACAAATAAAGTGGATTGGATTTAAAATATGTTGGCAAAAGTTGGCCAAAACATCAGAGTGTGAATGTAGCTTTACCTTCTTACTTATCATACAGACGAAGCATTTGACTGGGATTTAGGGCCTGTGTTGATCTAGATATATATATATAAAGTATTACCTAAACCTACTTGGAAATCTGTGCAAGCTGTTAAGTTATCCATCTACAACCATTCAGCCAGCAAGCAGTGCAAATCCCTATATTTAATTTTACCCACAACTTCAGGTGACCAGTGGCTAAAAGAGCTACAACGACCCCACAGGAAGAGCCTGTGCCAGTGGTTAAATGGCAGACATTTTGATTAATATTTCCCATTTGTTTGGAGGCTTTGAGCTAAAATTAGACGGCCACCTCGACAGGACAGGAGTGACTTTGGTTTCCCCGCCAGGCCAGTCCAACACACACACACAAACACACCAACACACACTCATACACACACACACACACTCAAGCACAAACACACCAGGTCCAAGGAGAAGGAAGAGAAGGGAGAGAAGACGAAGAGGAGGGGGGGGTTTGCTGGTGCGGGAGTAATTTCAGCGGATTGTGAGCGGACAGTAGCTCCGCTGGGAGAGCTGGCAATCATGGGGGAAACAATGTTTACATCGATCAGCTGTCAGGAAGATTTATGGCCTCATTTTGCTGTAATGGAGAATTAGTGGGGAGATTATCAGCGACTCAACACCACCGCTTGTTACCCGTGTCCAGGCCTGGCAATTTGTCTCTCCCCGGGAGTGGCCCAAACACTTGTGACAGCACCAGCACTTGCCCTAATTCAATCAAGAGAAAATGTTGGAATTAATTTGTTACAAGAAAATTTAAATATGTTCCAGTGGAGCAGTGGCCTGTAGCCGCTTGAGAAAGCAAATGGAAGGGAGAGGAGAGACGAGGAGAGAAAGCATCTGATTTATTGTCCCGGGCAACATATTGATCCAGTTCGATCGTGGCATTGTGCGCAGAGGGTTTAATGTGTAATAATTTCCAATTTAAAGCTCCTTCTCAAGATCATGCTTGTAAGGAGAGGAGAGGAGAGGGCTGGTCGGGGACACGCGGCTCAGGCCGGCTGATTAAGGAGCCTGTTGCTAAGGCTTTGTCAAAAGCTCTGTTTGAATGTAAATGTGAGGTTATCTTTGGCGGCGTCTCCCATGTGGTAACACAGACTTTATCTGTCTGTCATTCAGACTGGCATCAGGACAGGCTGGATGTAATAACACACAAGTAGGAATGATTCAATGCTGCCTGTCTGTGATAAATGCACACTGCCACTGGTCATGGATGAATTATATCAGTCTGAGTTAAATGGTGTTTTGAGGATTAACATCAAGAGGGTTTAAACAAAACAAATATAAGATGATGAGTGGCCGGTGAGAATAAATTAAGAAAAGAAAGACGTCCTCTGTGTTTATTTGTAAGCTTATTGGTTCTATCCAATACACATAAACATACACAGACAAACACACTGACAGACATCAACCTATTCTTTAGGTCTTATTATAGCAATGTTGATATGGGTCAAGGTCATTAATGTTGACTAGGGGTGTAACGGTTCATGTTTTCTAACTGAACTGTTTCAGTACAAGCCATTCAGTTTAATACAGGTGTGTACATGGCAAACTGAGAAGAGTTAGAATTTTGGTGTTGGCAAAATCTGAGAGTATTACGAGTTAACTATAATCTGAATAAAGTAAATTCCTGAAAATTTACTCTAAGTTGAAGAAGAGCTGATGTCAAAAAAAATGTTTTAGTGAATCAAACTTGTGGGGATCCCTGCAGGATCTTTAACTCTCTTGGTTCCTCCTTCTTTTGTTCTTGTACTCGTCTTGCTGGTGTTTTGGATCATTGGTGTGGACAACCTGCTGCTGTGGACCCTCATAGCTGCAACTACTACAAGTGCTGATAATTGGTCAACTTTTTTTTTAAATTATGTATATGTTTATTAGGGTGTTTGGCATAGGAATTGCTGAAACAGTTCTACTGACATCTTCATATAAATTTATAAAATAATAATAATAAAAATAAAAAAACAATAATAAGTCAAGTAACATCTCATCCACAATATAAAAATCCATGTCAATACAATGTCTTACAGCACTGGGTTGTACTCCCCTTAAACATTTAACCTTTTTTGCGACAAGCACACAAAAAAAGAAAGAAAGGTGAACAATTATATAAAACCGACAGAAAAGAGGAAATTTAAAGGATTTGTCACCTTTTTTAAGCCTTATTCCATTGTCATTATAGTTCAGTAAATTGAAAATACATAATGGTTTCCTGCAGATACCACACATATTGTACTCTAACAGTGATTACTAACATGAACGCCCTGCTGCTGCGGACCTGCTTGACTCCCAACTCCTCTATTCTACATCAACCTTCAAGAGGAACAAAATCATTTGACATCAATTCAAGTTTTAAATCGAGTAAACCTCATTTAATTGCAGAATAATACATGTTCTTATATCAGCATGCATCAGTTCTCTCCACTTTATTATCCACAAGCTGCTAATGTTAAATATTAGATCGATCTCTCTATCCATGGTTGTTGTTGATTACTCCACCATAATTACCACATTTACAATCATATAGAGAGAAGGACCCTCTTATAAAACAGATGCAGCATCTAAAGTGATTGTCCTCTAACAAATATTTAAATCAATAGAAACAAACATGATAAGGACAAATTTATGGTCCGGGTGTCCATAACTTTAACACTATCATGAGCTCTCATTTTAGTCCCTTTGTCCCTGCCCACCTCCATTTTTCTACATTTCTGATAGTTGACTGATTGATGTGTAGTTGTATCAGAGTAACTGTGTGTGAGGAAAAAGTGTTTGAGTTTGACTGGGTGTAAAGTCTTATGTACTGTTACACTCAAATTGTTGAAAAATATTAATAAAATAACACAAACCTATCAATACAAAACTTTCTTGGACTAAATCTAACAAAAATGAGGCTCTACTTAAGTTTATTAACTGAAACTGTGTAAACATATTGTTTGACATAGATAGATAGATAGATAGATAGATAGATAGATAGATAGATAGATAGATAGATAGATAGATAGATAGATAGATAAATAGATAGATAGATAGATAGATCGATGGATTGATCAATAGTCAGACAAACAGACAGATAGATGGATAGATAGATGGATGGACAATGGATAGATAGACACAGATCAACAGATAGATCAAGAGATAGACTGATGGATTGATCAACAGTTAGACAAACAGACAGATAGATGATAGATAGATAGATGGATAGATAGTTAGATAGATAGATAGATAGATAGATAGATAGATAGATAGATAGATAGATAGATAGATAGATAGATGGACAATGGATAGATGGACATACAGATCAGCAGATAGATCAAGTGATAGATCGATGGATTGATCAATAGTTAGACAAACAGACAGATAGATGGATAGATAAATGGACAATGGATAGATGGACATACAGATCAGCAGATAGATCAAATGATAGATCGATGGATTGATCAATAGTTAGACAGACAGATAGATGGATAGATAGATGGATGGATGTATAGATCAATCAATGGAAGGACAAATAGATTAATGGATAGACAGACAGACAAATCGAGATGTAGATGAATGGATGGATCGATGGATTGATCAATAGTTAGACAAACAGACAGATAGATGGATAGATAGATGGATGGATGTATAGATCAATCAATGAAAGGACAAATAGATTAATAGATAGACAGACAGACAAATCGAGATGTAGATGAGTGGATAGATTAAATCATCAGAGTATAAAAAAAGTTCAAGTCCTTGAGTGTTTCAGTGGCAGTTGATTGTACTTAAGTTTTTGGAGAAACTTCTTGTGCAGTAGAAATCAAACTCACCTGACCCTCCCCATCGCTGTGTTGCTTGCATTTCACATTTATATTTAACATTTTATTTACCAAAGCTGAATTCCATATGCTGTATTTTGTACAAAGGGCGGGCAAACCTGCAGTCATCCAGGAACTTGCATACACCAGAGATCTGAGCGGGTGCGTGAGTCACATTTTAGGAGATCACGTATATTCGTAGAAAAAGTGCTGCTTGAAGCAAAAAAGGACAGCTGTCTGCATAGAGCATGAAACACTGTATCACAGTTTGCTTGCAGCATTGTCCAGGCAGCTGGCTTAATGACTTATATACTTTCTATAAACTTTAACTCACTGTGCAAAAACTTTGCAACTTAAGAAAACAGACTGAACCTTGAGAGGGAGAGAAAGCTCATATGCTGAGGTGGTAGAGAGAGACAAACAGTGTGAACCATTACAAATACAGGTGAGGTGACAAGAAGCTTTGGAAAATATTTTTAGAATCTGTTTATGAGAGTGACTGATGCAATAAATCAGGCCACCAACTGAAAACAGTATTCTAAATTATTGACTGGACTATAAAGCTTTATTAATGAATAATAAAATCTGTGCAGCACTATATATTATGTTACTAAATTGAATAATGTTTTATTTATACTCAGATTATTTAGGTAAGTTCTCTTTTTCAAAGACAATAATTCCTCATTATTAATTTCCCATTTTGGCTGTTTTGATCTTTATTCACCAGAAAATGGCACGTTATACTAGCTAACAGTTGGTAAATAATATAACCCCTTGTATCAGAGCAGAATGGTTTATCTTTGTTTTTCTTTTCTTTTTGACAATAACTCGTCCTTGGTGGAGGTTTGTGCCCTCAGAGCATTTTTATTTATTTCATTTTAATTTGAATTTAAGTATTTTTACCTATTTTTATTATATTACCTATATTACATTTATGCTAACCAGAAGTGCTCCATGAGCACAAACCTCTGGTGCAACATTAACAAATCATGTGAGTAATTCTTGGATCCCCATCCATGTTTGGATGACCACCAAAATCTAATCACTTCTTCCTTGAACCAAGACAAACAGAAATTTCATAACAATCTGTTCAGACTTTTTTCAGTTATCTTGCTCAGGGACAGTCAGACAGAGGGACAGACAAAGAAATGCACAAAAGTCATCAAATGTAATTACTTTCCTCTGGTATCATGACCAACATTCCCAGGATATTTCATCAAAATCCACTAAAAAGTTTTTTAATCAATAGTGAAAATAAGCTGCCTGGATTTGAAAAGTTAACACATCATTAAAAGAATTCCTGGATCAGCATCCTGATTCAAATATCCACCAAAGTTTTATGACGTCTTACTTGTGCCATGACCAACATTCCCAAAAAATTTCATCAAAATCTGTCCAGAATTTTTTGAGTAATCTTGCTCACAGACAAACATAACAGCAAACAGACAAACCCTGACAAGAAATACACACTTCCTTGGTGGATGAAGATAAACTAAACCAGAACTAGAGGTGATCTGAATGCACAAACACCAAAGCATTTCCAATACTGTCTGGTAAAATACTGTCAAAAAAGGGGAAAACTGCCCTATCTTGCCTATTTATCAAATTCTTGAAATTTCCTGGACCCACATCCAGATTGGGGATGCCCCACAAAATGTAATCATTTCTCCCTTGTAAAATGATCAACATTTCCTGAAAATGTCATCAAATTTTGTTGATAACCTTTTGAGTTATCACAACTAACAAACAAGCTAACAACCTCCTTGGTGGGGAAATAAACTAAACTGAAATAAATCTACAAGAGTGAAAAGGCTTGACTCTTTCCAGCAGGTATCAGAGGTCAGAGTAATCTGTTAAAATAAGTGTTTTGTGGGTTTTTGCTCATCCCTCTTTGGTCCTCCTGCTGTCTGTGGGATACATGATCACCCTTAACTACCCCCTTCTTTCCAAACCCACCCAGTGTCTCCCTCTCTCCCTCCACCAGGGCCCTGAGGACCGCTGTCAGCACGCTGACCTATTGATCAAGCTGTCGGTACACCGCTAAGAGTCCTCAACGTGAGCAGGCTGAGGTTAACAGAACACGGCCTGATAACCATCGTATACATCAGCAGTCAGATGACTCGGGCCGTGTTACTCGATGCTGGATGTTGGGTTTTATTTCATGAAACATCTTGCTCTGGTCTGAGCGGTGTTTATTATTCAGTCTGTTTGCTCCTGGATATTTCTGCTATTAACAAAGAAGTGAACCAAAGGGAGATATAATTGTGTATTTTAATGTTAGCTTAATTACAGCGTAGGTGTTTCCATTTTTTAAGTAAGGATTGGTTGGTATATGTTGATCGTCTTTGTATATAAAATGTATGTGCTCTGTATAAGTGCATATATGCAGCTCTCATGATCCCCTGACATTTCTCTGTAAACCAGACAACGAGTGTTCTTTGCTGTTGAAGCAGCTAGCCCGCTATTAACACAAGAGCTGCTGGAAACCTCCTGGCAAAAGAGAGCGCCGAGACAGAGAGCTCAACATAAAAACACACACACTAACACACACACAAACGGGCAGACACGCTTTCTCTGAACGTTACCTTTGGGGGTTCCCTGCCGAAGCAGCAGCCTGTTAAGAGCGAAGCAACAAATAAACGCCTCACTTCCCTTTCCTCTCCTCTCCCGCCATCTCACTTTCTCGCTCTCGCCGTCTTTCTATGAATGTTTTCGTGTGTTGTTGTGTGTGTTTGCGTGCGTGTAGCTCGCAGGGCCATACCAGGCCAGGGACACAGTTAAATGAAAAGGAGAAGCCGGCTCCAGCGCTGTGACCTCTGCAGGCCACATTCTCCTCCTCCTCCAGCTTTGTGCATTAACATCTCAAGGCTTTTCTCTATTCCACTCTGATTTCATATTTTTCTCTGTGCTTGAGAAAATAGCCTACAAGACACTGGTCTGTTCCCGACTCGCTGACGTTTCTGTGAAACAGTTTTTACAAATTAGTCGACAGGCGGGCTCTTAAAAAAATTCAATGCATACACATTTGCATGAGTTAATTGATGCCTAATTAATTTCTGCTGCCATGCATAAATTTGGGCTGCCTTCCCTGGCTACCTCAGGAGACCAAGACAAGGGCGATGATTTGCAGGCTTCCCATAAATAAATGAATAAACATTGAGACGGGCCAGAGAGAAGCTGGTCGCGCAGAGTAGCCAGGTGTGCGAGGTTAAAGACCAACTATGTGGGCGTACACACAAACACACACGGTGCAGCAGGAGCAGGTGCAAATACAAATGATCTATGAAACTCACTAGAGGTGCTGGGCTAAAGCTCCGCAGCACAGCAACACACATGCAATGTTAACAGCAATCTCTCAGAACATCACACCTCCAGAAATCCAAAAAGCATGTCACTAATTTTTTTCCAATCTCGTTATTTATTCTACCTGAGCATCCCGCTACATCCAAATCCCAAAGAAGTGTTAAGATGAGCGCGTGGAGTGGATGATAGCAGTGGCCTCTCTCTCCCCTAATTTGTAGTAATTGGTAGCTCATTAGGTGAAGCAGGTCAGTGTCAGGAGGAGCAGGCTGTCAGGGCGGGAGGTTAATAACAGAGAGGAGACACAGACAGACAGATTAAAAACTCTGCTGCCTGCCATGCCGCTCCTCTGCTGCCTTGTTTCTAGCCAAAGGTCCAGCTGCCCACCACTAAGAGAGCTCTGAACATCACGATTGAAACATCTATTCTAAAACCTCACTGCAAAGTGGCAGACTATTTAAGGAGTATAGAAGTTATCTTACCATGTTACACAGGGGTGGGCAACTGGGGGCCTGGGGACCATGTGTGGCCCTCCCCTTCACCAAATGCTGCCCATCAGATTCAAATTTCCAAAGGTTGTACAAATGAAGATCGCAATTTGGCTTTTGTTTCAGGCTGATTTGCCTCTACAGGATTTGATTGAAGTTTGTTAAAATGAAGAATTTCATCTCCATCGAGGATCAGATGCAGCTCTTTTCCCCTACCCTTTGGAAACACTCAGATCTAAGGGGGCGCGGAGGCTATGATAATTAACTCTGCTCTGATTGGCTGCCCAAGGGGACGAGGAGGGGTTTCAGCCTGAAGACCAGACTTTCAAAACAGTCATGGCATCTGCCAGTGATGAGCAGAAAACACACGTGTAGGTGGAGCATGTTTAGCTTTGGCATCATAAACACCAGGAAGTGAAAACAGAGTGTTTTAAGGGGCATTTTCTCTAAAGAGGCAGAGCACATCTCTCTGTGAACTGAGAGCTTCGTAAATGGTTTTGTACTCTTGTTCCCAAAGCCCTTCTAACAACATTAAAAGCAAAGAAAATACATTTTTTAGGACATGGGACCATTAATATATGACAAATGGGAACACTTCCCTAAAGGTTCTGCTGTAAAAAAGGATCCAAAATTAGCATATGAATGTCAATTTAAGTGGTTTGTTCTGATAAAAAGAAACAAAGAAAAGAAAAAAAGGCTTCTTGCCGTTCAAGTATTACTTTGGTATTTATCTTGTTGAAGTATTTGTCTGTCCATCCGTCATCTATATCTTATCTCATTTGGGGTTGTGGGGGCTGCAGCATATTCCAGCTGATATTTGGGGAGTCAAACCAGCAACCTACTTGCTGTTAGGCATGTGCACTAACCTGCTCGACCACCATGGTGCCCAAACATAATCACTTTTTTAAGGTTGTTTTTAAACTATACTCCTTTGAGGCAGGTCCACCACTGTTAAGGTGCATTCACACCAAACGCGACTTGGTGACCGAGATCACATCTCCCACCCAAGTCACATCGCCTGTCCATAAAATAGCTAATGAGTTTCACCGCTATCATATCATATCATATATATGATGATGCAGATGAGGAAGGACAGGACCACAGAGAACCGCCATTTCTGTTGAATAAGGCAGAACTAATGTACTCACTAACTAATGTTCCCACATGGACATGGATTGTTGCTCTGTGATCCAGAAAAAAAACTGTTGTCGTGGGTGTCGTCACACACCCACACAACGCTGATTGGCTGTTGCAGCACAGCTACACATGCAATGTTGCCTGAAAAGTTCAAATTTTTCAACTTTGGTAACCAAGTGACGCAACCTGGTTGCGTGTCCAGAGCTACTGGGTAGCGCGACTAAGTCGCCCAGATCGCGTCCATCGCATCGCGTGAGGGTTGGCCCCGCCCCATCATGGCTGTACATTGACTTTGCATGGACAGTATTTGCCCAGGTCGCCCAAGTCACGCTCAGTGTGAACACACCTTTAGTCCTAAACAGCATCCCAGAGCGGAGAGGATGACTGTCGAGGGACAGAATTAAACAAACTTAAAGGATATTTGAGTCTCTGAGTGACAGAAAAATGGAGCTGTGTCCTGTCAGTGTAAACACAGAGCTGAGTACGACAAACTGAGAGTGAGTATGACCTCACTCTTGTTTTAGGAAGTCATTACTCAATGATATATTTAGTCAGGATATACCTGATATCCCTTTATTAACATTCTTCAGTTGCATATTACAGCTTTAAACCTGAAGCATTCGGTGACAGGAGCAGTGATGTCTCTTAGGGTCAGTCATGCCAGTTTATACCTGCTCATGTGGGTTTGTGCTTCTATTTATTTCTCCAAAAATGACCACAGGATGCATTAAGTGAGATTTTCAGGACATGGGAGCGTTAACCTGATAGTGAGATGACAGTGAGACACACCGACCTGAGGGCTGCACTTAGCAAGAGGCCTGAGAGGACAGTGGACAGAACGTCCACGTCCGGGTGGTTTAAACATGAGACAGAGTCCTATCAGTCACATTTAAGAGTGTGCGCTTGTATGAGGTCATTCTGTGGAGAACACGTTTCCTAATGGATCTCATAAAAAGAAAATTTGTAACTTAAGAGTGACACTAAATGAATGAAACTGAGCTGGTAAGAGCTCCATGGTTCTGTAAATCAAACCCCAGAATCTTCATCATTTATCCTCCTTACATAGGCCCTTTCCCATCAGAACCTGGAATGGATTACTGTACCTAATTTAGATTGTGTTTCACCAATTTTCTTTTGCAAAGATTCAAACCCCGGGCAGGAATTGTGAGTAATTATCGGCTGCCAGTTTGCCCAGACATAATCTGGTACTTTTGACAGGTGAGTTATTAAATTGTCTTCTGTACCTGATAAACATATTAATTTATTTCAAGATAGATAATTTCATCAATGCATGAGTCATATCATATGTGTGGTAGACGATCCCCTCTCCTTTTTAATTATACAAATATCCCAGTCATCAAAATGACATTTAGACATTTAGATTCTTCCACGCCTTTTCTCCTCTGTGAAGTTTTGATTAAAATACAGCATCACTGCTCACACAGAAGAAATGTTTATTCGCAGAACAGAATCAGCCTTTCTAAGATGAGTTTCAAATCTGTAGCCAGTGTGTTTTTCAAATTAACAAATCTTAGCCAGCGAACCTTTTCCAGCTCGGTAATTTCTTCAAAAAAATCATTAAGCCTTCAACCAGTCCTCCGTCACACCAGCTCTTAAGAGATAATCAATAGTGTCCTCAAACATGAGTCTGATCTACATCCATTTAACTGAGGGTTATTGAGTTCTGCTAATGAAATTACCCACAGTGTGTTTTACATGGTGTTCAATCAGTCATGCAGCTTTAAAGATTCAGGTGCGAGAATTCACCAACAATAAACAGAGAAATGATGCAAACTGAGATGCTCTATATAAGTGAGATAAAGGGCATTGTTTTTCCTTGTTAGTGCCTCAGATATATGATATACTGTGTGCTTTAAGTAAAAACCTCACTATCACAATAGGGCTAGACAGAATTGGAAAAAAACTGACACTTTTTTTTTTTCATTAACAAAATATGCTAAGATTCTTGTCAAAGAGCCTATATGAGGCTTTTTGGGGTTTATATACTTCTTAGTGTGTTTGAGGTCTCCCATGTGTGATAGAGTATTTCTTTTTTTAATTAGCTGGCACAGTACAGTGAAAAGTGAATGAAATGCACAACAATGATGATGCAGTGACAACAGTGATGTGGCACAAATGGAATAACAAGGAAAACAGCAACAGCAAAAGAGAAAAAAAAAACAGGAAACTAAAATAGAATAGAATAAACTAGAAAGCACCCAGAGAGCAAGGTATCCTACCGGTCTAATTGAGTCCCAACTCCTTTTGGTTCCAGACTTCAGTCTCAGTGTCCCTTTAAAAAAAAAAAAGAAAAGATAATTTAAATGTACATACTATATTCACACATATTAAATTTCCTTTTCGTTCTTGCCTGGAAAGATATAAAAGTAAGTTGGTTGAGGTGGGTGATTGCTGTCATGCTCACGGGCACCCCAGCAGAATATTTCCAACGTATAACGTCATGTTGTGACCTCTTGTTTGAGAATTTTCTCCCAATCGAATGACCTGATCAGGTTGGTGCCCTTGGTTGTGGCAATAGTGTTAAAATAATTGAAGATCCAGAAACGATCAGAAATGCTTGCAGTTGGGTCCCTAGCCATTTTTGTAGTCCTTGTTAGCAGTTTGTTAGCAACTGTCATTTTAAACACACAACATTTAAGATTCAAAAGTAGGCAACATTAAATACATTCCATTAACCCCCATTAAACACTGAAATCTCATGTGCGTGTGTTCACCACGAACATTATTTTAGGCATATATCCAAAACCAGTAATTTACATCCTGTACAGTTTTGGGCTTGAGAACCAGGAAGTGCTAAATGCTAACTTACTCCTGTGTTTTTGGACTCATTCCTGCACCACTCTATTGACCTACCAATGTTTTGTCTGCAGTTTCAGCCCATTTGCAAGGGAGGGATAAATTTCAGTGCGGAACATCGACTGTAGACGGAAAATTATATTGATGAGCAGTGCTGAATCGACCAATTACTACAGAACAGACCAGTCAACCAATCAGAGCAGATTGGGCCCGTGCAGGGAAGGGGTCTTAAAGTGACAGGAGCTAAAACAGAGCTTTTCAGACAAAGTGAGAATACAGCTGGATCAGGGATACTTAGTATGTGGAAACTAGGAGGTTTCTTAACATAAATGATTGTGAACACACATTAACAGTCTTTGAAAATGAATATAATAACCCCTGTTAAAGATAAATATGGATATAGGGCTAATATATTAGTTCACTTCTCGTATCATAATTTAGAATAATCCTACTACCTGGAGTCGAACAGAAGAAGTTGTGAGTGTCAAAATGCAAACATAAAGTTGTATTTCAGGCCATTATGTTGCATGGGTCATTAAAAATTAAGTCATAAATAGGGATGGGATACTGATGCCATTATCAATTCTTCTTATCTATATGATGCTTTAATTATCTCTTTATCGATTCCTCTTGATTTTCAGTGTGGTGTGATATAGATTTTAAAAGCAACAATGTCAAACTCATGGGACTCCTCAAAGCTGTGTTGCACAGGTGAGTGCTTTTGCAAGTTGTTGGTGTTTCCAACCACTTAATTTTGAGCAGTAAGTGTCTTTTTGTTGAATATAAAGCCACAATTTTGACCACTTCATTGTCCTCACTGCCATAATTACGTTTTCAATTTCTATGTTCTCATTTCTGCTGACCGAAGAGAGTGACATCCTTAATTTGCAGGCGTGGAAAATAAAGTGGAAGAAATTGAAAAGAGAATTGTTCGGTAAAAAGACTGATGATATCGATTCCTTGAGGGAGTTGATATCAATTCTCTGGAATTGGTTTTAGATTCCTGTCCCTAGTCATAAATCCAGAGTATGCTTACTACCGCAAACACCACTATTTGTGAAATTAGTTTCTTTAGCACCTGAATATTTGAAAGACGGGGCTGAAGTGATTGAAAATTGAAATGAATCTCTCTGATATTGCAGTCACTGTTCTGAAAGAAATGCCAACTGTGACACCATCATTTTAATAAGTTTTTTTTCCCTTTTTTTTCCCAACAAGTAACAGATACAGTAATCAAAAAACAAAACAAGACACACAAACAAAATTTAAAAAATAAATAAATAATAATAATAATAATCAAACTAGTGGGCACACTTAATGGTACAAAGAGAAAGGTCTTTCTAAAAAGGAAGTTCACATCTCTTCAGACAGTGTATACTTTCTTTAAGTGAATCTATTACTCTCTCCATAGCAACCACTTGCACCATGTATTCTAATCCTCGATAAAAAAAAAACACATCTGTATCAAAATTTTGGAAGAACTGTTCCAAGTGTAAATACTGCCTCAAGTCCATAAACTACAATGTGCTCGCCATGAGATTTCTGCAGCAGGGAAATATTTGATTGTAACACCTCAAGAAACCACCACCATGTTGACAAAAAGAACTCCTTAGTGAGATGAATCCCACTTTTATTGTATTGTGCAATTTTAAGTGGTCATTATCATTGAGGAGTTGAAAGATTTGATTACATTTTTCTTCATTCGATCTGCTCTAAATCATAAAAGTTCCTGTTCAGTCAGAGAGGGCAGACGCTGTGAGAAAGGAGAATCCCCTCTGGTTTAATCCAAATGGCCCACATTGAAAACCAGCCAGGCCAGAATCCCAGCAGAATCTGTACGAGTCTTTGGTTGTGTCCTCTTTGCAAAGCGCACAAGACTTATTAGAAACGCTCTGCCTTTGTGCATCATTCTCACAGTTTACATCTTTAATCTTGACTCTGAACACACAGTCACAGATGGGCTGCTTTACACTCACATTTTGCATTATGCAGCATGGCAATCAGTGCTGACGTTCACACTTTACAACATACTGTTTGTGTCTCATCCAGAGAAGAACAAACCCACTGAATCTGAAAAAAGGGGAAAGTCTCCAAACAGTGGGAAGATTAACATTTCCCTGGTGTGGAGTTTCTGTCTTCCTGTTGTAAAGTGTTTCTGGTGACTGTACGCCATGTTTTCAGTATGATGACCCAGCAGGCATGGACCCCGGGTGTGTGTGTACACACAGCTGTGTAGCCTCTGTGCAGGCATTGTCCTGCAGGTTCAAATGTTGATCCTGGACAAAAAGATATCTGGGATCAGCTCAGATGTTTATACAGCTCATCAGCTGTGTTAGTTTTGGTGGACACACGCGGACATCCAGGCACACTCACGCACATGCAGCACGCTGGTCACGTCCAAAAGACTGTCTGCCAGATGACTGATGGCTTAAAGGAACATTTCAAACATTGTTGGAAAAAACGTTTTCTTCTCTTATTCACTTGAAGTGGACACTTTTATATCCGCCATTAAATATTAGGATAAAACCTGCAGCTGATAAGCTTAGCATAAAGATGGAAAAAGTGTTGTCAGCCTGGCTCCATTTAAAATGAAAAATAAATTAAACTTAGGTCCACTTAAAACAGGAAAAATGCAGTTTCAACATCTATCGAATAGCACCATGACTCTAAACAAAGAATTCATCCTATTTTCACTCACAATTGACTTGTATGGGACTGATATCCTGAACTTTCAACAGCAAATCGAGCATGTGATTTGATTCAGTCAATCAAATTCATTATGGGCCAATTAGATAATGTAGTGGGCGGGGCCTACTGAAGCAGTGTCATATACAAAACATATGCCACCAGGTAGAACAAACTCTCACAAAACATGTTGTAAATGAAGTGAAAATATCCTTTCTATAGAGAAGTGATTTCAGTTTTGTTCATTAGGGTCTTTTTCATTTAATTAATCAGAGTCCTTTCAAGCAGGAAGAGGTGGAGTCAACGAGTGGGAAGACGGCATGAAGTAGCGGCTCATTCAGAGATTAGCATAGATGCTAACAGCTTCAGTAGTAGTTTGTTAGACCTGGACTGCAATTCTTTATTAAATGAAAAACAAAACAAAACACTGAAAGCTTTTCTAGATAGAATATCACTCTACTTCTGACATGACTTTGTTGTAAGTGGCGTATGTCTCGTTCTTTACACCGCAGCAATAGCGCCCACCTACCATCTGAATAACCCGTAAAATGCTTTTGAAAGGTTCTGCCCATTTCCAAACACTTATATGGACTGAAATTTTGTATAATGTATACTGAATGGTCAATCTGGTGGAACAGGTTAGCTGTAATGTGCCTTCAGAGGGCACTGATTTCATGCTCCCTGCTCTGATGATGATAAACTCAAAACCTCGGATATAAACCACGTCTGTTTCTTTGAGATTTTGATTTGTGTCAAACTGCAAACTGCTTGTTAATAAGTTGCTCATGGGAGTCTGTTAACACACTATATCCCTGAACAGTCAAAGATAATACATATATTTATTTGGGCCGCAGACAGTCTGATCTTTCTCTTTTAAAGGTCTTTCTCTTCAAACAAAAACAGACCTCCAGCATCCATTTGCAGACGTGATGTCTTTGACTCCCATTAATCTCACTTTTCAGACGTCCAGACCCCAATCCTTTATTCTTTTCATCTTCTCCTGTGATGGACTCAGCCTCCAGCTCAAATGAGTTTTCTTTCTTTGTGCTATATTATGCACCTCCATGTTGTAAATCCTGGGTTTAACTGTGCATGTTTAGGGGCGTGTTATTTAAATGAAGATTGTTTTCAGCCACTGCATTTATCAACACATGGTTGTTTGTTCACTGGGATTTATCTGCACGTTTCATAAATTCCACCTTGGAGTGGGTGTGAGATGATTTCTGCACCAAGATCTGCAAGTTTCTATGACAGGTTGATAAATGAGGGCTAACGTTAGCAAAGCAAAGCAAAGAGTCATCTCATCCTCTTGGAAGAGGATTGCGGCCGTCCCAACTTAAAATTGTGAATATTAAACATGTTCAGTATCAACGAGCACAAGTCCTGATGTGTGTGGAGTGCACCAACAGCCGAGCACCTCCACTGTGTTTTGTCACATGGACCAGCAGGAGCCAATCATGGAGCAAGCTGGCTGAGGCAGGAGGCAAAGGTACTCATGGCAGCAAGAATAAAGGTGAAGCATAAAGTTAGATGGTCATCAAAACGGAGGTCCAACTCGTTGATTTGTTTAAAAAACACAAGCGTCTAAACTATCAGACTGCATTGGTGGCACAGTTTGATAGTGCACTTGGTCAGTAATTGGAAGGTTGCAGGTTTGAGCTCAAACCACATGGCAATGTGTCCTTGGGCAAGACACTTCCCTTGTTGCTCCCACTGCTGCATCAGTGGCGTGTAAATGGGCATGAAAGGGCGTGAAAGTGTTAGCTCACCATCAGTGAGTGAATGTGAGAGTGAATGGGGGTGAATGGGTAGGTGTGACCTGTGGTGTAAAGCTGCTTTGAGTACTCAAAGACTAGAAAAGTCCTACATAAGCTCAAGTCCTTTTTCCTTTACCATTTTAAACAGCATAACCTGTAAACTATATACAGATAATCAACCTGATAAGGAGAGGAGACAACGTCCAAGGATGTTATAGGAAGCTAACTGCAAGCCGCATTTAGCCTCCTGATGTTATCCGCCATGTTTGTTTATATTGAAGTCCCGTGTGATCCAAAGCTGTGGGAGCAGAGGTGCTGCCTGCTTGATATCAATTTGTTGGTCTGTGGTGTCCTATGTCTTGTGGCACACCACACACTACAAGAACAAAACTATTAAAGTTGTCATAATTTGTCCTCATGTGTGGCTGTCTCATTGTTTTAAAATTGATTAAGATTTAAAAAATCTTCACTTGTGTACCAGACCTTAATGAAGCAAGAAATGTAGACATTTCTATGGCTGTCTGTTTGAACAGTCTCCTCTTCTTAAATGAGAACGAACCTTACTTTTGCAATATTGATATTGTTGTGGGGGCTTTGGGAATCAGGAGCAGATACATGCAGTCTACTAAACCATGGGTACATTAAATAAGAAAGCACATACGTAAGTAAGTACGTTGATACTTACTGGCACTGGCAGCCCCTTAGGTGATGAAAACCTGGCAAATATGACACAGCTTAGTAGTACTAAACGTTTGGTGCCAATAGCCATGTGTGCCGACATACTAAAACCATTTATGGGGCTTTTCAGAGGCCCAGCCATGTCTGTGGGCAGCCTTGTATGTGAGAGTAAACAGGTGTGAAGTGCTTTGAGTAGTCATAAAGTTAAGAAAATGGCTCAAGTGAATTTACTAATACAACATGGTTTTTGGCATTAAAATGGTCAAGGTATTTGTTACTCTTTAACACAGTGCAGTCTTAGGTTGAATTCTTATTTAGAGAAGTCTTCATCCAAAACTGTCCAATTTAGAGGTCTGGGGTTTGGGATTCCTTGTTCGAGGTGACCTCAGAAGACCAGGTCTCAGCCTGAAGGGATGTGATTGACAGGTAAGACTGACCTCATCAGCGGAGGCGGGTCCCTGAAGACTGATCACTATCACACAAGAGGGGACAGATGGGATGAAACCCTCACTACCACCACTGATGGGACACTGCAACACCTCAAAGGTTCCCTCTCTCAACTTTCCTTTAACTGCTCTTCTTTTAACATGTCTTTTTGTTTGTGTACCGTCTCTTTTTATTTCACCTTCATAAGCCTTTACAAACTGTTACAAGATGTAACATCTCACATCACACGCCTAATGGCTGCACAATCTGACTTTATCACCTTTTACTGCAAACACACACAAGTTTCAAGTAATAACTTGTTAATAAATTGTCGAGTTTGAAATGAAAGTGGAACATAAGGTCCATGCTGATCATTAGGTATCAATTAATCACTCAATTATCTAAATGGTTCGGTGTGTGCGTCAAGGCAGGCAGGATCTAAGACAGCAACATCAGTTAAAACAGTCTAATGAACTGAGCCGAATTCATCATGAAACAGGGAATAATTAGCAGCCGTGTCTTAGGGGAATACTTCAAAAGGAACCTCAAAGTGGTTCAGTTTAGTGAAGCTTTCCCTTCAAAAGCCGAACATAAACACACCGCTTAAGACTAAACAGGCAGGAAAAGCTGTCCCCCATGCCTTTCATTTACAGCAATAAATAATGATTCATCACCAAAAAAGTTTAGAGAGGGTGTATTTGTTTGCGTCAGAAGACAGTGACCTTTGTGGCGGTTTTGGGAGATTAAAGTGACACAGAGTACAAACATGCTCAGAATCAACAAATTAGCATAAAACCCCGGCCTGTCGAGGCTTTAGTTGACAGGATGGAGGGTTCAGTTTGTTGGTTTTTGTGAAAACTCTGTAGGGACCCGGTGCAGTGCGGTGGCGTACATTCATGGCAGCACAGCTAAGAGACTGAAGGATCACTGGTGGCTCCACTGCTGGGGACCACAACGTAATTAAAATGACACAAACAAAGTGAATCTAATTAGGAATCCCTGCGCTGGAGCTCGTTAGCGCCCGACACTGCTAAATTATTTTCCTCCATGGAAATAAATGAGGCCACTTGTCTGCACGGATTCAGGGGCTGTGAGGTGCTCAGGGATGGAGAGCTCACTGAAAGTAATTATTGAAGTGTAACTAGCAAAGACGAGTGCCACTGCTGCAAGTCTTATGCACTCACATATGCTGGCTTCTTAACTGATGAGGGCAGGCACGTGGAAGCAGAAATTTATAGGGATGATCTGATCGCACTTTGTTTTTGTACTGATCCTGACTGAGGGTTTCCTTCGGTTTTGATTGAAAATGTTAGAAAAGGGGACAATAATTCCTTTCTTCCTCCTTTTTTTACATGAAGACACTTTGATCAGTGATTTAGGTTCTCTTTATAACTTGGTCAGTTTGTTCTGGACAGGAGGAAATCTCTCTAAATAATCTGGTTCCTGTGGAAAACCCCTCAAACAAGGACCGCATTTATAATCTACAAACAAAATAAGCACCTACATACAAGTTGAGGTGGCAAGGCTTGCAGCAACTTGGAGCAGCTGTATCAGTGTAACAGCTGGAAACAATAATAAAACTGTCAGTAAGTGAAGCTCTGACAAGCACAAGGCTGACGATAGTACTTGCTAAGTTTGCTCACTCATATGGTGTAACTGTTGTGGGCTATGCGTCACCAAAAGGTCCCTTTTCAGCAGGTTTACATGGATTCCAGATGTCCTAAGAGCATACATGAGTAACTTGCCTTAAAACCTGCTCAGATATTGGATTTTGGCTTGCCTTTAACCCCCTTTGTTTCAGCCCTGCACACAACAGTCTGTTTTAGTGTAAACTGTCTTACCATGGCCCTTTCAATAAGTGAACGTAGCTTCAACTTTCCAGCCCTGTGCTCTAAGTCAGTGGTCCCCAACTGCTTTCTACCAAGGCCCAGATGTGTGTAACACAATAGTTGTGGACTAGCCTTCCCAGGGGAGTGCAGGCAGGGCTAGGACGACGTATAAACACATATGTTGTGCATAGTATGACTCACAATAACACAGTTCAGAGGGAGCCACAGGCTTGTGTTTAAACCCAAATATAGAGACACTTCTGAGGACTCACTCTTTTTTTATCAGCTGCTTAACAATAACATCTGAGAAAACAGTTGGAGAGAAGTCACCAGTTGACATGGGAACAAATTAGACTGCTACACTTTCTGAGCACAGAAGAGAACAGCATTCATGAGAATGCTTTTACTGAACAAGCTTTCTTTATCTTTTTAGCATAGTTAAGTCAAACTTGCTGCTGCAGCAATTCACGACACCCTTCACAAAACTTTTGTTAACATAACAAATGACGTAATGCTACGGCAACTCAGAAGGTTCTCAAAGCTAAAAAAACTTATGAGAAAGGCAGTATTCACCCTGTGGGACATGTCTTCCCCTCTGCCAAGAAAGTTGGTTTTGCTGATGTTTGTTAGTTTGATAGTTTGTAAATAGGATAACTTCCAAATTTAAGAATCCATCTTGATGAAATTTTCAGGGACTGTTGGTCATGGAACAAGAAAAAAAGTGGTTCAATTTTGGGGGTGATCCGAATCTACATGTGGATCTCTCAAAATGATTTGTTAACACTGGAAGATAGGGCAGTTTTCCCACATCTTCTCTAATAACTCAACAGGTTCTTCATGGATTTTGATACCATTTTAAGGAATTGTTGGTCATGGCACAAGGAAGAAGTGTTTCGAATTTGGTGGTAATCTGAACCCAGATGTGGATCCAGGAATTTTTAGAAGATTTCTGAACAGTGCAAAATAGGACAGATTTCCACATTTTTCACATCAACTTGCTCGATAATGTTGGAACTGCCTTGGCGGTGGTTTGTGCTTACTGGTACTTCTAGTTAACAATGATTTATGTACTTGTAAGGACCACAAAACAGAACCAAAATTCACATCCCATATCAAATCCTTGGATATTTGGAACCAGTACCCAAGCCTACATGGTTGTACTACAGAGCAGATGCTGTGTTGGCCTCTGTTATGATGTGGCAAAGACAAACGGGAATCAATGCAACAAACAGGATTATCAGGCAATGTCAAAATAAATACTGGATCCATACATGTACTGGCACACCCAGTGATCATCAGAGGCATGAGCGTGTTTTCTTGGTTTTCATTAAACCACCTGAAATCATGTTTTTACTAGCTAATGTAGATTGTCCTCTTATGCGAACTATGTGAACTGGCGCCTGTGAGAATGTCCGCCTTCGAGCTCTCCCATCCATCGAACATACCATCACACAAAAACACACAGTTCATCAGAAACAGTCGGACCTCCTCTGCGTTTCTGTCCCTATGTCTGTCTATCTGTCTGTGGTTCAGCTCTCTGGCTCACACCTACTCTCGCTCATTCACACAGACACGTAAACCAGCGCGTGCTTTCTTTGCACCATGCCACATCCTCACCACTCAGACCCCCCACACACACCGTGGCCAGTGTAGCGAGGTAAGTGAATCCTGTGGCTGATAGTTTTGAGGGAGCCAGGGGAGCCATTGAGAGCCCATTAGGAGGTTAAGTAGAGGAAGCTCTCCATTGTTCTGCTGTTTGATTCCTGCCCTGTGACCCACACTCTCCTGGCCAGAGCCTGGGAAACCCTGTTAGTGATGATGAGGGGGGATAAAAGATGATCACGGCTGAACACACATCTCGCACACACAGCACACGGACACGCAGGCTGGAACCGCACGGAGCACTGACAGTTGGATGACTCTCTGTGGACCGCTGGCTGTCTGTTAGGGCGGAGAGGTTTCCGGCCAGACAACAGTAGCAGCGTGGAAGGCCATGGAGAGGGCAAACTCAGAAGTCAGTGTTTACATTAAAGACACCAACACTTTATTAATGTTTTATGAATAATTTACTTCCATCATCTGGATTAGTTATAGACTTAAATTAGGGCCAGCTTTTTGGGCTGGCTAGGTTCATAAAATCTCTTTGACTGCTGATTGCTCTCCAGACAACCATTTGGTTTGGCTCTTTAATTTACCACGAAGGTCCTCCAATGATTCTGTTTTACTATTTTAAAGAGCTTAAAGGAATAGTCCGTGATATTTGAAGTGGGGTTGTATGAAGTATATAGCATTAGCCTGAACGACAGTGCTATGCATAATAGTGCCACCAAATCTGCATAATTTTGAGAATTCTGGATGAATGCTATCATGCTGGCTGAGAAACTCAGCCACAGCATCAAGAGGTCCTGTGCCCAGTCATTGCTTTATTTGATGATATTTCCTCGCTGCACACCCCAACACACCTCACACCTTTCAGTTTAATCGCTTTAATCATCCTCAGAAAGTCATATTCCTCCATTGGAAAGACAGCATCTTTAAGTGACATTATCACACCAGAAATCCTGGTCCCCCTTCCTTCACACTATTTTTCAATCATTTCTTCTTATTAATATTTATTTATTTTTGCCATTATTAATTGTGCATTTATTATTCCCCATTTACTGCATGCTATTACAACTTTTCCTTTTTATTTCAAGCTAACAAGCCAGAAGAAGTCACAATCTGCAACTTGTCTAAACATCCTGTTACTCTGCTTTCGTATTTCGTGTCCTGTCCTTTCCTGTCTTGTCCTGTCCTGTCCTGTCCTGTCATGTTTTATCTGATGTCTTTATGTCGTACTTGGTAAAAAATGGATTTATATCAATCACACATTGCATACCATTTGTGAATACAACAACAGTTAAAGTAAGAAAAGGGATTCTGGGTGAAAACAAGCCACAGCAATGGCCCAGGATGCTATAAACAGATTATTTACAACAACTTACTTTTCCTCTAGCTAACTTTTTTGTTTTGGCACAGCCTACATGTCCTACAGACTACAGCTAGTCACCGAATTTGCAGCACAATTACACTACAGCTTTGCCAAAGTAGCACCAAAACAAATCAGCTTGCTAGTGAAAAGTCGGATGTTTTAGAGATCAGACTTTATTAAACCAGCAAACATGTTAGGCTGTTTTTCTTGCTTATTTTTGCCTAAAACTCCAAATTACTTGACAATTTTGTTCCTATCTGCAGCAATACAAAACCCTAGCTTCTGTGCCAGTTCTTTATGCGCAAAATGAAGCAGCATGTTCACTCACTGAGGCATGATAAGTTTTGTTGAATAAAGATGTCTTATTTTGCCTTGAATTAAGTTCATATATTCATTTTGATGACTGTTTTCACATACACACATGGACAAAATTGTTTGTACCCTTCCGTTAAAGAAAGAAAAACCCACAATGGTCACTGAAACAGCTTGAAACTGACAAAAGTAATAACAACTAAAAATTTACTGAAAATTAACTTATGAAAATCAGACATTGATTTTGAATTGTGGTTCAACAGAATCATATTGATCAATGGTTGAGCTGACACAGCTTTTTCCCAAGCCCAAAGTCTTTAGGTGGGACATTTTGCTTTTAACTGGACGCACAGCGTTGATGATATTCTAGTTATGTCCCCCCACCAAGTCCTGCATTATATTTGTGCACCAGTGGAATAATAACATAACATCATGTCACAGGACAAGATAGTTGCACTGTTGATCTTTATTAATCTTCAGGTTTTGCGAATGTCAAACTATCTCCACCCAAACCATAGATCACAAGAGTGATACTCCCTCCCACAGGTGCCTCTCCTCACTAAGTAATATAGGACACTTTGCCCCAACTTTAGTACATACGGCAGAAGTTTCCTCATCCCTGCACACTGACTATATTGAATCATGAACTCCATACAGAAAGCTTTGATATTGATTTAAAATTGTAGCATCTCTTGTGCTGAGAAAACTTCCCCTCTGATTACAGCAAACTGTCTTGTCTAAAACACTTTGAACTGGTCTTAAAACTTAAATTTATGATTATCTAAGCAATGTTAGCCACTATTTCAGCTAAATAAGCTTTTTAAGGGTGTCTTACTAAGATGTGGGATAAAAAAATCAAGCTGATATTTCAAAAAGGATGAAAGATCTGTGTGCAAGCATGATCAGCACAAATACAAAGATAAGACTTTGTGAAAGTGAAGCTGCTTCTTGATTTGCCAAAAGTCAATTCGAGAACATCTGAAGCAGTGATTATATTAGCTCAACTCGCTGATTCATCCTCTCTTACGCCTCTGATTGTTTTTCTTTTTACTCATCTGAAGCCTCTCTTGCCCTCTCAGAGCCGAAGTAGGTGATCGGCAAGCTACTTGTAAAGGATAATGAATGAAGGTATTATTTACTCATGAAAAATATCAGATTCACTACACTAAAGGTAAACCCTGGTGAAAAGGATCAGGTTACGTTACAACAGAACAACATAAGCAGCTTAATACATTTAAGATATCTTTATTTATCAAACAGATTTACAGAAAAAATGCTAATAATGATGATAGTGGTAAAACACAAGAGTGATACAAATTATTCGTAGTAATAAACAGAATGATAACAGTAGTTATATTGTGGTTGTTAAGGTCATTTATCTGTTCTACTATCTTATCTGTCTTAATATATTTATTTTGATCATCATCATATTATCACTGTTATTGTAAATACACCATTGTTTTAACTAGACCATGATTTTCCCTTTGTTGTTTTTTTTTTTTTTTTTACATATATAGAGCTGAATTGCTCTGTTTTATAACCTAATGTCTTTCATGGAAAATATGTATTATTTGTTGCATTATTGTTTTTTGCTTTTTCAAATGTTTTTAGAATGTGCAGCACTAAATTGTGTTTGCTCTTAAAAACAACCAATTAAATGGGATCTGCTTACCTACTTAGTAACTGTTCGTATGAATTGTAATACATTTTTTATGATTAGCAACTTAAATTAAATTTCCATTTAAAAGACGTGTTTGAATGACTATTTATCAGACATTATATCCCCTTTTTTCATAAAACACTATCAATAAATAACTATAACAACTGATCACCTTCTATGTTGGTGAGCAGGCTTTATAAACTTTTAATAAAATTTAAGTACAAAAAAATAATTTGTAATCAGGACAATATTCATAGATTTATGAAGCGGTAGAGTATTTTTTCCTTAAAAGTAGTTTTGGAGATAAGAGGTTTGTTCCTGACAGAAACAATATTGGCTTCATTAAAAATTGGCTGAAATATTTCTGTGACATTTAAAGTCCAAGCTGTGGCCTGTTTGCAGAGTCTCTTCCCCTACTCTCTTTCGCCCCTCTTTCTAAAGCCCATCAACTGTCTCTCTCTCTCCTGTCAATAAAGGCCTAAAAATGCCCCCCCAAAAAAATCTTTAAAAAAAAAACCCTCAACGAGAATGTCAAATAACTGACAGCATTTTATCTTACTGACAGTCTGAACTTTTTATCCATAAAGGTGTAGCGCTGCTTTGAGGACTTTCACCCTCTTCACTATTATCAAGTACCTAATCTAACCCAAGTTAAAAAATGCTGAAATATCCCTTTAAGGTATGTTTTGGACTGTAATACAATGCTGTGTGCTGCTCCTTGTTGCAGTAGGGAAATGTAGCTCTTGAAGACACTACTGCACTACACAATCAATACAATAACTAAGGCAGGGCAATATGACCTAAAAATGAAATCCCTGATTTTTTTCCACAGAACTTGATCAACCATTTTAATTTATTTTTCCCTCTCAAAACAAACCAAAAAAAACGCCAAGTGACACAAAATTACATGAATCAAGTTTTGTATTTTATCAAAATATGTCCCAAAACTAAACAGACTTTCCCTCTTACAGTTTAAATGCATGCTGTCACTTTCTTTTCCACGTTGGCAAATACACAAAGAAATTAAAAAGAAAAAACAACTTAAATTTCTGCAAACATTTATCTTTAAATGACACAACTATCAAAGTGCACCAAAACAGCCAACCCCTATCCTCTCTGGTCATATTCATGAAAGAGCCAAATGTAATTTCTCCTGTTCCACATCTGTCCCAAACACCGACTGCCACCACAAAAGGGGGGAGAGCAGGCCAATTCAAACAATGTTGAGATCCTATGCTTTTGAAGGAGAAAAAAAAAATACAGTTTGGGCATTGGCATCAGCGATAATGGGTTCAGAAACGTAAGCACATTAAACATCAGTGAAAACCCCATTATCATGCATCCCCAGTTATTAATCATGCATGATTATGCCGACTTAGTTTGGTATCAGACTAGTATTTAACTTTTGTCGAATCACAGTCCATGAAGAATTAAGTGTACAATAATCACTGAGAGATGCGGCGGCATTCTCCATTGTAAGCAGGTCCAGGAAGCAGTGTTGTAGTCGAGTCACCAAAGCTCGAGTCCGAGTCGAGTCCAAGTCGAGTCCAAGTCCTCAGTGTTTGGGTCTGAGTCGAGTCCGAGTCACCAAAAAAAGAAATCTGGGTCGAGTCCGAGTCGAGTCCTCTCACCTGAGTCGAGTCCAGGTCGAGTCCTCAGTACCTTAGCCCAAGTAGTAGAAAAGTTCACCGAGCCTAAGTCTAAGTCCTCAATATTGAGTCTGAGCCAGGGGCTAGACGCTCTTCATCTCTCCACTTTTGCAAAGCCTGATAAATAACACGCAAATTAAAAATGTCTTCATTAAAAATAAATAAGACTTTTTTCTCCATTTCAAAAGAACTTTATTAGCTGTCAGAGGACTGCAAATTTAAACAACAAGTGTTGTGAGTTTGCTTTTCTTTTTCAAGAATGTATTAAGTTCAAATGTTTAAAAAATGTTAAATAAACTTAAAATAACATTTCCATATATGTATATATGTTTATATGTATATATGTATATATGTATATATATACATATATATACATATATATATATATACATATATATGTATATATATATATATATATATATATATATATATATATACATACATACATACATATATATATATACATACATATATCTACATATATATACCCACACACATATATATGGGGAAGAAGGAAAAAACAGCTATCACTGAAATAAGTTGAAATTGACAAAAGAAATAATAAATAAAAAATTTATGAAAATCATGACATTGCTTTTGAATTGTGGTTCAACAGAAATATGTTATATATTGAGGCAATCACTGCAATCAAGTGTTTTCTGTATCTCTCAATCAGGCTTCTGCACCTGTTGACAGGTAATTTGGCTCACTGCTCATCAGCAAAGTGCCTTAATTTGTCCAGGACAGTGTTATTTGTTTTCGTTTTTTAACTGTTCTTTTCAACCACAATTCAAAAGCAATGTCTGGGCTAAGCCCCGGATCTTCTTCAATCCTAAATCCGCCCCTGCTGATATGAGGACCTTATACCAGAAGAAATAGTAAATAAAAAAATAATAAAAATACAAAAGATTCATTGATAAATAAGCTTGAGTCCTCCGAGTCCTCCCCCGAGTCCTAATGCAGCCAGAGCTCAAGTCCGAGTCCGAGTCCGAGTCATCAGCGCACGAATCCGAGTCGAGCCACGAGTCCGACATATCTGGACTCGAGTCGGACTCGAGTCTGAGTCCTACAACACTGCCAGGAAGTCCATAAGCCATCTGTATATGTTATAACAGTCCTCTTTACGGGATTTCCAGTCATGAGTATTGTCCTTTTTCCAGACAAAAAAAAGCTGATGCAACAACCCACTGTATAACTTTGGATTCTATGTTGTCAATCATATTTCCAAGTATGCAGACATCAGGATGTTTGGGGACCTGGACATCCATTAACATTTCTAAAATATCAATTACTTGTTTTCAGAAGTGCTCTACCAATGGACAATGCTGGCATGCTGTCATTTTCTCATAAAATGTTGATTATGTAGTTTGAACATAAGGAGGTCTCTCTACATAAACAGTGATAGATGAGCTGTTTTCACAGTAAAAATTAACATGGAAACATCTGATCAGTATTTAATCTTATTTAAGAAACAAATAAAGGCCTAAACGTGTGCTTGTGCAAAACTGTACATTTTCAGTATTTATTTTTTCAAATACTGCAACAACTCATGATTGGAGTAAGCTGAGAAAAAAAACCCCTCTGTTTCTTATTTTTAAATCTTCTGCAGAAAATTATTAAAATTAATTGATTCAATTGACATATTGCCCAGCCCTAAGGAAAACTAAAAAGCTATTTGACTCAGGACACAACGTTGCAACCACAGAGGTAAAAGAAAATGTGACAAAGCTTCAAATGTCGCTGTTTGTAGTGACGTTACTGACCATCATGGTGCCACAGGTTGGAGGGACTCAGGAGGTGAAGGTCATTTAGAAGAGAGGAAGGGGAGGCAGCAGCTGAGTAGCAGTGGGTAGTGGGGAAGATGGCAGCAGAAAAGGTAGAGAGGGGAGGGAGCGAGGAAAAATGGGGTGGGGAAGAGAGGGGGGGTGGATGTCTTGTTTGGGTGATAGTAATCTGACAGCTATTAGCGAGGGGAGAGTTAGGGACCTGCTGGCTTGGGCTGGTGGCTGGTGCGGGTGTTTTTGGTAGGGGGAGGTTGTAATAGTGGTGTTAGGGTGATGTGATATATGCTCCCCTTCATATAGAAAGCAGAATGTGTGTATGAGTGTGTGTGTGGTATTACTTCATTCTCTTACATTCAATTCTCTCTTAGCCTCAGCACCCCCCCTCACTTTCATTTCCCACCCCCGCTTTGGTGTCGGGGTGCCACTGTACATTCCAGCTGCGCTACAAGGCCTGCCCTTAATTTGACAGTGTCACGGGGATCCATCTTCATTCTCTCACTCTTTTCATAATCTCATCCACTTCCTCTAGCATGCAATTAGTGCCCCTCCCCTCTCCCTCCACCTCCTTCCATCGCTGCGTCCTCGGTCCCTCTCGCCGGCCCCCTTGAGCTGCGTGCCGCTGCCCCCTCCGAGCGGCCCTGGATGATTGCTACAGCTTTCCCTGTGCAATCCATTTAGAGCCGGGGCCCTGTAATGAATATGTACATTGAGAGGGACCTCGGCGGGGGGGAGGGTCACGAGCAATCAACCTTGAATTCAATTATGCCAGTGAAGGTTAATGACTGTGCTCAGTGGTCAGAGGCACGCGCCACATCGCCCATTAAAGCGGCTTGTCAGAGCTGACAAGGTGGGGGCAGGGATGCAGCGGCGGCTCAGAGGGGAGAGAGATGGGAGAAGAGTTTGTGGGGCGGGTGAGGGCTGCCGGTGAGCGAGGGGAGGAGCCACGCCACGCACGCAGCCAGATAGATGGACACTTAGATAAAACGGTGTCAGTCAGGGGTGCCTGATTACATTGAGTCCTCCCGGACAAATCAGATTTTAAAGTTCTCCAACCTCCGCCGCCGCTGCCTCCCTCACCCCCCACCTCCTCCCCCGCAGTGTCTCTCCCGCAGGGTGAAGCTGAGCGCTGGCTGTAATATGATTAGTCTACATAAAGACGTGTCTGGAGTGTAATTCACTGCTCACTAATGAGGCCCTGTCTGAACCCAGGACAGATGAATCCCCCTGGTGGCACATGCTCACCTGCTGCCTGAATCACTGCCCTCCCTCCGTCCTGTCTCAGTCAGACCCTTCAGTCCTCCTCACCCATCCCTCTCATGGTGTCTAACCTCGAAAGTCCAGCAAAAGATTTATTTGGGGCCTTTTGTCTTTAATGAAGGAGGGCAGGACGGTGCATAGAATAGGAAGCAAAGGAGAGAGAAAGGGGAACGACATCTAGGCAGGGGTGCCCTAAAGGGGGGAAAGTTGGGACTATTACTATGTTGAAATTTATTAGTATTTGCTATATAGTGTATAGATATTAGATATAGATATCTTATTTATATGGAAATTTAGGTAATATGTTTATGTACAGTGCTGTGAAAAAGTATTTGCCCCCTTCCTGATTTCTTATTTTTTTGCACATTTGTCACACTTAAATGTTTCAGATCATCACACAAATTTTAACATTAGATAACCTGAGTAAATACAAAATGCAGTTGTTAAATGATGATTTTATTTATTAAGGGAAAAAAGCTCTCCAAACCTACATGACCCTATGTGAAAAAGTAATTGCCCCCTGAACCTTAATCTGGTTGTGCCACCTTGGCAGCAATAACTGCAATCAAGCGTTTGCGATAACTGGTGATTAGTCTTTCACGTCACTGTAGAGGAATGTTGGCCCACTCTTCTGCGCAGAATTGTTTTAACTCAGCCACATTGGAGGGTTTTCGAACATGAACTGCCTGTTTAAGGTAACACCACAGCATCTCAATTGGATTTAAGTCCGGACTTTGACTCAGTCACTCCAAAACCTTATTTTTGTTTTTTTTTAGCCATTCAGAGGTGGACTTGCTAGTGTTTCGTTGTCCTGTTGCATAACCCAAGTGGGCTTGAACTTGAGGTCACGAACTGATGGCCAAACGTTCTCCTTCAGGATTTTCTGGTAGACAGCAGAATTCATGGTTTCATCAATCACAGCAAGTCGTCCAGGTCCTGAAGCAGCAAAGCAGCCCCAGACCATCACAGTACCACCACCATATCTGACTGTTGCTATGATGTTCTTTTCATCAAATGCTGTGTTGTTTTTACACCAGATGTAACGGGACGCACACCTTCCAAAAAGTTCAACTTTTGTCTCGTCAGTCCACAGAATATTTTTCCAAAAGTCTTGGGGATCATCAAGATGTTTTTTGGCAAATGTGAGATGAGCCTTTGTGTTCTTTTTGGTCAGTAGTGGTTTTGGCCTTGGAGCTCTCCCATGGATGCCATTTTTGCTCAGTCTCTTTCTTATTGTTGAGTCATGAACTCTGACCTTAACTGAGGCAGGTGAGGCCTGCAGTTCTTTAGATGTTGTTCTGGATTCTTTTTGACCTCCTGGATGAGTCGTTGTTGTGCCTTTGGTGTAATTTTGGTAGGCCGTCCACTCCTGGGAAGGTTTGCACTGTTCCCTGTTTTCTCCATTTGTGGATAATGGCTCTGACCGTGGTTCGCTGGAGTCCTAAAGCCTGAGAAATGGCTTTTTAATGGACTGATAGATTTTAATCACTTTGTTTCTCATTTGAATTTCTTTGGATCGAGGCATGATGTGTTTCTTTTCGAGATCTTGGAGCCTACGACACTTTGTCAGACAGGTTCTATTTAAGTGATTTCTTAATTCAACAGGTCTGGCAGTCATCAGGTCTGCGTGTGGTCAGTGAAATTGAACTCAGCTTAAAAAAAAATGTGGTCAATCACAGTTAACTCATGATTTAACAAGGGGGCAATTACTTTTTCACATAGGGTCATGTAGGTTTGGAGAGCTTTTTTTCCCTTAATAAATGAAATCATCATTTAAAAACTGCATTTTGCATTTACTCAGGTTATCTTTGTCTAATATTGAAATTTGTGTGATGATCTGAAACATTTAAGTGTGACAAATATGCAAAAAAAAAAAAGAAATCAGGAAGGGGGCGAATACTTTTTCACAGCACTGTAACTATGTATGGGCTGTCTGTATAGGTACAAATTATATTTTTTATATATGTTCATGTTGTATATGTATAATATGTCTATATTGATACTTAGATGCTATATGTATATATATATGTAGTTTATTATATATTGTATATTTTTTAGTGTATATGTGTATAAACATGTTTATATGGATTATATGTTTTGTAGTGTACATATGTATAATATATTTGCAAAGATGTTAAAATAGAATATATTTTTATATAACCCATGAGAAACAGTAATACGGAGTAGGAATTAAAAAAGTATTTACTTCTTTCTACTCCTGTAGGGTATTTCTCTATTTTTATTTCTTTGTATTCATATTTGAAATAAATTCAAATTGAAGACGTGTAATTTTTATACAAGTTAATTATAACGATAAATTTCATTTAAAAGCACCTTTCATGACACTCAAGGACCCTGTACAAGATTAAAAGATCACAACAACAATAAAATCAACAATAGAACAATAAGATCAGCAAAACACAACAGACAGACAGGTATGGGGATGTAAATGGCAGGTAGATGTAAAATGGAATATGCAGTCCTGAACAGGTGGGTTTTGAGTCTGGATTTGAAAAAGGGCAGAGAGTTCAAGTTTTAGAGGTCAAAGTTCCAGAGCTGAAGGCCCTGCTCCCCATGGTGCTAAGGTGGGCAGGGGGCACCGTGAGCTGGATGTAGGAGGATCTGAGGGAGCGGGCTGGAGTGGCAATGTGGAGGAGGTTGGAGAGATATGGAGGGACGAGGTTGTGAATGACCTTAAAGGTGTACAGGAGCCAGTGCATGTGCTGTATCCTCATAAGCAACGACTTTTCCTCATGCAATAATGTTAATAAGCACATGATTCATGGTCTTTCTTTTGTATTTACCACAAAAAACGACATAATTTGCATACCCTCCACATCAACAAGAGATTTCTGAAAAATTCATAAAATGCTTAAAAATGTCACAAAAAGCCAGAAAAGGGCTGATATTAAAGTTTCATTCATGAACTACTGGTGTAAGTTCCAACAGATTGTATATGTTCCTTTGCATGTTTGAGCTATTTTATGACTTTTATTTGATAAAAAAATAGCTGTGATAAATTGCTTACATATCAAAAGTGACATGAGAGTGTTCAGGTAAAATGAGATTAACAGAGAACTTAAGTTGGTAATTTTTTCAAGTTTATTTATTGGCTTTTTAAGGAATTAGAGAAACTAATTTGAGTCAAACCCTAACCCTAACCCTAACCCAACAACTGGGAGGGGAGAGTGAGGGCTGCAAACATATGTCCTGAATATTGACACCCCATGAAGTCTTCTTTTTACACAAATTTATTGCAATTTAAACTTACTATGTATTTTTCAGAATGTAAGATGTGTTTAAACAGCTGTGCTGGGTTTGGTTTGGGCTGTGTTAGCAGGGCCCACATTGATGTCTTTTGATGGGGCCCAAAATTGCTGGTGGTGCCCCCGCCTGCATGTAGGAAAGGAGACACAGGTCTTAATTGAACCTTGACTCCTTGGATGCGAGGCCAGCTGTGCCTCATGGCTGTTTCATTTTTTAGAAGTCAAGCTAAAATGTTTTATAGCTGCAGTATGTAATTTATTTTTTGTGTCACTGGTTAAAAAAAATGATGACCTGTCATCATCTTATTACTGAAGCCACGTGAGAGATCATGGGACATCTGTGCTCATCCACCAAAATTAATGTGACATGAAAGCAAGATGTTGTCTCAGCATGACTGTAAGGATCAAGAAAGGAATGCCATATTGTGGAGTAAATTTTCAACAGCACTCATGTTGCCATGGTTATGATAAAGCCATGTTTGATCACGCAAAATTACAAGCTGTGAGAGTAGAGGCCCTGATTGTTGGTGAGTGAGTCAGTTGGTGTGTGGTGTGCTTTGTCTCTCTTTGTCCCACACAACACACTACAAGAACAAAACTGATAAATCTGTCATAAATTTTCTTCATGTGTGGGCTCTCTCACTGTTTTATAATGGTTAAGTTATCAGTATGTATGTGCAAGGTCTAAGCAATCCATTCAAGCAAGAGGATGATGTCAGGACACACCAGTCTATCCCAGCAATTTGCAGTAACTATGTGCATTCTGGGAAAGATTTTATTTGAGGAAGGACTAATGATTTGACTGATTAGTCTCAAATTAATTGATATCAAAAGTACAGCGGTGAAAGGAAGTACCAACATTTTCTCTGCCCATCAAGGACACAGACATGAAAAGATGTCAAAAATGAAAGGAGTTTACTAAAATCCACTAATAAAAGGCAGTCATTTTCTCTAAGTCCAATCGTTTCCTGTGAGAAACAGGTAGTTAACAATTTCCAAAGAAATGTGAATAGAGAAGTTGCCACCCTAGATTTACTACATGAAGAAAGATAAGGCACAAATAAAAAAAAAACTTTTGAGAAGTGATGTTGTTCCTGATGCTTACCTAAAGAGCCTTCAATTTGAATGCTTTGTAGAGTTTGGAAGGTCTGGAGGTGAAACCCGGCTCATTCGAGGGGCCGGCCAAGATATCCCTGCCTGAGGATCTGTGGCTGAGCTCTGACTATCAGGGTTGAAATGTCAGTGAGGTAGCCAGGAGCAGTTCCTGCTCGACCTCTGAAAGTTAACATTCAAATCATAAATCCAATCTCTAACCTGAAAACCAAGTGAGAAGATGCCAGACTGTGTGCAGTGTGGTCCTTCAGTTGGTTTAGTACTGGGCAAGGCCTGGATAATGTTCTGGCTTTATTGCCTCTCTGTGTCACTGACAGACTTTTCTGTACAATCGTTCTTAGCAAAGTGCTTGGTGGATTTTCTAAAACATATCTTGTTCACAAACATGTCGATAATCTACCTCCATGCACAAACAGAGCTCTGTGTTGGTGGGAGCAAAAGGCTGGAGGTATCTGGACTTGAAGACTATACGTGTATTTGATGGTGGTGTAGTAAAACTGTCCTCCACCTCACCCACCTCACTGAGGTTGCTGACCCTGTTTATAAAAGAAAGACTTTTTAAGGATATTTGGAATACAATAGAATCCAACCATCTATTCAGCTTTTATTTATTTATTTAAACTTTATTTAACCAGTTTGTCCCATTGAGATCAACAGATCTCTTTTGCAAGGGAGCTTTACCCCCTTTTGAAGTCACAGGGGTGCTGGAGCGTATCCCCACTTCCATTAGTTAAGAAGTGGGGTACACCCTGGACTGGCTGTCTGACAATCACAGGGCTGACTTATAAAGACAAAAAACCTTTAACACTCACATTTACGCCTAAGGGTAATCTAGAGTCACCATTTAACCTAATGACCATGTAGTCCCAGATAAAACCCACAAATGCACAGGAGAACATGTAAACTCCACACAGAAAGGCCCTGAAAAGATTCAAACCAGCCACCTTCTTGCTGCAAGGCGCCTGCTGCGCCACCATGCAGCCCTAAGATGAGTTGGGAGTCCTTGTGTTACCTATGGGGCACTTTTTTACCCTAATTTCATCCACTGTATTTCTCATTCACCTGCTGAAACTAGCCAAACATCTGCATGCACTGTGTGGCTGCTGCAGCCTGGAGCAAAGACAGACACTAAGCTGTTGCTTCTCTTCTTAAATATGAGCTTTAGAGTCTTCTCAAGTCACTATTTTAAACATCTTAATTTTAGTAATGTTTTGTACAGTTTTAAAGTTTTCTACCTCAGCTGATTCTCAACTTGAGAGGAGAGTAAAAGCAGTTAGCACAGCCTCCACTCCCCTCTTACTGCTTCTCTTTACCCCGGTCTGATTATAGAGGGAGATCACGTGAAGTCACAGTCAGCACTCATGAGTGACATGCAGTCATTGAGAAGCAAAAACACACACTGACAAATGTTATCAGTGGGATGTAAGCAGAAAAAAAGTTTTATTTAGTTCAAGAGTTTCAATTTTTCTGTTATTGTTCTTTGGTAATGTTCACCACAAGCAGTGTAGATTAAGAATGCATGATTTTATCAGTAAGATATCGACTGATATCAGCCTAAAAAGTTAAATATCAGTATTGGACAATATTTAAATTTTAGCTGATATTTACAGCATATATATCTGCCACATATCAGCTGGAATATCAGCAAAACACACAAATTGCTTCACCTTATCATCACTGCATGGGCACATTTAAAAATCAAGAGTTTCATATTTCAGGAGTTAAATGTTGTTTTTCATGTTTTACAGCTGTTCCTTGCACAATAACACAGTCACATTGAAAGAAACAGGTTCATTTTTTTAATGTGAAGAGCTTGTGCTTTTGACCAAACATATAGCTAGTGGTGATAATGAGTTCAGAAATACCGGCACATGTGTGAATGTGCACTAGGATGAAAAAAGTTCAGCTACGTTATGATGTTAGGATAATCACAGGAAAACTATTTTGGGGCTCAGAGTGGTTGGTGTGGTTGTGGGCTTAAAGGATCAGAGTAAATGCTGATGTCGTCCATTGAGGGTTTGACGTAATTCATTTTTATCAGAAGCACCTGTGGTTACACAGAAAAATGGTGGTATGGATCAGGGGGAGACTAAAATGCACATTAGAGTAATTTGGGGTAAAATCAGTCAGAACCTGTTACATCATCTGTCTGCCCCATTTATAGGCCATATTAAGTAGATTAAACAATAAGGTTAAGCAGGTAAAAAGTGTATCAAATCGGCTTTTATGGACTCGCTGGGTGTTAATCATCACTATTCATTAAACAAACAGTGTGGTCTTGAAAGAGTGAGACGTGGCAGCAGGAATAAATGATTTATGAATGGAAAATCCAGATTGGTGGATCTGGTAATGAAACTTCCTCCATCTGTGTTGTGTGTTTGCTTCTCTAGCTGCCCAATATACGAATCCCTCCTACGCTACCGCGATATCCATCACCCAGGAAAGATATCCAAAAGCAAATTTCAGGACGGGAGGAAAAGTTTGCCACACCAGCATCCTCTTTAAATAGTTTATGTTGTTCACCGATGAAGAAAATATCAAATTCCAGATGAAAATTTATGGAGATTAGATCAATGCTATTACGGCAGCGACTTTTTAAAGCAATATATTCTTTCCAGCGACAGTCAATGTGCAGATGATAAATAGAAGGTAGTCAGAGAGAGTTGCGAGGGTCTTTCTTCCCATGGAGCGGACCTACGAATCTGTTATTGCATTTCAGCCTAACAGGATCAGCGTGCATAGTAAAAAATGCAGCTTCCCAAGAAAACCCCCATCCCAACATTCCCGTCATTCTCCATCTCTCTCCCTCACTCGCTTTATTTGTCATCAAGAATCTAATACTGTTTTCAGCACAGCCGAGTGTCAGGTTATTGTAAATAAGATGAGATTTTTCTGCATAGTGTGTGTGTGTGTGTGAATAAAGGGAGTCTTGATTTATCTGCTTGTCAGAATCAAGTATCTCTTAAATACTAATGCACATTTGTGTGTGAGAGCTTGTGTGTGTGGACATCATCTGATCTGTTCTGAATTTGGTCCCTTCAGCTTCTGTTGGTCAAGCAGGCCTTCATATAAAACATTTTTTTAACACTTAGCGTTTTTATTTTTTCAGAAGACAACAACAAAAATGAACATAAGGGTTCATGGCTGCCTTGACTCTAAAACTATTATGTTACTGTGGCCCTTTTCATTAATTCAGTTTCGATCTCGTCGTTGCATTGCAAACATTATCCATTTGTTTTCTTGAAATTGATCCTCCTGAATCCTCACATGGTGGGTTAAGTATTCCTTAACATATATTTCTCTAACAATTTTCAAACAGTCTTCTTGTGTTGGTGGATCAGTCTTACACCATCTCCTTGTGATGGCCATTTAACAAGCTGCTAGTAAGATTTTCAATAAATGTCTGTCCTCTCTTATAACAATATCTCCAACCAAAGTGCATCACTTTACATGTCAGAGGTAAAAAAAATAGCCAAATATTTTCTTTATAACAAATAAATATCTTCCCAATATTGTAGGGGTGTCCTGATACAACTTTTTCACCTCCGATACGATACCGATATTGCAGCCTTGAGTATTGGCCGATATCGATATCGATCCGATACGATATCAGCAGGAATCAAACATACTTTTATTACTTATTTTGTGGTATGGACTGTAAAAAAAGGTTAGATCTAGTGAGATTTCTCAAGCAGAGAAAAGGAGTCATCAATAGTAGGTATGAGAAAAACTGACCCATTTGTTATTAACCAATGGGTTAAATAAATTTTAACCTGAAACATAAGAACATACTACAATTAAATAAAATAAATAAAAAATATATTAGAAGACCCTGAAAAGTAACCTCAATAAATCCAATAAAAACAAAAACATATATTTTTAAATAGCAAAACAACCACTGTGTTTAACTTAAACATAAGCATATTCTACAACTGAATTAAATAAATAAAAAAAATAAATCAGAATCAACTGCTTGTATTGGAGTGCTTATATCGGATATTTTAAATGCAGGCCGATGTAATCCGATATTTGTTTTTTTGCTGATATCGGACCGATATCCGATATCAATATCGGATCGGGACACCCCTACAAAATTGTATGATTCTCATACAGAGCCAATATATATGTGAATGATCAACATTCATGGCCGTACAGCTTCTCCAACATGGCTGTGCTACAAACAGGTAAGTGCTCTTAATCTTTGGTGTGACGAAAAGCTTCAAAAAGGTCCTCCTCACTACTCCCAAAAGTCGAGGTTAAAGCTCTCACAAGCTTTTATCTTAACGATTGTGTCCTATTTAAAGTACACACATAAAGATTATCAGGCTGTTTTTGTCCCAACTTTCCCCCTTCCCAACCAAGGACGGCGAACGCCAGATTATTTTATGTTTTATAAGATTATCCTATAAGATTATCCTGTGGTCTGAGGTGTGTTAAGAGTGAATTTGTCCAGATAATCGGCTCTGAAACGGGTCGGGCCGACAATCGTAAATATTTACGACCAAAAATCTTCATTTGTGAGAAAAGCTGATGTCTTTCGAGTCATGACTCCATGAATTGTGACTCAGAGCAGAATGTAGCCAATCAAGAAGCGAGCTGACTGAGGGACAAGGAAGCAGGCGTAAATAAAAACAAGCATGGCCGACCTAAAACATAAAGTTCTGACCTCAGAAATGGAGGACCAGCTCACGTGTTCACGCAGTCTCCAGGATTTTTTCCGGTCTTCTCTTTTTTAGTTCAGGATTTTTCTGTAAAAAATAGTCCCAAGACCACCATCATTCCCTCTTCTTGTATGTCCTCTTCCTTGTTGCGTGTTGTTTTATTGCTATGTTTCTTCTTCTTCGTTTTTGTTAGATCACGTTTGATCAGATTTCTGGCCTGAAGGACTAGATTCTCGATCAGTGGTGGGACAGAATGGTTATGTGTGTGGTGTGCTGCGTTGAGATTATCTGAGCACACCACACACAGTATGATCAAAACTGTTCAATGCCTGATTTTTTTATCTTAATGTGTGGGGTCTCTAACAGAAAATCCTGATGTGTACCCCACATAAGGTGAAATTCTCAGACAAAGTCCTAATTCTCAGAATTTCTAAGAGTTTTGTCACAAACGCCCAACTGTCTGTAGGAAGTTTGTAAACTTCCTACAGACAGCCCATGTTTTGAGTTGGATAATAACTCTTTGGTAAAACTTTGTGTCCAGCATTTGTGAAAAGCAGCACTCCTGCTTTCAATACTACAAAAGAGCAGACTATCAAATGAGCTAACTGACAAAAAATTAGAAACACTTTTCTTTAGTGGTGGGCTTTCTGGCTGGCTGCCTGGACAATGAGGTCCTCAAATGAATGCAGGGAAGTGTGATAATTACGGCTATTCTGAGAAGCAGACAGAGAAGGCCGGAGAAGGAGGGAATTATTGTTCTGCAGCTAGGGAGGGGAAATACATGTTTCCTTTCCTGGACCCAAATATTTACCCTCCTCTACGGCGAGCTGACTCACGCTCAGACGACGGCACAGCCCGATCCGGAAAGGCCCCCATCGTCAGGTCCGAGTGATGCCTAAGATTCTGCGGCCCACTACAACAAGAGTGCCATTAGTGCTCGTACACACACACACATGCTTTCCTTCTCTGAGACACACACACCCAGCTTCCTGATCTGATTAGTGGACTGTTGTGCCCTGTTAGCCCGATGATAGCCCATTTCCTATTTTCCCATCGGGCCACTGTCCTGCCCTCAGCCACCATGGGACGTTTGCTGCAGCAGGTGACAAAAGATTGTGGGGGAGTGATACAGCTCGTGCATGACATGCGTTTGAGTTGCTAGTTTTAAAATAAAGGCTTAATTTCAGATACTGATTATGACCAAAACCGGAACTACAGCCTGACAGTCATTTACCTCCACAAGGTATAAAAGTGTTCAACAGTGAAACTACAGATATGGATGAATAATCTTAAATCATACTGGCAAGTGATTTAAGATTGTCCAATTTAAGTTTGTCCAATGGCCCCAAACAACCAATCAGTACATCCTGAAGTTTAGAGAAGTCATTCTTTGCATTAAATCAGGTTTATATATTCAATTTTGATGACTGCAAGGGTATGTTCACAATCGCTAATGTTCAAATAAAGCGTCTAACACTGACAGCCCCTGATAGTGCTATAATCTCTTTGTGTCTGAGACGCTCTGTTGGAGCTCCTGCCCCTTTATGACTCCCTTCCCCATGTGGGCCTAATCCACTCTGATTGGTTTGCAGGTCTAGTCTGAGGCACTTGCTTAGAGTAGTGCTGCTCTGCTCCACGTTGTCAACAATTTTGCATTCATTTTTACAACTGAAATGGGCTTGACCTTCAGCTGATGAAGAAACAATGGTGGGACATCACACTGGTGCCTCAAAGAGGGGGAGAGGGAGAGGACTAAACACCACAGACTTTTTGTGTTGTTCACAGAGGTGCTCTAGGAGACATGTTCCACACATATGAAACTGATAAAGCATGATATGACTTTAACTGACACTGAATCAATGTAGGGGACGCATGGCAGCCAGCACATCACTACCTGTTAACAGCTAACCTGTTTGCCTGGAACGGGAAGTATTTTGAGGATTCTTCAACCTTTCCAGATCTTTATTGCCCCGTCCTATCTTTTTTGGAACATGTGGAAGGTATCATATTCAAAATGAGTGAATATTTGCAAAAAAAAATAAGTTTTTAAGTCTGAACATTTAATATTTTGTCTTTGTAGTGTATTCAACCAAATATAAGTCACATTTATCTTAACAAGGATTCTGTCCTATTTAAAGTGGGGTACACGCATAAAGATTATCAGGCTGCTTTTGTCCCAACTTTCCCCCTTCCCGATCAAGAACGGCAATTGTCAGATTATTTTATGTTTTATAAGATCATCCTATCAGATTATCCAGTGGTCTGACGTGTTTTAAGAGTGAATTTGTCCCGATAAAAAGCTCTGAAATGGGTCGGGCTGACAATTGTAAATATTAAACTTCTTCTATATTAAGGACCAAAAATCTTTGTGTGTGAGGAAAGCTGATGGGTATATGTATAAATAAACAGTGCTTAACAAATCTATCAGAATACCACCAAATAACACAGCTGCCCTGTGTTAACAGCATTGGTAATTACCAAAAGAACTGTCATGTTTCTGTAATTGTAATACACTAGTATGTAGTACAAGCTCTTCACCCAAATGACATTTTAATTCTTAAATGTAATTATTATCATTATCTTTTTTTATTATTATTATTTATTGTTTAACAAAAAAAATAGTAAAGAAAATTTCTTTCTTTATCAAGACATCAAATTATATTTATTTACTTGTATTCCTGAACAGAAGAATTAGTTTTAGTAGTTGAATATTCTCTTTGATTAATTTCTGACTCCTCAGAAAAGTGAGTCGTGTCTAATTTGGGCATAAAAAGAAGAATTCAGTTTGAAATTCGTCATTGCTGCTCAAAATTTCCAATAACAATAACATAATTTGCTTTTAACATTTTTGAAAGATTTCTAAAATATTAAGTTCTCTCATTTTTGAAAGGTAGTCTAATAAATTTGTTAAGCACTGTGTATTTGGTTTCTAATTATTGAGAGACATGAGGCTACAAGACTTTTGACCTATGACCTCTAACAAATAATTAGGTCAACTGTGATGCGGGCCAACATTTGTGCAAAGTTTGAGAGAAAATCCTTTACTGTGTACTTGAGAAATTACATTCAGTAGATCAAGAGGGAGGATGGACATGCAACCCAATTTTGTTGCTGCCGTGCTGAAATAAAAACTGTTTTTCTGACTTAAAATGTTCTTCAACTACAAAGTTTTATGCAAGTTTACAGTAAAGTAAATATCCATGTCAAAAGTTACTCATAAGAATATAAATTCAGATATTCCTGGTAACAGGTGGTCACATATATTGCCCTGACCTCGCAGATAAACTCACACTGTAATATTAGTAGGTGGTGACTGAATGAAACAATAGCAGAGCAGCGATTAATGACTGGAAATCTGTGGTCCTTCTGTCACCTATGTTTGGGCTTTTCTTGTTGTTTTTCTTGTTCCTGCGCCGAGTGTGTGGTCAATCTGTCTTCATGACCCTCTCACACAAGTACAAACATACACCTGCTGTGCTGTTCAGCCATGTTATTGTTTCCTTCTGCTGGAGGCTCAGCACTCACCGAGGCTTTCAGATGTCACGTGGTGTGCAAGGAAAGAGCCATTACCCAAAACTAAAGAACATAAATTAGAAAAAATTAATAAAATGCACAGAAGAAATGAAATTAATGGGTTCCTATTGATTAATTTAACAGGAATATTATCAAATTTACAGACAAAATATTCAAATGCATGAGGTCAATTAAAAAAGTGCAATCACTATAATTTAAAATCTGAAAATAAATATGAGGATTTTTGAGGATCTAAGCTCTGACTACTCTCAAGATTAAAATCATAGGCTCATAGTGAATTTACAGCTAACTGTTGTATCTACTGCTGAGATTCAGAGTAAAAAAAGAAACAATAAATAATAGATGCTGCTCTTTTAGCTGTGTACCTAACATGAAAAAGTAATGCCTCTAATATGCATCTAATATCCCATCTTTGTCCTCAGAGGATCTAATGAATAATAGAGCTTTACCAATTAGCTGCACAAAGTTGCTCTTAATTATATTTCCAAGTTCTATTATGTAGTTAGCATGCATTAATCACAGTGTTGTTTCTCTAAATCCTATTTGTGGTGAAGTCAAAGTATATTTGGAGTGGATTATGGCTGAACTATGAGATGTTAAATTCTTGAATAAACAGCAATGGGTTGAGATAAATCAGGGCTGCATGTTTGCATGTGAAAGAAACACAAAAATACATTCTTATGAGTATGACGTGCTGATATGAGGTCAGACTACACTTCTTTTGTTGGTTGAAATTGTCACATTGTCAGATTAGTCGATCATAAAGCCATAAAACTGAACAATACCAATTCAAGGTAACCCTGGCCTTAAACCAGGCATGACTGATTAAGAAACATGAAGAAACATGCTGAAATCATGTAGCCTGACCCCAGCTTTACTCACTAGGAAAGGGAATTGATAAGATTTTATCGATACCAATGACGTAAACGATTCTGCTAATCGATCTGATTCTTTTAGGAGTCCCTCATCAATTCCTGCTTATATTCAGTGTGGGCAAAAGTCAGCCTACACAGGTTTTCAGAGAAAACAGTATCAAACATGTAACTCCTGATGTTCAATGTCATGCTGCATGGATAAATGCTTCTGCACGCTGCTAGTTTTTCAGAAAGTTATTTGTTGAAAATCGAGCCACATTCCGATCACTTCTGCCCTCTGTCGGCCATGGTTATTGACTTCTTCATCATATTTTTCACTGCCTATGACGAGAACGGGATTTGATTGATTAACAAGGCATTCAAAACAAAGTGGAAGAAACTGGTAGGGGAATTGATGAGCAAAATGACTAATGATATTAATTCTTTGAGAGAGCTGTTATCCATTCTGAGCTGGAATTGATTTTTGATTCCCATCCATAGTACTAACTGATGTGTTTTTAGCTTTATATACTTCAAGTTTTAAGACAAATAAACTAAACAAGCACATTATTATGCACAACAAAAAGAGAGTTGTCCAGACAAATGTCTTGCTACAAAAACTAAAAAGCAAAATAAGGCAGTGATTTGCTTGTAATGATATCAAAATGTCTTCAACTGAGGTTTAATAACTATTAAACAAGTTTACAAGTTTACTTCGGTATGTCTCATTGGCAGATATTTATATTTATATTTATTAAAAGCAATTTCAATCAATTTAGATTTGTATACCTTAAAATAAAGTATTGAACAGACAACTGTGTCTCACAGTAAGTCGTGAGATTTTTGACTTTCTTAGATCTGAGTTTTTTCAGTGAATCACCTCAGAGAAACACTGCAGGTGAGCCACTGCAGCAAGAGTCAAAGTTAACATTTATGTTTGCGTCTGGAAAATGGACTTGAGCTCGTATGGTGCTTCTTCAGTCATTCTGACGACTGAAAGCACTTTTACACCACAGGTCATATCTACCCATTCACAACCATTCACTCTTACATTCACACTGATTAAAGCTGGCAGTTTTCCCCAAAATCAAACTCGAACGGTTTTCGAACATACACGCAAATAAACAAAGATATTCAGTAATTTTAGGCACATTTTAGTTGATGAAATCTACCGTAAATTTAGTCGACTAAAATATGAAGTGTAAAGTGTGAGGCATTTTTTGAATTTCTGAAGTCATGTTTCACACTTGGATAAAATGAAGCATCTAATAACCCTTTATTGAATGCTATTAAAGTTTGAATCTATAAATGAACAGAAACAAATTTAACTCGTGTGAAATGCAGTCACCTTTATTTAGGCTACCTGGCAGAGCATCTCAGTTACAATACCAGAACTGACAACAAACAGTGAACCTGCTCTACATGTATATATCAATTCGTAAAGAGAGTAGTTCTGATTGGATCGCTCCCCAACTTATCCCACCACCACCACCAAGCTAAAGCAGCTGTGATTGGATGTCCCTCTTAAGTCATCCAACCTTTCCACACAACCAAAGTAGCTGTGATTGGATATATTCCTAACTTGTCCCTACTTTCTACATGACCAAATTAGCTCTGATTAGATTAAGTCTCTGTCAGACATTTTAGTCTGGTTATTATTTGTTGAAGAAAATGTCAGTTAATTTAGTTTTAGTTTTTGTCCATGTGCTCTTGTTTTTATTAGATACTGTCTAGTTCTCAATTGGGGAAAAAATGCTGCTGACGAAAACAATGATGAAAATAATTAGTCAACAAAATTAACACTGCTGCACTTAACTGCATAACTTGGATGGTGCCCTAATGTGCTGCTACACTAATATTTTATATCCAAATATTTATTAACACTTTGAGAACGGATATTTATCCCCATGCTTGAACAGTTAAAGTGAAAGCCCTGACACTGGAGAGTCTGAGTTTCTATGTCAGTTGTCCAACACACCCTCGTTCTGTTATACTCATTTACACACCACTGATGCAGCAGTGGGAACAACTTGGGATTAAGTGTCTTGCCCAAGGACACATTGACATATGACAGCCAGAGCTGGGCTTGAACCTGCAACCTCCTGATTACTGAGTAGAATGCACTATCAGACTGACCCACCGATGCCCCTAAAACCCACCTTGGTCAAGAATTCAGCAGGTTAGAGAGAGAGTAAAAGGCCAAAAATATGAGACATTAACGTTCATATCAGCAGAGTCACTTAAATTCAATTCACTTCAATTCAGGTAGCAAACAATTCATAAATTCTGAGCTGCTCACTTTTAAGTGTTAGCACAAGAGGGGCCTGCCAAAGTTGATTAAAATAATGGTATTAAATGAAAATTCAAAGGCTCATTAAAGTTATTACAATGGCTCTTGACAAGAAATAATCAGTGAAACTTTTTGGGAAATTAATTTCAAAAGTCACATCCATGCCTGAGATGAGAAAAGTGAAATGGGCTGAGCAGTGGGTAAAACTGTTTCCTGAGGTCAAAGAGAGAGTTTAAAGAAACACATTTCCTTCTAATCAAGTCCACTATGATGTCTCCAGTTTCTTCCTTTTCACTTTGTTTACTGGAGAAGGAGGAAATGCTCGGATAAACAAGAAATGTCAGATTACAAAACCAGGAGGCAAAAGTTAGACTATCAAACCACTGAGGAGATCAAGTCATACACAAGTCATCATGAAACAGTTCAGATCCTAGTCTTTCTAAACCTTTACCTTTACCACCTCTGGCTCACCCTGTCAACAGCAGAGATAATTTGTAGTTAAACTTGGAACAAAACACGCCAACAAACAACCTTCGTCACCAAAACACGATGAGAGGGACAAAAGGAACCTTCTGAGTGGTGATGCACAAAAGCTTCTGTCAACATCATGACTCCGTTAAGCACAGCAGCTCTATAAATAGGCCAAAGCAGTCGTAAGAGGCAGAGACGATGGCCAGGAAGTTTGGGAGAGGTGGAGGTGCATTAATGTGAGCAACTCCTCTGACCCTGATCCACCATTCAAGAACTAAGACAACCTATTGGCAGCCATTAATCCTGAATCAGCGCTCGGTCAATGGGCTCCTCAATAACTCCTTATTCATTCATTCATCAATATCCACAGACCACACTGGACCCAACGTGTCCTGCCTGACATGGGACTGTCTGGGCCCCCCAAGAGCCCCCCTGTCTGACTCAAGTTTTTAATAGCTGTATGGATGATATTGACCTGTCTGAGGGGGCCACACTAATTTGGGTCAAGAAAGAAGGAGACAAAATACAAACGAACGTACTGTCAAAAAAACCTGTGAAACTAAAGACTTCCCAAATGTTTTCTGAATTCAGTAATTTTGCTCTTTAACTCTTCGATGGTAAAAAAAAAAAAAAAAAAGCCACTAGCCCTTTTACTGTGAGCAATTTAATAAACTGTAACTGACAGTTAGCTCAAAGCACTGTTGTGCCACAAAAAACTTCCTAAAAACAGCCCATATAGCTGTTTAGAAACACAAGAGTTCAAGCAACTTGATGCCAAAATGTACCTTAAAGATAAAGCTGAAAGTCCTCACATTAGATGCTCAAATTATTCAAGAGAATATTTCAGATTTAGAGTGAGAGGTACTGTGTTTTAGTGGAGGTTTTTCCACAGGAATTTTCGTGCTTTTAAATGTAATTTAAAAAAAAAATGGGGAATTTCCCAAATAAAACTTCCAACTTTAAATATCATTGTAAATATCTTCAATATCATATTTCTACAAAATTTTTTAAAATTATTCTGATTTTTTTTTCAGATCATCCTTGGGTATTTTAGATTCAGAACGTGGAATCAAACACCAAAAACTTCCAGAAATTTAAATTGTATATAATAAACTTTGTGAAAATTTAATTTTGTATTCTTCTTCCGAATTGTTTTTGAGTTTCCTTTTTTTTTTTTTTGAGTTTTAGAAAGTTGTATTTTTTCCAGAAACTTCAAACTAGAGTTTAGTCAGACTTCTCATTGAAATTTTCCTGATGTTTGGAGACATTTTCAGCCATCACTTCTATAATTAGCACCATGTGAGGCTCTTAGAGGGAAACAAGGAATATTGTTTGTTTAAAACCCCTCAGAATCCTGGACAGGATTTATAAAACATTCACTGAATGTTTTTGGACTTTTCCCCTTTTTAAAATCATTTACAGAGAGGTTTGGGAAACTTTTTTTGTCACAAGTATCTTGCACAGGATTAAGTGACATTTTTTACAAAAACAAAACAAAACAAAACAAAACAACAACATCAACCAAAAAAAAAAGAGATGTTTTCCATGGATATGCTCACATAGTTTCAGGAATGTCGAATCAAATATTAAAAACTTTTGGAAAAAAAACTCAATTTATTCTTACAAGCAATACCACAATTTTCAGTAGACAATTTTGAAACTCTTTTTTTTTTAAAACTTTGAGAGTTTTAAACACTTTGAACATTAGTTTCAGATCTTTGTTTCAGAACATTCTGGCAAGAGTTTTGTCAGACTTCAGAATTACTCACTGAAAATGTTTCATATTTGGGGAAATTTCAGCAATATCTGTAGTCAGTACCAGGTTTTGTTGAACCTTAGAGCAGGGTTGGGCAACCGGCAGCCTGGGGCTCACATGCAGCCCTCCAACTTCCACAATATGGCCCGCTAGTCAATCTACATCACTAAATCTACAACTGCAAATAAATGAATAAAACTAAAGAATCTTCCACGAGGAAATTAAAACAGCAATGTTTCCAATATAATTAAGGTATAATTGAATGTAAATGTTTCTGTAAAAATCCCTTTTGTACATTGATAAATTGTAAATACTCTGAAGGTCAAGAGTATTTCCTTGAAATTCCAACAGTTTGGTATTCTGGATTCTGAAATTCTGAAAAAAAATCTCGAGAAATTTTGGATTTTTATTATTTGAAAATTTTGGAAACTATTATGGAAATCAAGGAATTTTGGGAACTTTCACCGGAATATTTGGGAAATTTAACCATCTGTTGGAATTTTTTGCAACTCTTGCAAGGAGCCTGAGGAAACTTCCAACAATTTTTATTCTTTTTTTTACCCAGAATTAGAGAAAAGGTTAATGTGACTCTTAAGCATTTTCAGCCTTGTTGCAAACAAACAAACAATCAAACAAAAACCTCTGGCTCTCACAGCCCAGCTTTTGTAGTTTGTTGTTTTAAGGTTTCTTTTCTCTGTAATTGAAAACGTGATGGCTGTAGGATCCCCCTGCTGATCCAATCATGTCACAGCTGATGACCAGCTTGTGTTGGGGGGTTGGGGCGGTGGGGGTTTTGGCGTGTGTGTGTAAAAAGAGGAAGGGGATCCTGGCGTGTGCCACTGACACCAGCTGATCACATCTGTGTGTGAGGGTGTGTCAATGTGCAGCAAAGTGAATCAATTAAGCCGAGGAAACCTCAGGGGAGAGAAGGAGAGGGTCCTGTTCTCAACTCCCCAAAGACCCTTAAAAGACACACACGTGATTTAAACATAATCTGTGTTTTTATTACAAAGCCTTTAACCAAGAGGCAGAGGATTCTCCATGTCTGCAAATCACACACTCCTGTATCTGCCACCGATATATTGACATTAACATTTTTCATTTTTACGCTAAGCTTAAAAAAATCAGACTCTTGGTTTAATAAAAAAAAGTTCTTTGAATGAATGAAGTTATAATGAACCACTAAAGAGATGAGATGAGTCAGATTTATCTTTCAAGAAAAAGGACATAAAAGCACTGTATCATCCAAATTCCAATAAAGTTGGGATGTAACTCGTAAATAATAACAGAATATAATGATTTGTAAATCCTTTTTGAACTATAATCAGTTGAGTACTCCACAAAGACCAGATACTTGATGTTCAAACTGATAAAGTTCCCTGCTTTTTTTTTTTTTCAAATATTCACTGATTTTTGATTTAATGCCTGCAACATGTTGAAAAAAGCTTGGACAGGAGCTTGTTTACCACTGTAACATCACCTTTCCTTTAACAACACTTAAAATAAGTGTTTGTGAACTGAAGACATCAATTGTTGGAGCTTTGAAGGTGGAATTCTTTTCCATTCTTCCTTGATGTGCGGCTTAAGGTGGGGTGTCTGTTGTCGTATTTTGTGCCACATAATGTGCCAAACATTTTCACTGGGAGAGAAGTCTGGACAACAGGCAGGCCAGTCTAGTACCTGCATTATTTTACTAAAAGACGTTGCTCTAAAACCTGTATCTACCTGTAAGCAATAATGTTGCCTTCACAGATGTGCAAGTTACCCATGCCATGGGCACTAACACCCTCATACCATCACAGATGCTTTTGATCTTCGCTCCGATAGCAGTCTGGATGGTCCTTTTCCTCCTCAGATCAGAGGACACGATGACCATGATTTCCATAAACAATTCAAAATGTGGACTCATCAGACCACAGCTGACTTTTCCACTTTGCTTCAGTCCGGCTCAGGCCCAGAGAAGACAGCAGTGTTTCTGGATGTTGTTGATATTTGGCTTTCACTTTGCATGACAGAGATTTGACATTAACTTTTAGATGCAGCGATGCAGCGTTCCCGAGCCCACATGGTAATATCCTTCCAGAATGATGTCAGTTTTTAATGCAGTGCTGCTTGAAGCATCAAAGGTCACAGGCATTCAATGTTGGTCTTCGGTCTTGCCGCTTATGTTTAAAGATTTCTCCGGATTCTGTAAATCTTTTGATAATACCATGACTCTAGATAATGAAATTTTTAAATTCCTTGAGAAACACTTTTCTTACACAGTTGTTCACACAGTAGTGAACCTCGCCCCACCCTTGCTTTTTAAGGACTGAGTCTTTGGGGATGCTCCTTTTATACCCACTCATGACACTCACCTGTTTCCAATTCACCTGTTCACCTGTGTAATGATCCAAACAGGTGTTTTTGTACCTGTCCCAGCTTTTTTGGAACATGTTGCAGGAATCAAATTCAAAATGAGGGAATATTTGCAAAACAATGAAGTTTATCAGTTTAGAAATTAGGGCTGAACGATATGGACAAAATTTCATATCTCGATATTAATGCCAGATATCTCAATATCGATACGATATGACTACGGGTTCAGTGAAAACCAAGCATTTTTCAGAAAAATAAAAACAGTTGAAAATAAAAAAGGTTTGTGGTTGGCTGGCCTTAGCGGTGCATTCAAGGGCAATTGTAAAAATGAAATTTGTTGTGACTTCCAGAGCTGTACATGCAGGGCAAGCGCGGGGGAAATCTATATCGTTTATATTGTTGCTTTTTCGAAATTAATATCTTGAATGTTCATATCTCGATATCGATACGATAACGATATATCTTTCAGCCCTATAAGAAATATAATTTCTTTGCAGTGTTTTCAGTTGAATTTAGGTCCATTGTGTTCTGTTTTTGTACATTTTACACACGTCCCAACTTCATTGGAATCAGGGTTTGTGCGAGGTTGTTTGCTGGTTTCTTTTTGCACATCTCCAATCATATAAATAAATATATGAATAAATTAAATAAATATCTCTTGATCATTTATTTGTTCAGCTAATCACTTGTAAACCGTTTTAAACACACATTTCAAAGCACGAGGCACTGATTAGTTTTAGATTACTTACGATGGCATCCTTCAGTGGTCCACTGTTTTCCCCTCCTCTCCTAACCTCTGCACCTCCTATAACCCTGACCCTTGACCTCCACTCTCTGAGAGGCAGCAGAGGTGCATGAGGAAGAAGACGGGGGCGATAGATGAGGGCGGAAAGAAAGAGCGGCGCTTTAATTGACACCCTTTAAGTTATCTGCAGGATAATTATGGCTAACAGCTGCGGACGAGGCAACAAAGGGACGTTTTGTATTCCAGGGCCGCGGCACATGAGTGACACTTAAACAATGTTGATATGATGTGTGTGCATACAAATATGCTCCCAATTACATACTGGGTATATCCATAAACAAAAGACATACACTCACAGACACATGAAAGCCTGAAGCTGCTCTGAGGCGAGCGTGAAGATGGTGATGAAGACGCTGCGGCTGATCTTTTGTTATTTTCTCACACGGAGGGTCAGAGCTCTTTAAAATCCACACTTCCTGCTCCCTGCCTCAGAGCTACAGCACACCCCACTGAGCATAGAAATATGTGCTCCCCATTTTCCTCCTAATGCGAGAATTAATTATGAATTAATTAATGTTACACTTAAGAGCGGCTACTTTAAATCTGTTTTCTCTCTTTCTGTGTAGTCAGGGATAATAAGAATAAGGAGGGGGACGAGGAGGTGGGTGCATTTGTTCTTACGCCTCTGACTTCTTTCTCCAGGTTATGAATCAGAGAATGTGTGTAGAGTTTGTTTCTCCCGGCTAGGCTGTTAAATATTTCATGGATGGAGGGGGATAAATGCTAGGAGACTGCCCCCCCATCCCCATCCCAACCTGCTGCAATTAGAAGCCCATTATCCCCCTCACAACCCTCGCGCTCTGTACAAACTGGGCCTCAAAAGCCGTAATAAAGGCCCTGTGATGAGATATGATCACAGAAAGGATGCGCACAATATTTATCTTGAGGATTTTATAATGAAATGACATAGTTTTGCTAACCCGTGTTTTTTTTTATAGGTCATTTCCCAATAAACATCCTTAAAAAAAGGAAGGAAGCGAGGAAAGCCTCCAGCTTCACACTATCGGGTTTCATTCCTTTCATTTGATTTGACATATCATGCTTCTGTGCTTTGGCAATAAGGACACAACATTGCAGCATATTGGCAAGCTCATTTGCTTTTCATAGTGAGCGTTGTGTCCAAAAAAAAGTGCCCCCTGGGATAAACACGTGTACGGGGACCGCGGGCTCGCCGCCCCAGCAGCAGGTGGCCCATTGCTGCCTAATGAACACCGCAATCTGTTACTATCGCAGCGGTGCTTTTCACCAGACAATTAGGCGACTAAGCATGTCATTATTCCAGGCCAACAAGAAGAGCCTCTTCTCTAATTTCATCTTTTCATTCCTGTTTACTCACCCACACTCCCCTCATTAACGAGAGATTTTCCAGTCCATGCTAATTGGTTTCAATAACATTCATTTTAGTTGAAAGGAAACGATTCTGTTAATTGAGGAGTGCAGAGAGAGAGAGAGAGTGAGCGAGAGAGAGGGAGATACGGAGCGGAGAGGAGGAGGACGAGGAGGGGGGAGAGAGTAAAAAAAAAAAAAGAAAGCAGGGCTTCTTTTCATTTTCAAGTGTGTCCATGAGATGACGCTTTTGAAAAAGCGCTCCACAGGTTCAGAGCTAATGAAATTAAGTGATGCCGGCCGTGGCAAAAAGGGAAGCCCAAATTAAAAGCAATTTATTTTCATTGAGGCATGTGGCACTGTTCGGGCACAATTAATGGGCTGAGCAGAGACACAGAGAGATATGGAGAGAGAGAACAAAAAGGAGACAAAGATACAAAGAGATGACTGGTGGCACAGGCGAGCCGCCAGAGAGCAAAGTCTGGACCCGGACACATTCACTCTAATGATTTTATTATTCTACCTTTACTCCTTCACTCCTCCAATTGGTCTGGACTGAATAATAAAACCACACAAGCAGCAGAGATTTGATTATGTATTTAAAAAATCTCAAATATTGTGGATATTTGTGTGAAGTCTGACACAGATTATCAGTGAGTATCAGGGCTGTAATTCATACTGATGTAGACCTGTTTGTTTATGCAGAGATTACTGCAGAATATTTTGCAAGTGAAGCTCATACCACACATTTTATTCATTTGTCTATTTAATTACAGCATAGTTAAATCTCTTGTCTGATTAAAAAGCAGATTTTCCAGCTGAAAAAAAGTGTATTTACAAATACTTCTTAAACAGAAGTAGTTACTTGTGCAAATGCAACATTTATTTTCCTGATACACATTAAGTTAACAAATAAAAAGATCAGCTACAGTAATAACACAATGATTTAAACTCCTGGTTGTACTGATTATAGACAGATTTTTATGTAATACTCTTTTAATAATACTACTCATAATATTTATAATACTTTTTGTTGTAATTCACTTCATAATGGCAGGTAAAAAGTTGCCTTCATCTGTTTTCTTGTTGTGAAAATGGTAGGTATAATAAGCTTGAGCTTCAGCCAACACCTTTTTCTTCAGCAAAGTTTGTGATTCTAACGCATTGTTATGTGTTTGTTAATAAGGAAAAATGTAAATGCTGATCAAATCAACCAAACTAAAGTAAAACACAAATTCATTTCTTTGGCATTATAATATGATGCATGTGAAATATTGTAAAGTTAGAATTAATAATATGAGCCAATCCCTTCAGATTGAAGCTGGTGCTCAGCATCATGGCAGTTCTGTGAGGCTGGTGAAGTCAAATACAGAACACAAAGTTGACCCCCCAAGAAGACCAGTTCCTCGCACTTGTGTCACTGAGGGACCACGGGCTTTTCAAGGGGAAGAGGGGATTTTGGCACTTTCTTCTTTGGTGTTACCCACACTTTTAGCTGTGTTGCTCACTCCACAAATGCACAACCCTTACAAGTTGTATCTTGCTGTAAAGGTTACTTATCATGCTTTCCAATGATATAAAATAAAAACTGGTGTTATTAAAGGGGGAACAGTAATCTGCTGAAATAAAGTTTTGAATTCAATCCTAAAATGTACATGGAGTCAATGAAGATGTTTTCTTGTCCTTGTGAGGAGACATGTAGGAGCATTTTGCCCGAGCTTTAGATGGAGCAGAAAAGATTATCAAGACCAACACTCAACAAAGTTATAAAGGCATGAATCGCTGCACCAAGGCCACTTTAATTTAAATAATGCTTTACTTCAGCAACGAGTCTGAGCTGGAAAAAGATTTAAAGAAGTTTTGATAACAGGGGCAATCTTTTTATCAAATGTGAATGACCTCTCTCTGTAGCAGTATAATATGATGCACATGAAGTACTGTAAAGATCGGAGTTCAAAAATGTGACAAAACACCTGCAATTGGAAGATGTGCTTTTAAACAGGGTCTAAAAATTGAGTAATCGTGGTGGCTGAAAGCTTAAATTCAGGCATGCTGCCTCTATCTGTTAGTGATAACTATACTCCTCAAGAAAGTTTGAAAGTGTTATTTCAATCCATTAATTCTCCCCTTTAAATACCAATTGGTAAATTCCACCTTTACAACAATGGCTCTGCATTCATGGAATGAGCAGCACAGCTGAGTGTTTGGATAGCACCACAATAAAAATAGTGTCAAGTCCCTGCAGCTGGAAGCTGGTGTTCTGATACACAGTGTGGCAGACTTACTTGGTGTCAGCCCTGGATCCATTTACAAACTTAGGATCAAGTTCTGCGACACTGGTGAAGTCAAGGACAGAGCACGAAGGGGGCGTCCCAGGAAGACGACAAACCAAGAAGACCGGTTCCTCACCCTTGATTCACTGAGGAACTCTATGTTTCCTTCCAGAAATGTTGGCAGATTTTTGGGGGCACCATCCACGAATGCACGTTCCTTACAATCTTGTAGTACAGGTGTCTAATCAGGCTTTCCGATGGTATATAAAACAATACCAGTTGGTATCATAAAAGGGGAGAAATAATCAACCAAAATAATGTTTCCTAATTTCTTTTGAAGAGTGATGGTGTGTAGTAATGGACAAGACCAACTAGATAAGAAGGTGCTAATCTATTTAAAACATAAAAAACAATCTACAAAATTACAGGAAATCGATGAAAAGAAGTCAAAACCGGAGCAATATGGTCATGTTTCTTGTTCTTATGAGGAGACATGCAGTAGCATTTTGCTCGAGCTGCATATTTCCTCAGAGAAGATTTATCAAGACCAACATACAACAAAGTTATAAAGGCATGAATCACTTTTTCAGGGCCACGTTTATATAGATAAGGCTTTACTCTTGCATAGAGTTTTAGCTGGAAAAAGTGAGTTTTGACAACAGAGGAGATCTCCTTATCAAATTTCAATAAGCTGTCAAAAATGAAACCAGAAATTTTGACATAGGAGTGAAAAGTTGGGAGTGAGAGGGCCAAGAGCATCTGTTAAGTCAATCAGGTTTGGCTGCTCAAAAAATAATAACTTCAGTTTTACCTTCTTTTAGATTTAAAGAATCACGTCCATCCAGGTTTTTACATCTTGTAAACAGGTTAACAGTTGCTGAATCGATTCTAAACTATTGTTTTCAATGGCAGATACATTTAAACATCATCTGCAAAGGAATGAAAACTGATTTTCTGTCTTTTAAAATTTGACCTAAAGGTCACAAATGTACTGAAACACTTTCCACTGTGTAAAAGAAATTCCAAAGGCCTTTCAGTAAGCTATAAAGACGCTTGTAAGAAGTCTAAAAATACTTCCATGAACCCCATCAATTGTTAGCGCTTAACATCATGGCTAATACATCAGCATGGTCAGGTCCTCAACCCCTGCAGAGCGCTCCGACACAGTCAGTCAGCTGCCTAACCAGCCTTATGTGGATGTTTAGTGACGCCACAGTGAGCATGTTAATGGGCTGTCTAAACAGAATCAGCTGGAGGCCGTAGTAAAAGGAGGGAGGGGCGGAGGACGGCCTGCTTGGCTCCTCTGCAGACTGGAGGAGCGGCACCACCGAGAAGAAGAGACAGAAGAGATGACTCAATAATCATTACTGATCAATATGTTGACAAGCAGAGAGGGAAAAGGCAAAAGGCTGCTTAAGATGGAGAACAATTAAAAGATTTATTTGCAGTGTTGTCTTTTTCCTGGCTGAAGCATCAGTGTTTGTGTCTCCTTCTGTGTTTAAGCCAATGAGAAACCAAACTGGTATAAAGTATGACTAAATGCCCTGCTAGTCTCCGAGGAGCTCTGAGTGCGGAGCTAGCGGGGAGATCAGTGCAGTTCATTTACATAGCATTTGCATTATGTCAGGACATGAGCTACAAATAGGTATGAGTGTGTGGCTTAATTAGAAATGAGCCAGGCTTTTCAAAAACACCCTTTTGCATCATAATTGAGTCAGCTCAGTGCTGAAGTAAACGGCGGTGGGGGGGGGGGGGGGCTGCTTTCTGAACACAGCCAAGGGATGATGGGTAATTATGATACACCTATCTGGGCCGGCTGCAAGTTCGATCAATTCATAGAGAAACATTTGAGAGCACTTTGTATGACGACAAGGGGGAGAACCGCCCGGTGACGTCTTAGTCAAAGTATTTAATTTAGTACTTTGGTGGTTTTCACACCCTCATCTCAGTTTTTTTGTTTCCATTCAGTAAAAAAAAAAGCTGCAGATCAATTCATGTCCCTACAGCAATATTTTAAAGCAGGCCACATCAAACAAATAGGCCGGGCTGGCCTTGCATTGTTGCGCCACAGCCATGATTGCTATGACTACGGGAAGGCTTTGCATAAAGGGGGGAAGCTAGCAGGCTTACTTTTCTACAACATGAGTCATTGTTTATTAGAGAAGGGCAATTGTTTTATGACTGGTTGCTGAGTTGATGTGCAAACAAACTGCTTCAGAGGTCAATGGAAGGAAGTCAAAACCACCTCTTTCAGGCGAGCTTGGTGCAGTTGTTAGTACCAAAACAGGAATCGATTGCAGACAGGAAACGCCCACTTGTATTACAACAGTTCTCCAAAATTCATCTCGGGGGGATACTTCCTTGAATTTACGACCAGCTTATAGGACAACATTGTCCCCAGAAACGGAAAGGGTTTTTCCTTCGTGTTTTCAATAGCGCACTGCGCTCACACGGAGACGATGTGATAATGATGCGCGTTCATACGGATCCACGAGAACGACTGAAAAAGCAGTAGCTTGCATGCCAGGCCAGTAGTTGGCAATGCAAGTTTGTAGTGTCCTTGGCGAATGGAATAAATGTATCACTGGTCAGAGTGTTGACGTAGCAAATCCACATTTTATTGGAGAAGCGCTAACAAACCTAGCAAAGTTAGCAGCACACGTGTTGTTCAGTAGCCAGCCATAGCTGCTGTTGTTGTTGTTGTTCCTTGGTGCGCGCCCTGCCTTTACCTGAACGAGTACTATGTATGTTTCCTGTTTTCCCTAAAAACAATGATTTCTCTTTACATGGAGACGACAACGAAAATGTTTTCAAAACTTTTCACTCTGGACCCCGTTTTCAAAAGTTTGCGGATTCAGGCACTTTTTTGTTGTCGTGTAAACAGGCCCTTAATTTTTTGTTAGTTTTGGGGCTTATTTCAGTTTAACATAATTGTTACACATGTGCACATTGCAGTTGCATCGTGAAAACTATATATTGTTCAGCTTTAGAATCAATCATGGAGTTGTTCAGCAAACGATACCAAAGAGCTCTAACTTGATCCGATTCTCTACTCCCATCCCTACACGTACTGTCTGAACACTCTTAAAAAGTACATCTTAATGCTCATACTGTGCAGTCATTTTTAGATATATGTTCCAGTATTTTTATTTGTGCATGGACATCATTAAAGTCTGCCAAACCTGCTGCTGTCCAAGACATTATGCCAAAACTTGGGATGTGTGTTAGGCATCCAGGGGTGCACAGAGTACCTGGGGTTACCAAGGTTACCAAAATTGAATCGTCCCTTCAGACATGGCTCATCTGCATAATTTGGTGGTATCATTCACAGCGTCTCACGGCCTGGGTGATGAATGGCACCCACAGAAGATAATATTTCTGCTTGGATGTAATAAATCTTATGTAAAGTGCTCCTACGCTTATACAGCAACAGCAGAGATGGGGTGGGGGTAAGAGAAGAGTCTCTTTTTTATTCTTTTTTTTTTGTCTTCAAGCTCACATGAAAAAAAAACAGAAGGTCCAAGCTCTTTGTCCAAAAACGTTAACCCTTTTTGCTGCATTAATCTTGCAATTTGTTCATAGATGACAAAGTTCACAAAGGTTGTTGTGTATAAAAATAAAGCTTGTGATTCCTTTCTTATACTGTTGCTCTCCTAAGGGACCCCTCCCCTCTGCTGCTCCCATACCTGTTGTATCGATCGCAGCCCAGACGGCCCACAGTGTCCTGCTATTACTAAAGCAGCCCCTGGGTCATGAACCTGTGACCTCCTGCTACTCTGCGCTGCTCGGCAAGGGGGCACGACCCCCACAAGGGGCTGGGAGGCCAGGGACGCTGTGCATAGCTGTTTGTGTTATTCATAGCAGCTCGATGGTGGTGTTTTTGCATGTGTTTATCATGCATTAACACTCATTAAAACACAATAAAACAGCGTGGAGAGTGTAGCTAGAGTCTTATGGCTGAAAACAAGCTGATAGAAGGAAAACAAAGTAGTATAAATCCTTCATAAACATCTATTTTTTAACAGCACGCTTAGTTCCTGCAGAGCTTATGCAAATTAAATGCAAACAGTGTGTGCTGCTTGTAGTTTAATTTGATCTATGATAACGCTGTTATATAAGTCAGAGCCAGAAAGCTTCTATTTATTCCAAAGGTTACTGATCACAATTGTTTACTAATTAAGTTTTTCCAGCTCCTTCCTCCTATTATGCCTCTTTTTAATAAGCTGAGAGTCAGGTGTACTTGACAGTAATGAATGACTGATTTTAGCTGATCCTTATTGCTGCCCTCCTCCGCGCAAGTGTGTGTTCGTGGGCACATGGCCGTGTGTGCGCGCGCCGTGGCCGCCTAATAAAAGGGATAATTGTTCCATCTTTGCTTGCAGACACATAAAGCAGTGTGTATTGACTGCTTGACAGGCTGTGATTCCAGCAGCGCTAATGGCTTTCTCAATTCTCCCGCTCCATCCATCAGGCCCCCGAGAGCAGCCCGTCATGTTTTCAATTAATGAAGAGAAAGCCATAAAAAGTTAAAAGGCGGCGTGACATGGCGGACGACAGTGTACACGAGCATGAACGCTGAAAATTTGTAATCACCAAAATGACACGTGCATACACAAAAACGCCAAGCATTACTTTCACTGCAGACTTGAAAGCTTTCTTTCTGTTTGGTTTTTAGCGGCTCTCCTGCGCCCAGCTCTGCACCTTCAGCTTGTAATCATAATGCTATGCATGCTAGGGGTGGGCTTGCTTGGTTTGGGTGCAGCTTGCTGGCTTTATGTTGGAGATAAAGGGAAACTTCCTATCTGCCTGGGTGAGCGATAGTAAAGCCCTCCAATTCAGGCAGGAAATTATGGAGTAAGTGGCTTGGCGGCTGATAGTCAAATGAAGCTGGGGCGGCTGGATGCCTGCTGCAATTAAGCGGCTGCCAGGTTTCAGCGATAGCAGGAATCCGAGCGGCCAACCTGATGACAAGACCAGGGTGTGCACAGGGGGGCAAAGAGGAGCTTTTCCAAAAAGTAAGCACACATACACAAGTACAAAGATGGGTCGGACTCATGGAAAAACTCACAAATTATTTCCCAAAACTTAAGATCTGCAAGAAGCGTCTTCATTGAAAGCTACATTTCTGACTTCTGACCTCGCGGTGTTTGTGTTCAGATTAATTCACAGCATTCAAGACCAAAACATCCAGCACATTACCATGTTTTTATTCTGAATTAACAATCCGCCTGCTATAGTCTTCCTCATTATCACTTTGCAGAGGAGATCAGTAAAGCGACAGAAAAATGAGCAGAAAACATAAACTTTTTGTTGCATTTTGTTCTCAGCCTGCAGGAGAAGCCATCCACTGTAAACAACCGCCTGTGTAGTCTAATGACGGCTCATGTCTGAGGATCGGCAATCTAACAATCACATCATCAGACGCTTAACAGAATTAATTTCAAATGATTGACAGTCTTTTATATGCATATCACTAATCTCTGTAATTCAGCATTACCTTATTGGATGGAAAGAGGGGCAGACTAGAACCACAGCAGGGTGGTCCTCTGTGGGGTATTCAAGAGATACAGAGTGAAGTACAGAGACAGATCAAGAAAAAGACGGTGGAGGTTTTTGTGATATTTTAATTCATTTTAAAACTTAAAAGTAAAAAATGAACATCAATCCCAAAAGCATGGAGCTTTAAAATCCAAAATCCAATTAGTTCAGCCAAAAAAGCTTGAATAAGGCTTCATGACCTTGATCTTTGACCCCCAAAATAGGATTAACTCTTCTTAACACCAAAGCGGATGGAAGTAAGATGGTTAATACCAAGAAAATAACCTTAAAGCTTATTTGAGATATTGCATTCAGAAGCAAGGCATGACCAACAGACTCCATGACTTTAACCCTCAACCTTTGACCACCGGGCAGATCAGGTCAACCTAAAATTTAAGAGCAAAAAGGGAGGAAAATCCTTAAAGTGTTTTCAAAAAATTAGGTAAACACAGGGTACAAAGACCTTGACCGTTGACCCTTAAATGCAGTCAGTTCATCCTTGAGTCAGAATATACATTTGTGCCGAGTTTCAATAAATGCCCTTAAGTGTTTAAGAGATATATATTCACAAGCAAAATACGAACAAGAAGCTCTTTGACCTTGACCCCTGACCTACAAACTCAAAATTTAATTTGTGGTGAAGATGACATTCAAGCATAATTTGAAAAAAAAAAAAAACCAAAAAAAACTTGAAGCCTATTAGAAATACTGTGTTCATCAGCAATGGTTGGTCAAGAGACCCGACAACCTTGACCTTGGACTTTTGACATTGAATATTTTGTTGGCCCATCCAGATGTAAAGTAGGCGTTTGTTCAGAGTTTAGAGAAAGTCCCTCAAACAGGTCTTAAGATATGACATTCACAAATAAGGGATGAACATGAGGCTCCATGACCTCAAAGGCTTGATCTTTGAAGTCCAAGATCAGATCAATTTGTCACCAGGTCAGAGTAGACTTCTGTGCAAAAAAATCAAAGTATATTTGAGATATTGTTCATAAGTAAGAGCTGAAACAACAGGCTGCTCCAGAATTTGAGGAAATTTCCTTTGGTGTTTTGAAAAATCACATTCACAAATAAAAAATGAACATGTGGCACCATGACCTTGACATCCGACTTCCAAAATCCAATACCATCCTTCTGTCAAAGAGGACCATCATTTAAAGTTTGGCAGCAGGCCCTCAAAGTGATTTTAAATATTACTTTTAAAGCAAAAGGTAAACATGAAAGCCCATGACCACTGACTTTTGACCTCCAAAGTCAAATAAGTCCAACCTAGAGTCAAAAAAAACAAAAACTCACAAGCAAGGGATGCTCATAAGACCCACTGACCTCCAAAATCAAATCAGGTTATCATTTTAGTAACATTACACAAAAAAAGTTTTTGACTTTCAGAGATTTTCAACAGACTCATTCTTGAAGTACCAGATTCAGAAGCATGGGGCGTGAACATGGAGGCGCCTGACCTTGATCTGTGAACTGTGGATGGGACACCAGCAGATGGACAGAAAACCTCAAATTTGATGCTCTTGACCTTAGCTGTTGCTCACATGGTAGGGCTGTTGAGGAATGGCGAAGCAGTTATTATGTTGAATTTAACAGATTTCACTGTCATGGTTATTCAATGCAATTTCCCATCGATTCAAGATCTGAATTTCATGCAGTTATGAACGTAGAAGCTTCTAAAATGAAAAAATCCAAAACAAAAAAAACAGGCGATATATAAAAATACAAGGTGAAAAAACAAAAAATGCAAAAATAACATTTAAATAAATAAGGACTTTTTTTTGTTGTTTTTACATTAATGCTGTTTGATCCTTCCAAAACAGTGCCAGACACCAGCGAGCGCTAGAAGCCCCTCTTCTTAGCGCACAGAGTTTGTTCATACTCAACATCATAAGGCATGTCCCACATCGATAAATATGCTCCTCTGTATAATCTTACATAGAGCATTTAATCTCTGCTTTTACTGTTATTATATTACTATTTCGTAGCTTAGCCTGCTGGCTCTCATCCCAGAATGCACAGCACGACTTGTTGTCCAAGCAATGTTGGCTTTGACGTACTGACGTAACAAAAAAAAAAAAAAAAAAAAAAAAGCTCTGACTTTATGTGCGACTCAAAACGACAGTGGTTCGACACAGCCAGGACTCGGCCAATTCAAAACACTGCTGTGTGAACATGAAGCGATCCAAAGGAAATATGCACATTTGTGGCGATTTTTCAGCTGAATCGAATTAAGTAACTAAGCTTTAGGTGCAAAAACTACCTTAAAGAAGAGCTATTATACTCATTTCCGGGCCTTTGCATTTAATTTTCTGGACTCCTATAGAGCAGCTACACAGGATTGACGGCACAGAAAGCTTTGTAGATATTCAGGACGTTGTGCCTCTCGCTGCATTGTTTCATTGTATTTCCAGCATCCCACGCAAACAGTCCGTGTAATTTACCCTACCCCCAGCCCTCCAACATGTATGCCTCCCAAAGAGCCCACTCTGCTGTGATTGGTCGCAGAGGCCTAGAGCAACTGGGCATATGGCTATGTAGGGGAGTCCAGCATGCATTAACATCACTGGGACTACAATGTTAAAAAAAATGTAAAAAACAGCGTGCAGAGCAGTGTTGTGACGTATTACTTTGTAACCCGTTACAGTAATGTAACTACTTTTTTCGGGTAAAAAGTAAAGTAACGCACTACTACTGAAAACGTGGTAATGAAACATAGTTCCTTTTTTAGTTCGGCACAACATTGCTTTACCCGCGGACAGATCTGACACCGATGCTGCCTTCTCAGCTGCCCGCCTTAGACAGGAGCAGTGTTGCCAAGTCCGCTCATTATAAGCGTCTTTGGGCCTGTTTTTCTCCGAAGTCGTTTGCAAATCTCTGTCTGTGTGAACCCCCCCTGATTATTTATCTCCCAGCTCCCCACAATAAAGCAAAACACGAGTGCGGTAGGTAGTTTGTCCTTTGTACTTCCTTGTTTCCTGACTGTTGCACCCGCCTCCAAACACACTCATGCACACGGCGCATGCGCCAGAGCCATAGTTGCCAGGTCTGCTTATTATAAGCAACGTTGGGCTTCTTTTATTGAATAGTTGCTTGGCAATGTGAAATTGAAATATAATGTAGAGGAAAATAAAAACATGGTTGATGTAGATTTCTCTTTAAAATAAGTAATATATCACATTAGAAAAAGAAATAGCTGGAGGTTGTTTGTTTAGAGCTTGTTTTGATCAACCTGGTTGCTTATTTCAGAAGAAAATGTGGAAACACTCGGAGCTGTCATTCCCCACGGTATGTGACATGATTTTGTATAATAAAGAGCACAAAAGAAATACCTGTTCTGTCCTCCGTAGAAGAACTTTATGTAGGCCTACATATTTAGGAACAGATATGGGGTTCTGCCCAAAGTCGAGCAACATAAAAGTAACGAGTAACATAAAAAGTTACTTTTCATAGAGGGTAACTAGTAAAATAACAGATTACCTTTTTTTAAAGAAGTAATGAGTAACAAGCAAACACTACTTTTTAAAAGTAACCTCCTAAACACTGGAGCATAGTCATCCATCCAGGGCTCACTTCCAAATGCATGAACCTCATTATTTGACGCTTTGGCATCATTTAACATGAGTAACTGACATTGTGACAACATTTACAGGTCAGGGCACAATAGTCCTCCTTTAATATCTATCCCTAGGTGTTGTACTTTCCAACAGTAAGACGTTCACAACATGAATAAACTTGTGGACAGAACAAGCAAAATCCAGGATGTTGTAAAAAGTATTTAATCCCAATCATACGATTGGAAACGTTATGTGATTGAATTCAAAACTTGTTCAACTACCCAGCTCTACTGTGCAGAAGGACACAAATAATAAAGAGAACAAAAGACTGAGGGAAAACTCTCACAGAATTCACTGATTATTTTTAAATAAGAACTGAAAAGTGTTCAACTGCAATATCGAAGCACTCAGGCCAATTCATTATGTGACTACAGGGTATACAGTTACAACACAGGGGAAAATGGGACTATAAAAACTGCTTTCGGAGGTGAATATTGGCCAGCAAGGACCAGATTTATTCTTCCTCTTGTGTTTAATTTAAAGGTTTAAATCATGGCTGATGTGATGTGAAAGTTAGCTAAAAAAATAAATGTTATAGCGACAAGAGTGCCTGCTGGGGAACATCCAACATGACCGCCATTTTCCTGACGTCTGCTGGCGAGTGTTTATTCCACATGGGAACATAAAACATTCATCTGCAGCGCTTGTTTCGACTCTAAGCGTATAATTTACTAAAAAGGAATATTTCTTGATTTTCTCCTGCACATATATGTTTGACATTCTCTGACTGCTTCTGACTCGCTGCAATGGGAGTTCGCACCCTAGGCCCTTGTGTTTCCTGACCAGTAATAAGTTTAATAAGATGAAAATTTAAAAAGCCGGCGAAGGAGAAGTTGTCGAGGATGACTTGATAGGAATCACATGAGCGTCTCACACGCCTCCTCACTTAAACCAAACAGAGCTGAAGGTGAGAGAGCTGCTGGAGGAAGGATGAAGACGGCGTAATCATGCGTGGGTGGGAGATATAACCAACGCTTGTCAATCATCATCAAGCGCCCTTCTTGATGCTCGCAGTTTGACTTTCCTCTGCGTTCAGGAGAAGTTCCAACTACCACACACTCCAGGCTTTTTTCAAATTTGATTCAGTTATTTTTCACTCTGCTCGTGCATGTTGAATGTGACACATACCTTATTCTGTCTCTCTAACACACATGCTTTTTCAGAGGAGGGAAAAAAGGAGGAATGGCAGTTGAGGATGAATGCATTTTTCATTATTATAGATTCTCTCCACTCCTCCCTGCCGGCAGCAAGATCAACCCCTGCTTAAACGTCTCTTCTCCTGCCCCTCGGCGTTTTCTCGCGTTTGGATGCCGGCCAAACAAAAAAAGAAAAAAAGAAAAGTAATTTAAACATTACAGGAAATTAAATCTCACATTTCCCATTCTTCTCACCTTAAGTTTTAAGTACAATGAAAATGTCAGACATAAATTATGGAATCAAGCCGACTTTCTCCTCCAAACTTTTAACTGTTTACGTAAGTGTCCTTGACAACAAGGTGGGCTCATGGAGGCTGCATCACTCCCTCCCCCTCATGTGCTGCTACAGCCAATCAGAAATGTCGAAACAAAGGAAGCAGAGGAAGGGAAAAAATATTTTGCTAGGCTGTGTCTCAAAGATCAGATAAATTAGAAATATTTTTCTCACTGAGGAGCATCTAACCTGGAATTTAAAAATAAAGAAGAGCAGAATTTACACCTGGCAGTTTAATGCCTGTGTGAGGAACACATTCACAGAGAGTGAAAGTAAAGTGCTGACCTCTGACCTTATTCCTCCAAAGTGTAATCAGTGTATTTTTAAGTTAGAGAGGACAGCGAAAGCGCAAAGTTTAACAAAAATCAAGAAAAGCTTTCTCCAGATCAAGCTTTCAGAAAGAGAGCATTAGAAAAAACTCCATGACCTAGACTAGGGCTGTCAGGATACTGAATTTTCACCTCACATTTATCGTGGACAAAAAAATACTGCGATAAAGATATTATTATTTGATTTATAGAAAAGTTAGAAAAAATCAATACTGTGCGTCATATAAATCCATGGCCTGTTTTTGTTTGTTTCTGCTTCGGCAAAATATTCCTATTTAACTTTTTATTTATACAATTATTTTGCTTTTAGTCCGTGCAGTAATCATTGAAAAACAAAGAGAGATTATGTATTTAAAAACACATTTTAAGATCTACAGCCCCATCCAACCCCTTCTATTTAAGCCCATGATTTCACAAAAAAAACACACTGATGTTTCCATTAGTCTTTGATTTCAGTTTTAGTCTTTTCTATCTGCAACTAATCAGTGCTTCATTCATCATCCGAGTTTGGTTGAGCTGTTGTTTGTGAACACTTAATTTCCTGTTGCAGTTGTTCAAATGCTTTCATAATAAAGCATGTGTTCATAGATACAGATAAGGATTTTTATTTTGAAAATGTTTTCAGAAGTTTAGTTCTTCATTGATGGAGCTTTGCTTTGATGAAGTTTGTGGACCTGCAGCATTTGTCACCGCTTCTGAGGAACCTTTCAGACTCAAACAACAACATTTGTTTAACCTTATATCTGAGCTGTTGATACAGCAGATAAAATGGATTAAGCTGATCTGTGATGGCTGTGTTAACAGTCATTAGCTGTTCAGGCCAGAGTGCTGCTGCTGGGTCAATTAGCGGTCATTAGAGCACAAACTGATATAAATCTAACTCTCTCGAATTTTAGGCAGATGGGTTGCTCCTGTATTTATCCAGTATGTAAAAAACAGCCAAAACAAATGATCACAGCACTGATTTTTTACATGAGCCTTGGGCCTTTGCCAACTTTGACCTGTGGTATTAAATATGGACATTCCTTCTGGAGACTGACAACCTAATCAGCTGATGAGAAGAAAGCTGAGTTTTTCTGTCAGAATGATACATGACCCCTAAATTTGCATGAAATAAAAGTTTACCCTAAAAGTGGGGTGATTATGAAGCTTTCTGTGGCGCCATTGACTGCTATGTATCGCCTGGCATCTGTATCTGGCAGTATTCTCTCAGGAGCAGAGCTGGTCAGTTGCTATATTGACAATAATATTTTGTACTTTATTTAGTACTTCAGTCTAGTATCGTCTGCCTCGAGCAACCCTTCTCCTAGAAAACCTGAACCATGCCTGTAACTCTAAAGTGCTTTTCCAGTCGTCTGGACTTTCAAAGAGCCTTTGCTCTGTAGGTTACACTTAGTTAAGTGTGTTTGCCTATGTGTGAAGCTCATCATTGCAGTAGCTTTGTTTCAGTCTGAAGAGGGCAGGTCTATTTCTATTAAAAAAAAAAGTATAACTCAAATTGTGAGATTTGACCCCAGGTCCAAACAGGTAAACAGTGCTACTAAATATCATTATAGATGGAAACAAAGGTGTGAGGGTCTAGTTTCCTTTATTTGAAATATATTTCCAGGGCAAACTGTTGAATTCATTCAACATCATCTATCATCACAGTATCTAATGTTATATCCCATTTCGAGACATTATAGCAGTCTACAGTGTTCCCAGTAATCCTGAAATCACCTGTTAAAACATGTCTTTGGGATATTTCATTCTCTAAGCACAGCATTACTGCAAAGATAATACATCCACTTGATATGTTTCACACCCAGACCAAATTATATTTACTGCTAAATCACATTTCTGATGGCGCCGCGTTATTAGAAAATTGCATGTTGTGCGTTTGATTTATGTCCCGATGTATCTGGAGAGGGGGGAAAAAAAAAAACCACATATCCACCCTCCCACGCCGGCTTGCAGGTGAGATGAGTTCCTGCAGATTGCTGTTAGTGTCATCCTCGGGGCTAAGTGTTGTATATTAAAGAGACATCGCAGTGGATTGTCACCCAGGCGCCCCACCACCTCGCAATGGGCCATCTTTAATTACGGTCCGACGGAGGTGAATGCATCAGAAAAGGCCTGACAGAGCGGCCGGTGTGTAGATTATTTTAATTTGCGCCCCGCCCCTAGGTGAGCGATGCGGCCGGCCTTGACCCTCCTCTGACTGCATGGATTAATGCCTGGTAATGACTGCTGAGGCTATCATTGCGGCGGGCATCATTAATTATCCTTATTGATTGTTGCTCTCAGAGATAAAGCGTTCTGCTGACTGGAAAATACCCTCCACGCGCAAGGTCAAGGTAAAAAAAAAAAAAGAAGAAGAACTTAGATAATCGCACAGGGGCCACCACACCTACAATAGAAGATAAATATGGCCGCCGCTTGTGCTGCTAATGTCTCACTCTTTCAGGGCCGTCCTTCACTCCTGTCCTCCTCTTTCCCTCAATCTGTCTGTCTCACCGTTTCCTGTCATTTTCTTCAAGATTAAGCCAAATCAGAAGGAGAGGCCTGCAGTTTGTAAGCATGTGAACACAGACTAATGGTATAATTAATGAAATAACAGAAATGAGCGTGTATGTGAAGGAAAGATGTCAGATGTGAGAGAAGCAGTTTAAGGATGGCATGACAAAGGCCAAAGGGAGATGGCGGTGAGGTAAGGTGGCAGGCAGCTGTAGTGCTCGGGCAGATTAAGTTTCTGTGGCTGCCATAATGGAGGAGACAGCAGGAAGTCAGGGTTTTATATTTACACTACGCTACATCACCCTGCCCTCATATACACACAAACAGACACACACTAAAACCTGCACTGAAAACATTTGACTCCACCTCTGACTGTACGGTAAAAGATCACATAAAAGCACCATTTTCACCCACTGCAATATAAAGAATCAAAAACACTTTATTATTATAATTAGAGCTGAACGATTTTAGGAAAAGATCTAATAGCGATTTTCTGGCAGATATTACGATTTCAATTCAATTCACAATTTTCTTCAAATCAAACTTTAGTGCAATATGTTTACAGTTTAGACAACAGTAAGGAAATCAATGATCAAAAGCACATAACACATTATTCATGTAATATTGATGATAAATAATCTGTTTTCATTATTTAAGGGATACTCCAACTTCTACTCCTAAACAGAGGCTTTGTGTTGTTGACCTGTTTACCAGCACTTCAGTAAACGCAAATTGCCTGCAAATTTGTAAAACAGTATGTGTAAAATAGTTGACACAACAAATCCTGAGTCAGTAAGGAGTGCTGCAAGAAATTGCAGCTTTGGTGATCACAATTGTGTTGTCTGAAATTGCAGTTTTGATCTGAAAATGATCAATTCTTCATCTTTCAGCCCTAAATATAATAATCATTATTTCCATCCAAAGCCAGTGTGTTTTATATAGTTGCTTTAGTAAATTTATGACTGTTTCAGTGGTGCACTTGAAAGCACTCAGGGAGTGCAAACCTCTGCTAAGGTAGCTCACATATTGCTGTTACATCTTTAAGCAACAGGTCCATGATAAAGTTACCATCATAATAGGATTCCTTGACCCTGAAAAATCTGCACCTAGCACTCGGAATCATGTTGATGTCATTATTAGTAAGATGATAATCGTTCGCTAATGGTGGTTATCTGAATCACCGCCAAAATCTAATTATTTTGAAGTTGGGCCATTACCAACATCGACTGCAAATTCAGCAAAATCCATCCAGCAGTTTTTTGAGTAATCTTGCCAACAAACAGACAAACAATCAGCCGGGAAAAACGTAACCTCCTTGGCGAAGATAATGAGCAAAAGTTACATCTAGTTAAAATTGCTTGGTAGCTGAACACTTGTTAAAATCTGATGTAAGACTACCAAGTTTGGCTCATACCAAACAAACAGAATAAATATCAAAATCACAGGGCGTAGGTGCTTCTTGGAATTTGTCTGGGAATCAAGCATTCTGTTACTATTTCTATTTCTGTTGGCTGGTTTATCAGCAGGGTTAGCTTAGCCTTAGCTTTGCTGTCATTGGCTTTCGCTTTCCTCGGGCGGTGGTAAATGAGGTGACTTCCACACTGAATCAATATCATGAGCCATTTTGCTTAAGACTTCCCTTACCAGTTCCTTCCACTTGGTTTGGTATGCCTTATAAATCATGTTTGTCATGTTCTTATCAGAGGCAGTCAGCAAAAATCATGACGAAGAAGTCAAATATGTAGACAGGAAACAGAAGTTTAAAAAACTGTGGCTTGACTTTTGACAAAAAAGGTGTTGACTGCAAAATGTTTAATGGGTGAAAACACCAGCAACTTGCAGGAGTATTTATCTATGCAGCCTGAATAACAAGAGTGACATGTTTGAAAACCAGTGTTGTCCAACTTTTGTCCACCCAGAAAAACTCAAAGGCTTGATAAGCTGATCGTTCAATAACCCGATTGACATGAAGAATTGATAATGGGATTGGTATCAATAAAATCTTTCCAATTCCCATCCCTACTCATACATCACCTCTTACAAACCCCAAATGTCATGTCTATCTTTTATGGCCCTTTCAAAGGTCTCTCTCCTGTGCTTCCATGTTTGTTTACTAACTCTCCTGCACAATGACCTACAACTCCCCGCACCTGCATCGGCTCAACAGCAACATTGTGTGGACATAACAAGCAATTGATTTTTACCTCCACCAAAGAGGTGATGTTGCTGCTAGTGTTTCCGTCTTTGCTTGATGAAGGTGCGGATCTGGGGTTTGTTTTAATTTTTTTTCAGTATTTCCTAAAAATTGCATGATAGGTCAGAAACGCTTTGACGGAGCACTTCTAACTTGTTTTTTTTGTTTGTGAACAGGATAAATGAAAGTATTTTGATGACATTTTCAGGGCATCGCCATATTTTTGCTAATATCTCAATAATTTCTCACTGGATTCATAATTACATTTTGTTGGTCATGACACAAGAGAGAACTGATTGGATTTTGGTGGTGAACTGAATGTTGGAAACGCGTTGGTGAAGGTTTGTACTCTCAAATCAATTCTAATATTTCTACAGACCCAAAAGCTTTATTAAATGTTGGAAATAAATACACTAAAAAATATCAATACTAGCTAGTCTTGAATTGATATACTATCGCCATGCTAAATATCGCAATACTGTGGCCTATCAATTTTCTCCACACTGCTGAGAAATACAGATTATATTTTTGGGTCATTTGCCAAAAGACAACCAGGTTGATCAGATGTCTGGTGTGTTTGTGTCCATGTCTGTGTATATATCTTCTCCCCGCGTGGTTGATCCAGCAGACAGGAAGTGAATGTGACAGATCAGTATTCACTTTTCAAACAGTGGAAGAAGAGGCTGCTGCTGCTTCACTTGCTCTCTCCCTCTTATCACTCGTTCTCTGAGTCGGTGATTGGCATGTCTTCATATGTGGATCCTGTTCTTCCTACAACTGGCTTCTTTTTTAACCACAAGAAAGAATCACAGAGCATAAGCTGGAGAAGAATCCCAAAGGCGAGGCCGGGAAACATGCAGACTCACATTCATAAGTATCATCCCACAAAAGAACAGTTTTAATGCTTTAAAGTTGATATGGAGTGTATATTAAGGCTTTAGCTGCTGGTTTTGGTGGTCCGTAAATGCTCTTAGTTTTGTTTTCATGAGCCGATAGAGACGCAGACAGTGGAGGCAGGGCAGGATAAAGGAGCCGTCTGTCTTTTTTTGTTAGTACCTGTTTGAAGTGTATCAGAAGGAGCTTTCCAAGGTCTGGAAATTCATTACTGGACAGGAGCTTTGAAAGAGCCCTGTTGGATGTATATGGGTTTCTGTGTGTGTGTGTGTTTGTGTGTATAAGCCCGCAGCCCATTGTATTCAGAGTGGAATTGCTAAGCAGTAGCCTGAGGCCATGAGCAGGCAGCTATGGCCAGGTACGGGTAGCCATTACTGCAGGGCATCAGACTCCATCAGACTCTCTGGAGAAAAGATCACACGGGGCCAGACGCACTCACATAGGTAGTGTGTGTCTGTTAAGGTGTGTGTGTTTGTGCGACAAAGACACAAAGAAGAAACACTTATGAAATCCCAAGCATTTGAACTTGGATTGTGATCTTATTCAGAGTTTAAATCACTGGTTTGATTTGATCAGATGACCCTGACATGTACAGTACATGTGTTAATGTGTATGCATGTGAATCTGAGGCAGAAAGGAAAACCAGACACTGGAGTCTGATTTGGTGTTGAACAGCTGTCAGCGGATCAATACATGACCACCATATTGGCAGAACATAATCAGAGGATAAAAGCATGAGGAAGGTTCCAACACAGAAAAAATGTGGGGTTAACTACTGCGGAGCTGTTTCTGACTCTGTGATAGTTTTGATCATATTTCAACTCTAGTTAAGTGCTGATTTGATTTCATATTTCAGTGTTTTAATCAGTTTTTTAGCCTAATAGCCTACTGCACCAGCCATGCGCAAGCTCTGTCTTAAGTTATGGTGTAAAATCATAACTGAACCCCACATTGAAACTAGTTATGGTGTTATTTAAGTGTTTAATTTTGGTTGCACCACAGAGATGTAATCTTCAGTCTAACTACCAGTGTTGGGCAAATTACTTTAAAAAAGTAATTAGTTATAGTTACTAATTACTTTCCCAAAAAAGTAATTGAACTGCTAATGGAATTACTCCTTCATAAATGTAATTAGTTACCAGGGAGAGTAATTGATGCGTTACTTGTTTGAAAAAGTTTTTTCTGCTTGAACTGTGTGGCTCTGTCTCTGTGTCCTTCCTTGTTGTTACCTGTCCTGCTACAGCAGCGCTCACATCATCAGCGGAGTTCTCGGTGTTTTTGGTCACTAGGTTTTAGATTTACTTACAACAGACAAACACCTTGCTTTAGGACATAATGTACACTTTACATGTGTGTTCTTGCCTGTTACCTCTTGTACTTCCATCCTGAAAACGTCAGTTTTAACTCCACAGACCTCTCCGGACTCGACATTGCTGCATCTAGCCATGTTGCCAGATTTTGCGACTGAAATAAGCATTTTTAAACAGAGAAACCTACATGAAGCCTGTTTTAATTTTTATCCACGTTACATTTCAATTTCAAAGTGATATATCCTCTTTTTTGTCTCCTAATTTACTTATTCAACATCCTTTTTTTTGGCAGTGGAACATCCTTTTCTTTATACAGAAGTGAAGGGAGGGGCTACTGTTATTTGTAACTCTGTTATTGCTAAACAGTCTGTCTAACCTTGATTTTTATAACCAAAAAGACATGTCAGGTTTTGATCTAAGTTTTATGTTAATCCTCTACAGCTATATTATGGTGAAAACAGTAGTAGCTACATTAGAAATAAATTTAATTCTGGCTATAAGGATTTATTTTAGGTGGAAACATCATTTTTACAGTAAAATTAAATTTGTGTTAGGTTGGGATAAAACAATTTTAATAACTTCTGAATTGGGTTTATATTGATGGTAGATCATGCACCAGATTCATCCTGGGTTTGAGAGCATAACAAGCCCAAATGAGCGACTGCACTATTGGAAAAACTGCAACCCATAACTCCCAATATACACATGCAAGTTAGAAAAAGAAGAAGCCGAAAGTTGTTTATAATAAGTGGACCTGGCAACTCTGGCATCTCGTTCTCTCGTGTGTCTGGCTGAGCGAGGCAGGTCGGATAACAGCTGTTTGACATCGGTGCAAAGTAACGGGCCACATTTCACTGTCGGTAACGGCGTTATAATGTTTGAAATAGCAATTAATTAGATTACCCGTTACTAGGACAAAGTAACGGTGTCAGTAACGCCGTTATTTTTAACGTCGTTTTGATTCTTACAGAATTACAGTTACATTATGTCAGCTTTAATCTACAGACAGACTAAACACAGTGGAAACATTCAGGAAAATCACCAACAGCACAAGATAATTACCTTTGCCAAGGAGGTTATGTTTTGCCAGTGTTCGTCTATTTGACTTTTAGCAAGATTGCCCAAAAAGGCTTGAGCAGATTTTGATGAAACTTTCAGGGAATGTTGGTAATGGGACAAGGGAGTTCTGATTTGATTTTGGTGATAATCCAAAAACAGATGTTGATCCAGGAATTTTTTCAATAATGTGTAACAGTGTGAGATAAGTTAACCACATTTTTTAAAGGAACTCGCAAACAGCAGTTCCTTAGCGGAGGATTTGCTCTGAAAGCCTTTCTAGTGTTACCTTTTTTTAAAAAAAAAAGTGGCAAACATTTCTGTGTATAGCAAGTATTGCTTCAAATACAGATACCAACATTGTCTTCCTGCAGTCGTAAATAGACTAGGGTTATATTTTGACATCATCAGCTTATATTGAAATGTTTTGTTTGTTCACAAGACATCTGTTCCCTAAGAGACCATCAAAAATTGATAGTAATAACCATATTTAGGTCAGTATTGGGTAAAGTTTTCAACTAGCAATATGGTAATAATGTTAACACTGTGCAAAGCTAGCTGATTTGATATTTCAATTGCTTTGAACCCAATTCTTGTAAAATATTGAATGCTGTTCCAATATTTTTTTATTGTTAGAGGATAAATATTTTACAAGAAAAACGATCAGCCTTCACTTTTTGTTGGGACCCTTACATAGTTTCTAAGGGATGCAGATGCTTAAGAGGCAGTGGCTGGTGAGGGCTTGAAGAGAGCACACTTTTTTTCATGAAAAATACTAAAATGGTTTGTAAGGTACTTAAAAACAGTGGTTCTATTATTTCCGACAAGCCCCACCTCCCACTCCTTGCAGTCAATACTTTTTGGTGGACAGTTAGTGTTCTAAAAGTCACCAAGAGTAAGGTTAAGATTCTTGTGACCAAGCATGTAATTACTATTAATCCGAGGTATTAGAGTGTAAAAACACTGATTTCCAAAGATGGGGACTCAAATCTGAGACTCGAACTTGAGTCACACTTACTTGAATTTGCCACTCAAAGACTTCAGACTTGACTTGGACACAAGGTTTGAGACTTGCATTCAATCCTTATATTTTCTACCTCTGTCTCACTGTAAATGTGAGTTGCTATGGTATGTCATCCCCTCACATTATGCATAATCCTCTGCATCTGGTGCTCTAGTGGGAATCTCCATATGGACGAGCACAGCAGCTGCAGCCGGCACAGGCGGCTCAGGACATTCCTGGTCTACTGTGGACCTACATAGCCTCAGCTACAACAATCTCAAATATTTGGCCTTTCCTTTAGCTTCATCCATTATTATTAAAGTTTCTAATATTATTTCAGAATTATCAATCAATTAGAATACAAGGCAGTCCCAGCAAATATGACACACATATCACTGTAACCATGACTACCATTATCAGTCCTCTTCACATCATAATCATTATAGCTGTTTATGCTAATATTAGAACAATCTCTCTATCAGTAGGTGTTTTTGCAATTATCACCTTAATAACCACATACAACCATTTACAGAGGAGGACCCTCTTTAAAAAGAGATGCTGCATTTCATAATAAATTTAGATTCATCAGAGAAATATGATATAGACAAATTTATGGTTTGGGCATCTATACATTTTTCACAATCCTGAATTCTCTTTTTAGTCCCTCTTTGTCACTGCCTGCCTCTCTATCTTTCTACCTTTCTTGAAAAAAAAAGAAAGACTATATTGAAAAATAAATGAAAAGAGTACAGCATAGATTTCTATTGAAAGCTTTATGACATGACATATGTTATGATTGGGTGCTATACAAAAAAAGGTAGATCGATTAATTTATTGATTGATTTTAGGTGTGCCTTGGGTAAATTCAGTTTGAAAGCCACTGCTGTACCATGTATTCCATTTTACTCATTTCATCTGTTTACTCTGAAGTTCTGGTTGGCCGTTGAAACAAATAATGTGCCTTACACGCTAAAGCCAGCTGTTGGCGCCCTGTCAGTGAATCGCAGTCAATACCATCTGCTGGTCTGAGCTACAACTGGCCAACAAAAACAGCTAAAACTTCCCCCTGCAATGTGCGGAAACAGTCTCTTTGGAAGACTTTGCATTGTGAATATCTGGTCTGAACTGGGCTTCAGAGTGCGAAAAATGAGGAATAAATGGACGTATTATTTCTTCTTTCTTTCATCACAAATCCAACTTGTAGTTTTGGTGAAACACCAGATTACAACTCAAAGTACCTTCAGTTGTCTTCAAAAGAGGAGATCCTCAGGGTTGGCAGTCAGACTCTCCTGCAAGACAAGGATCAGGGAAACAAGATAAGAATATTTTTTCAGTCCTGAGAGTAAAGTTATAATCTTTGTCACTTGAAAGACTTAGTGGTCGTTCACGGGTAGTACATCCATAACGTTTTGTTTTTCGTGTGAGCGCTTCGTCCACATAGAACCAGACTTATTTGAAAACGAGTGCTAGAGTGGATAAACCTTTCATGTCCATGTTTACAATGAATACACAGATTTTAAGAAACAATACTCTCATAGCCACACCTGTCCCTTAAACTGCATGCTTGAACCTGACAACAATATTAAAAAATGTCAGAATAAAGTGTCGCATTTATGCTGCAGAAGCTACTGAGCATTTTTGACTTTTCTAGCAAAACCCTCCACTCCTCTGTGACCACCAGAAGCAACAAGTGGAAATGGAGGACAGCTTATGCCACTTATTGTTTTGTTTAGATTGCACATGCTCCATGTCTTCTTCTCTGGTTTTGGTATATGTCTGCGGCAGTGTTACAGCGCCACTCAAAGGCCTGGCATATGTACTACAGTCCTTTGTGTGAAATTTCTTAAAACAATGCTTCTTTAAAGATTATTTTTGGAGGCATTTTTGTGCCTTTATTGACGGGAGGAGAGACAGTGGATAGGTTTTGGTGAAGATTAGATCAGATTAGATTAGATATAAATTTATTTATCCCTTTGGGAGACTCCCTTGGGGGTATTAGGATTCCAGTAGCACGACTTATAGCAGATAAGAAGATATATATATATATAAAAAGATAGATATAAATAAAAATATAAATAAATATAAATAAAAATAGAAATATGGCTACTGGCTCGCTAAGGGTGCAAGATGGTTAAGGAAGCAAGAGAGAATAGGGGAGACAATCTGCAAACTGGCCACAGGCTGGATTTGAGCCCGGGCTGGCAGAAGCACGTACATGGGACATGCCCGGTTGCTAACCACTCCGCCAAAGCAGCACCTACAACACAATACAGTCTTTACAGAATGGTTTTGTCTCCTTGTGGACAAGGCCATAATCTTGTAACATGAAATGCTAACAAGCATAGTTTACACACAAACAATATATGAGACAATCGTATTTCAACTTTTTGACAAAATGTTGTAAACTTTCATTCATTTTGTCCAATCTTTAACCAAATCTGTCCAGAAATATGCTCTGCAATCACACACGGGTGGATGTGATATGTGATGTGAGCACACACGTATGATAAACACACACACACGCATGCAAAACAATTTAAGGGGTGCACGGGGGGCTGGTGGTGCAGTAGCATGATGCCCATCTATCTTTCTGACATCTCTTAACCCAATCCCACTGGGGCTAACTGAATTCAATCCTCAACATTAGATAAGCACATACCCCCTCCCCTCTGCACGTGTGTGTGCGTGAACATATCACACACACAGCAGCAGGTTTAGATTGTTTCTAGAGTCAAGTGTTAGCGTGCAGGTCACATAGCGAGAGGGGGGACCAGGAAGAAATCAAGAGAAAAAAGCCAACAGGTCCAGTAAGACAAAAAGGAGAAGGTTTGACGTGGGCTGTCTGGGGGGAGTCCATCCTGTTTCTGCCCTCAACCCATCTTTCTCCCTCACTCTCTACCCCCTGCCTCGTACCACTCCCCCCTGATCTCCCCTCTCGGCAGCTCTCTGCTGATTGTTTGGGCTTCTTGGTGCCTTATCGGGCCCATCGCTCTATGTTTCCATCAAACGCTGCATTTATCTGATCATTGCCTTGACAACTGCCTATTAGTCCAAAGAAGTCTGTGGGCGCTGTGCTCCCATCGCCATGACATGGTGACATTGCCAGGCAGCTCAGAACCACCTGCCGGGATGGTGCACCCTCTCTCCCTCTTGCCTGTCCCCTTACCTCCCTCTTGCTCCTCCTTTGGCAGAAGCCCCCACCACCACCATCACCACCATCCCTTGAGCTTACTCTACACACGACAGATGGGAAGCTCTCCTGCTTGTATATGTTGTTTTTTGTCTGTCAGGGGGAGAACAGGGGCTGGAGAATATGTTCAAAAACACCTGGTGAGGACATCTTTGTGGTTTCCCTGCTCTGTATCAGTGTTTAGGGTGCTATATGACCTCATTAGTGAGGGCCCGGGGACTGTGAAACATCTGACAGAGATTTATAGTCTCGGTATTGGAGAGAGAGATTCTGCCATCACATAGGGATGAATCAAAAACAGAGAGGGATGATTAATGCAAGAGAGAAGGTAGGCACCAAGTGAACCTGCCCTGGAGCTCTGACTGCTTTCTTATGATTATCATCTGTGGTGGCAAGTGTAATTAACACAATAATAAACTTAAAACTAAGGCTGGAAAGAGGCAAAGAGAGAGCTAGTAAAAAAAAAAATCACTTTCATTTTGGGGAAAAGTGAGATTCTGAGTGAGGCCCAAATGGCTCTGACCTCGTGTTACCTCGTATTGGCAGCAATTTTTCAAATTATTTTTCTAATATGCAGGGATCGCTAAAGGTATTATAATTAGTTAGACATGTGGCCAATCAGGGAGTCCAACAGTTTTTTCCCGTTCAAACCAAACAAGTATAACAATCACCGTTGTACATGTTTATTGAACAGGGCCCCATCATTTGTCAAACAAGCAAACACAGGCTTTGCATAGAGTGGTGCAGGAATGAGTCCAAAAACGTTGAAGTGAGTTAGCATTTAGCACTTCCTGGTTCTTAAGACTGAAAGTATATAGGATTTCAGCATACCCTATTGAGATAATAATCTAAAGTAAGGTCTGTGATAAACACATGCACACAATATTTTAACGATTTAAATAGGGCTACACAAAAAAGGTGATGTTTTATATGTATCAGTCAAGATTTGAATTGACTTTATTCTGAGAATTTTGACATTTCTCTCAGATTTCTGACTTTATTATTAGACTTCTGACTGTAATTTGACCGTCCCCTCACTTTAACCTCAGAATTCTGACAATAATGTGACTTCATTTTCCCAAAATTCTCCTTTACCTGAAATTCTTACTTTAAACTGACTCTAATTTTCCCAGAATTCTGACTTATTATAAGAATTTTGACTTTATTATCAGAAATTTGGCTTTAATTCTGACATGATTTCCAGAAATCTCTTTCTTCTTAGACTTCTGACTACAATCTGACTTGCAACTGTAATTTCACTTCCTTTGAGTTCAACTTCTTGAGACACCCCACCTCCTGCTTCTTCACCAATACCCCTTTCCCACTGGCCAGAATACCAGTTTAAACATGGTAAGAACCGGCTCCTGTCGGCAGTGGGAAAGGCTCTAATCGGCATTCAGATCCGTGTCAACTGACCCTGCAAGGGACATGGGCGCCGGTGGGAACGTCACACCTGGGTGAATGCATCAATTTAGGTGATGACGTTGGTGTAACGTGCCTACTTCATAATATCGTGCCCGTAACTTGGGGCAACAAAAGGATGCTGGTAGCTGAGGAGACCAAAACAAATTCCATCTGCCTTTTTATCATCAGTGTTTGAATGTCGTTCAGTCTGCCCTGAGTTTGTACATTTAGAAAGAGGACAAAAGTACGGACATTTGACTACCGTGTCCATGGCTTCTATGCTCCTTTCCATTGTTTACCTGGCCGTGTTTCAGCGTGCTGATGATGTCATCAATGTGCTGACATTAGTTTGACGCACCAGAGGAAAGAAAAAACAGCAATGCAGCTTATCTGCTGGCAATTAGACCCAGGTCTGCTGGCAATGGGAAAGGATTTTTAGCAGGTTTACCTGCGTTTAAAAAACCTGCATTCTCAAGCTAATTTTAGTAGGAAAGTGGTACAATATACCGGGTCCATTTGTGTTTTAAATTGTGATGTCTAGGCCTCTCAAACCCCTGTCCTGATGCAGATTCCTGTAGCAGACAGAGAGGTGTGAAGCCTACCTTAGGGGGCGTCCCTCAGGTATAAATGTTTAAGTCTCCCCATGTTTGAGGTCTTTCTTCATTCTGACTGCTTGTGTGGTGATTGACCTTTTCTTTGCAAAAAATAAAAAATAAAAACATTGTCAGCCGGCAGAAGTCTTGATTTCATTTTTACTAGAAACAGGAAAAACTTCTACAACAGACTTTAATCTCAGAACTCTACATGTTTTTGGAGAGGTAAAAAGAAAATTCAACCTCTGTAATTTTTATTTTTAGTGGTCCTAATCCTCTTCCGTATTATACATCTGAAAAATATGCTGTTGGAAAGCTTTATTCATAAAATCAGATCATGTGGTACTTTTGGTCCTTTAATTTTGTTACGCTACAGGGGAACCAAGATCTTCAAATTTCAAGCTAAGGACTACAAATCAAACTGAAGGTGTTGGTTAAAGATTAACAGCTGGTAACCTCGTGAGTATTTAATTGTTTGGCACAGACAAAGATGAGTAATGAGGATGACTGATATAAATTACAGTGTTAAAACACGTCTCTTTACTCCTCTTTTTCTTGAGTCATGAACAGTGGGTGTTTCACAGCAGCTTATTTATTGGTCACCTTGTCTGTTTTTATTTCTGCACAATCACATGATGCCTTAAGCCTGAAATGATATCTTACTGTTTGACGTCTTATGAGAGCGAGAGGGAAAGAGTCACGTACCAACACTTATTCAAACACTGTAATTTGTCCTGGTATCAGTTTGTTATCCTGTGGTGGCTGATTCAGAGCATTAGCTGTGATCTGTGCTCTGTCTGTGTCCTCTCTCTTTCTCGGTCTAGATGAGAGAGGAAGGGGTCTCTGAGGGCAGCTCAAAGAGGCCCAGCTCTAATAATAGAGTGTAAATCTCAGTCATTACTGCTCTGACAGGACACTGTGTCATCATTGTCTGGAGCACAAGTCCGCTGGAGTGGAGGGGTTTCCAGTTAACCACTGTTTTTATTGTGGGCAGTCTGAAGCCCTTGTAGTTTGGGAAATGACAGAGTGTAGGGGGAGTTACGAGGGTCATCACAGGAAGCTCGATTCAGGTCGCAACTACAGATATTATCACTTGATTGCTGCTTATTGATCCAGAAAGATACCATGAGACTAAAAACTCTTCCACAAACAAAAGAATTTCTTGGTTCTTGAAAACTATTGTTCCCACTTGAGGACTTAGCAAGACCACTTCAGGCTGCCGGGTCTGACTTCTCAAAGCCTGTTAAGCTGGAAATCATCATTGGTCTCAATAACAGCAGGACATAAACTCACATCCCAGCATCCATCGATTTTTATTTCATAGTAAATGGCAGGTAACAAACCGCAGGGCCGCTGAGTGCTGTGGCGTAAATGCCCCTCTGATAAACAGTTAAAGAAGTTCATCCACTCTGCTGGGCTGCGGCTCAGCGGCAGCAAAATCAACACTAATCGGATGAGAGGCAGCAAAACAAATTCTACTGTTGTGCTCTCAACGCAGAAGTCCAGGGAGGGGAGAGTGGGAGAAATGTCAAGACATGGGAGAGGGGAAGAACAGCAGTGCTGGAAAACGTGTAACAAGTTACAGCTTCGAAAAGAGGAATGGCAGGGATATGAGAAAGTAAGGGAGGAAAGAAAGAGACGTCTGCACAGGAAAGAAATAAAGAGGAAAGGTGCAAAATGTGCAAACATCTATTTCCTGCAACACTAAATTAGCCAATCATATACAGTAATTTATGAAGAGGGTTTCAGAACAAGTAATCAGAGTATTTTAATAGTTTGCTGAGAGCAACTTGCTTTTTTTACTTTGGCCACACAGAGACCAGGAAAACACGATTCATTATATTTAATAGCAGTTCAGCTAGAGGCCACTATATAAATCAACATCAGTCCTCCCCTGTTCATAATTATTCTAGATGTTAATATTAGATTGATCTCTCTATCCACGGATGTATTGATTATTCATTCATAGTAATTATCTTTACATCCACATAGACACGAGGTTCCTCTTGAAAATGAAATGTCATATCCCAAGGGGCTAACCTTTAATAAATTTATATTCAACAATGATAATTATGGCACTATACAAAAAAAGATTGATTGATTGGCTCTATACTCAGCAGAGAAAAAAGTGATGAGGACAAATTTATGATCTGGGCGTCTCTGCCTGGATGAATACATCTCTGGATGGATGGATGTGCATATACAAATATGTATATATATCTGTATATATGCATACTGTATATGTGTATCTATAAAATGAACAGTATGTCTTCAGCCTGCTCTATTGTAAAGTACCTTGAGATAACACTTGTTATGAACTGGCGATAAACAAATAAAGACTGATTGAAAATCTCACTTAAAGAATACTGCACTTACTCTTTAAAAAGAGTTTTTTTCAAAGCTTACTTGTCATTTTTACGTTAAGTGACCCTAAGTTTGCACAGTTCCCAGACGTCCCCTGATCATATTTTGAAGTTCCTTGTCTAAATCACCTAGTACAGGCAGTGTCTCCTAGGAAAGGTGGCAAAATGTCCCTTTATGATATCGTACAGAGAACATTTCATTTTTCAATGTTTGTGAGCACAATTTTCTGAAAAGTGGACAAAGAAGAGCATGAAGACAGGTCATGGACATATCATAAAGTGTATTTTGATAATATGTGACCTTTGAGGGAGCTTTGCAGTTCCCATAAATAGTAGGATCTGTATTAAAGTTCAGCTATTAACACATTGATAAATGTTGCCAGGCTTAACAATTGACCACATCAAGTTGCCAGTTAGACTAAAAAAATGTCAAAGCACCAAAGTTGTGACAAAGGCCCTGTCCACACAGAGACGATTTCATGTTGAAAATGTTCTCTGTAATGTCGGCATAGTTTCAAAAAATATGACTGTCCACAAGAAAACACTGTAGCTGCTATTCCAGGCCTGTAAGTGGAGCTGCAACACTGCCACAGACATACACCAAAACCAGAGAAGATGACAAGAAGCCTGCGTATGTTTCATAAGAAATGTGAAAATTCAGTGTGAATGCATTTTAAGTCACTAAGTTAAAAATAAAAGGCTTGGTGTCACCTTTTAACCTTGCAGAGCAGATGGACCTGCCTGACTCATTCTCTGAAATCACACAGATCCACCTTGCCTAGCTCCAATCCTCTACGACTTCACGGCCAAAAGCCGAACGGCCCAATCAGAGAGGAGAGGCGGAAACTGAAGCCATGACAACTGCATGTTTGAAAACAATGGCGGCTTCTAAAGCGGTTTCCGTGAATGCGGCAATATCTGCAGTTTTATCTGAAATGGACTGAACTTCTTCTTTAAAAGAGGAGCAAAGAACGTCACTTAAAGATTTTCTTACAAGTCTTTTGTTTTTGTTGTTGTTTTGGACGATCAAATCAGAGAAGCCGGGAAGCACTGCTGGGAAACTGGGAGAGATGCCAAAATTCTCCGTGGACAATGCCAGTTAGTCTAAGGTAGTCCAGAGTCATGGTTACTCAACGGTTACCCCACGAACTTGGTGAGGATTGTTGTTGATGAGGTTCATGTCACATATAAGTGGTAAATGATACATCTGTGTTGTATTATTTAATGTAAGACTATAGTCTAAGGACTGAAATGTAGTTTAAGCTAACGGCTTACAACAGGGTCCAGCTGCTGCGTCATACTGTGGCTTGATATGATTGGTCTGTGATGAGTGTGACGAGCAGAACGATCGTCCAATCACCAGCTGCAGTTATTTTTGAAGGTTCTGCCTCTGAAAACATTTTCTATGGGCTTTTCTCCAGATGGACTAGTGAAATATTTCCGGGGCAGATATATGGAACTGTCTGTCTGGCGTGTCAGGTTAGTCACCTTTGAAGGCAATGCTAAAGTTGAGGAGATAAAAACAACTTTATGTTAGCATCATATTAACTGTTACATTCTACGTTTGAATTGCAACTTTTGTTTTAAAGTCCATATTGACTAGAGGTGATATTTAGCAAGAATCTGGCAAAGAAATACGTATCGAAATACACATGATAATACAATATATTGCAGTATATCGCAATTCTATGAACAGGTCAAATATGTCACACGTCTTTTTTATCTTTTTAAAGCATTAAGAACATGATATATAATATGCATTAAACTCCAGTTCTTAATCAGCATTAGTTAAATGAAGCAACAAAGACAAACCGTACTGTCTATCTTTGTGACATAAGTAATAACAATAAATGTAACAGAGAGAGGGAGTCATACAGCTAAAAGTCAGCTGCCAACCTGCATCTGAAAGCATAAATTAAAGTAAATGGCTGCTTTACTTAGAAGTCAGTCTTAAATCTTTGTAGTAAGTGCTTTGTAAACAATTGTTTGTCCGTGTTACGTGAAATGAGTTCAAACAAGACTGTAAATATCCTATCTTGTGTGTTCTTTTAACCCATGTTCCTCAAACATCCACCATTCTCTGTCTTGCTTTATTCTCCATTTCCCCTCCATCTCTCCTGCCTCTCCGCTCTTTTAGTAGAAAAATGCCAGATCAACAGAAACGTCACATCCAGGATGAGAGCCTTACTTGTGTATCTTCTAATTGAAGTGCCTTCCTGCCTTAGTGTCTGACAGCTTCTTTTGACAAGTGATGTGTTTTTTGAAAGTGATTCAGCTTCCTTTGGCTCTGAGTGCTATAGACAGCAGAGATCAGTGAGGGTCAAGCTGAATGCTGGGCTCTATACAGAGTTAGTGCTGCCTCCTGCCATCACAGAGCTTGTCATTCATCTTCTTTCTAATCCAGTCTTCCTCTTTCAGCAGACACAATCTCTTCAATTTCCATGGTAAAATACCAACAAACCAAGAAGGCATGCAGGTCACAAGATCCAGTTTTCAAGGAATGTTTAAAAGATCCTTAATCCATTTGTTTTTATTTACAAAGGGTAACTGACTGTGCACATTCAAAGGTGAGGCATCTTTCTCTCACCTGACATACCATATGGACAGTTTCATGTTTCGTTGGGACAGATTTCAAGTCCATCTGGACAACATCCCATGACTGGGATAAGTTGAACCTTTCAGGAAAAACTGGCAGGTAGTTTGACAAATGTTTTATCTGCCCCATGCAGTACAGGCTAGTTAGGGGGTTGTAGTTGCTTTTTACCTTCAGCACGGTGGACCAGCACTTGCATCTTCTGTCTCTTTGTCCTCAAAAGGACACTGACAAACACGGTCACTGTCTGACTAGGAACAATGGCTTCAGTTTGAAGCTTTGTAAAATGGATCTGCCAAATGACAGGCAGGGAGTCAGGCAAATCCAGCTGCTTTGCAAGGTTAATCTTCCTCAGCAGTTATCTCGGTTTTATATGCTCCAATTACTCTCAAGCAGTACTCTCAAAATGTTGTGTAAAATACCCATCAATAGTTGGGGCTGTAGCTTTGGCGTCTGTTCCTGCCACCTGGACTGTACTATGCACTATGCACTATGACTCAGAAATACAAAACCAGTGCTAAAATATTATTCGAGTGATAAAATAAAGATAATGTTGATTTATGCTGCTCAGAAAATGGCATATTTGACTGATGGATTTGTAACCATGTCCCGCAGATGTTAACCTGTTAAGAGAACCTGAGGCTGGTGGTACTATCAATGCTAACGTTAGCCACTCCCTGCTTGATGTTGTGTGTGATCACTACGTTAGCGTGCTAACCGTTATTATATTTGGTCAGCGTTGAGCCACAATGTCCTGATTTTTGTTTTTTTGGCCTTGTTCGGTTTCAGGGTTCCCACTCTTTTCTAAAAATCATTTTCCAGGACTTTTCCAGGACGTTTTAACCCCACCTTCACACACACACTTTGAAGTGTCCTTTTCTACAGATTTGCCTCAAATTTTGTAAATTTAGCCAGATTGCTATGTTTATGCCTCTTCCAACCCAGAGGTCTGATTTACAAGATGCGCAGTCATTGGCTGTAACAAATCTATGAAATACCACACATTCTCTGACATTCTTAGAAATTATGACAAATTTATCATAGAATAGCGCAATGACACCCACAGATTCCAGTGTCACATAACCAACTGAAGTTACAATATTGGTGTGGGTAATTCTCAGGTTAATCTAGCCTTCTAAAAAACAAGATTAAAAGTTGATGACCAATATCTCTAGCTAGCTCCACCGTACCATATTTAACTTAAAATTTATATATTTCTAACTTTTGAGCATGAACATTGTCTGCTAGCGATCTTTTTAGTCTAGCTTTTATGTAGTGTTTCATTATTATAAATTTATGTTTTATACTTATTTTTTATATTTATTTACTCTGCTTTTATTCTAAACAGATTTTGTTGATTAACTGTTTAAGTAGCCTAAATTTTATTTTGCCATTTTTTTTATTTCTTTATGTCACCATTGTTTTGAGTTTTTATATTTTATTCCTTAGCTTGCATTATTTTATCTTCTCATATTTTATGGCTAAGTGTGCATTAGTTACCAAGTACATTTTCACTTCATTTCCTATGTTTGATTTTTGTTCACAAACAAGGCAGAAGGAAGGTAAATAATTTTCCAGGACAATTCAAGCTTTTCCTGGACGCTTTACCTTTTTCCTCATTCCCCATATGTTTTCCATGACTGGAAAATTGGTCAATCATTTTCCAGGTTTTCCAGGACGCGTGGGAACCCTGGGTTGGATGGCTCTTACACTCACCACACACCAAACTTTGGCCTGCCCGGAAGTGTATCAAGACCTCAATTTTTTGATGGACCACAGTTCAGTTTTTCGGTTGGCACCAGAGTTCATGTGAACCATCCCAAAGTAGAAAAACTTTCCAACAAGCAAACAAGCGTTCTTTTTGTCTGGATCAAACGTGTCGGGTGTGAAAGAGACCTTGATTGTTTGTCTCTAAGTGAAGTAGCGTGCAGAATTTTCCTTATCCCTGAAGCTGAATCACAGGCACAAACTGAGCAGAACAAAAACAGAGAGAAACAGCTTTTGGTGAAACAAGTTATACCCAGAAGAAGGCGTGTGAGTAAAAGATAACTGCTTTAAACAAGTTCTTCATGTTTTCTGACAAATGATCCCTTGGATATGCACTGACTGGTTATACTACAGTTTCCCTGCCAGAATCATATTGGAGATTTCTGAGTGAGTATTTGAGTCAATAATGAATGCAACATGAATTCGACTGTTGTGGTCACGTCCTGTCTCCTCTTAGCCGTGCCCAGACCTCAACCAAATAAATGTAGTTGCCTCAACCCAACCACAACAAACCAAACCACGGATGTGATAAACTTGAAAAATGCCTGAATGAATCATTTTCACAACTGTGACAAAACTTGTTTTGCCAAACTCAAAAGAAATACCTGTTTTTTTATTAACCCGTCATTCAAAATTCAACCCTAAAACTAACAACAGAGCGTGCCTTTTTTACAGGCGAGCCTTAAAAATGGAGAGAATAATTTGAGAACATGATGTCTCAGGTTTTTTACTTTCTTGATCTATGTCTTGTGGTTCTGATGGTGCAGCACGAGCCTCATCCATACCCTGCAGCTCCTGTACATATAATCCCATCCCTGCCTGCGCTCTTCAGCATCGCTCCATCAACATCCAAAGAGTGAGCCTCCAATTATATCTTTGACCAACACACACACAGCCAGCACTCATCACTGGAAGCCAGCCACATCCACATGGAATGGAAAATATGGTCGGAATAAAATCTTTCTTGTCTGGAAAATTTCCTAAAAATTTTTACTCCCTCTGCCTCTCCTTGGCTTCATCCCACTTTCCCACTCCAGCTCTGTGTGTGCGCGTATGATATTATGAAGAACAGATTTTCCAGAGAGGAAATGAAAAGCCTTGTTAGCAGAAGAGAAAGATGGAGAGATCAGAGGGCCAGTGTCAAGTCTGACAACAGCTCCATCTCCCTTCGCCGAAACCCAGCAGCCGCAGCTTCGCCAGGCCTTCGCCAGGCTGCATAAATCCACACGCAGGTCACATTACTGCTCGCCCTCATCAATGTTTACTGGCATGTTAAAGATTGTAATAACATCGGTCAGGACAGAGATTTTTAATTTAGATGTGTTTTTTTATTGAGGGTTTGTGACCCAGCTGTGGCGAAGGGAGAAGGAGTCGGAAAGAGACAGATGCTGGCAGAGAGGAGGAGAGGTGGAACCGCACTCTGGACCGAGATGAGAATGAGGGCCGCCAAGGTCACGCTCTATAAACACACTTCAAAAAAATCCGAGCACTAGACTTTTGTTATGCACACAGTCAACAATTTGTGCGTGTCTTCAGGTTTTCGGTGGTCATTTGAGTTGAAATTATAAAAGCCGTTTGAGTCATGGAGGTAAACATTCAGCAAAAGAAAGAAAATAACTCAACAAAACAAATGCGTACGGGCAAAACAGAAATCCCCCCAACTTCTCCATTTTTTAACGATCGCCAACTTTTCTCTCTTTTGTGCTTGAATGTCAGTGTCAAGACTTGCAGCAGAAACACAGTTTGTCAGTATATTTTCTTTGGGCGGCCCTGCTAACTTAGATATATTGGATTTTGATCAAATACTAGAAAACTGGCGCAAGGACTCAGTGCTTATTTAAACTGTAATGTTGAATACACAAATCAGACTGGGAGCTCGCACAGACACAAATTTCCCTCTGCCTTTTAGTTTGTAGCCAGAGTAAAGCTTGAAGAGCCTCGCCTCATTCAAGGTTGTACACCCACTGAGCTGTGTAACCATAACAGTTTAATGACATGGAATTACAGGGCTATCACACTTACAGCATCATGTTAACACCACAACCGCTGCTTTGGACCCACACAGACAGTAGGCCGTATCAGATTCAGGTCCTAATCCCACTCATTTGGACTGATATTTAGACTTTCACACGGAAGCCTGCCTTTCATTTTCTTCTTTAATTTCCCTCCTTTTTAATTGCCTTAACTTTTGCCTTTGAAAAATGGGTGTGGAGCCCTTCTCTGAAACGGTACAGGGGTCTGTAAGGGGACGTGGATGAATGAAAAGTTGCTGGCACACATGAATATAATAATCCATGCAACCTGTAACTATCTCACGAGGACTGCATAAAAAGCAGATGACAAGGATTTGCTAATTATTTTCCCCACTAAGACAGCTTATTTTACGTTCAAACTGATAAACTTTATTGTTTTATTGCATATATTCATTTGAATTTGATACCTGCAATAGGTTCCAGAAAAGCAGGGACAGTGACAGTAAAATACAAGGAAAACTGAGGAATGCTCAAAAAACACCTGTCTTGAACATTCCACAAGTAAACAGGTGGAAACAGGTGAGTGTTATGATTGGGTATAAAAGGAGCACCTCTGAAAGGCTCATTCATTCACAAGCAAGGGTGAACACACAGAACTTTTCTCAATGTACAGGCAAAAAATTTTGCAATTTCATCATCTACAGGTCAAAATATTGTCAAACTGCTTCAGGGACATGGTCTATAACAAGCTGTAACATGGACACTAAATGCTGCAGCAAACAAAAATTTTTGAGTTTATGTAAAATAGGTTAAGCTTATCTTTGGTCTCAAAAACTTTGAACATGTTCATTTACAACTGTTCATAAGAAGAAACTGTTGAAAGTAGTAAAAAATAATAATGACAACTACTTGTCAGAATTGTTTACTTTTATTTCTCATGAAAAAAAGGGTGAGAAAATTTACCCAAATGACATTTCCTGACACATTTATTGACCAAAAAAGACCAGGCAGGCTGTTATAATTATAGTATTAAAAGGGTTTAATTATTCCAAGTGTGTGTATAAGTATTTTTTGAACATTTTAAGCACATTGTAAAAATACAGCTATAATTATGATTACCATGAAAATTTTGGTCACAATAATCGTGATATTAAATTTTCATACCGTTACATCTCTGCACAGTTTGTTGCTACATTTACAAGTACAGTTAAAACTCTACCGTGCAAAGCCAAAGCAATATATCAAAAACATCTAGAAAGTAGCCAGCTTCTCTGAGCTCATCTGAGATGGACTGACTCAAATTGGAAAAGTCTGCTTTTGTCTGAAGAGTCCACATTTCTTTTTTTTTTTGTGAATCATGGACGTCGTGTCCACCGGGCTAAAGAGGAAAAGGACCATCCAGACTGTTATCAGTGCAAAGTTCAAAAGCCAGCATCTGTAATAGTATGCTGGTGTGTTAGTGCCCATGCCAAGGGGGACTTATACATCTGTGAAGGCACCAGTTATACAGGTTTGGAGCCACATATGCTGCCATCTAACAACGTCTATTTCAAGAACGCCCCTGCTGATTTCAGCAAGATAATACCAAGACACATACTGCAGGTGTTACAACAGCGTGGCTTCATAGTTAAAGAGTGCAGGTACTTGACTGTGAGCTACTCACAAAACATTCTGGGATTCAGGACGTCCACTTTCAGGGGAGTTTTTTCCATAGTTCAGTGAAACTGATCCATAAAACAGAAACATTATTTACTGTGTAGTAAACACAAATCACAGAGTGACGCTTTTGTTGACCAAAGTCCTCAGTTCTAAAGGAGAAGCAACACTGAAGGTGGACAAAGGAGACAGTGGATCTCCATTTAATGTGAAAACATCTATTTATGGAGCTCAGGGGATGGAGTTACAAGAGGAAGTTTGGTCTGAACAGACAGCAGGCAGAGATTAATAGTCTATCTCAGGAAAGCAGCACAAGGCGGTCACCATGAACAGGCCTGTTACAAGTATCAAAAATTTCTGTCTTTGAGTACTGAGGGATATATTCTGGATAACTGTAGTGTTCAACTCATGACACATTACATAAAATCAGACGATTAAGTAAAAAAAACCATGAGAAATTCAAAACTTGAACAATTGCAAACTTTGTATCTTCAAACAACAAAACAACTTTAAAATGGTAGCCAGAAATTTTCATGAGCTAGCCCAGGTTAGATTTTAAAAGTCTTTTTAAGTTTATGCCCCTTGTGAACCCCTTAAACTAATGCTTAACTCTATCTATCCTATTTTATACAAATAAGTTCCACTCATAGCTATAGTTGCGAAAAAACAATTAAAAAATGACACTAGATTAATTGTCCAACAGTGTAGTTTCACATTATGATCCAAAACATTGAAAGGTTGTCCTACTTTAAAAATGTCAGACATTACAGTAGCAGTAACACTTGTCCAAGTGCCAGTCTTAAGACCACTTAATGAAGTAATGCTGTTTCTTACAATTATTGCAAGCAACTTTCTGAAGACTGCTGAAACATCTGCAACATTCCAGTACCAAAACTTAGCCAGTGTTTTTGTCCAATATAATCAGTGTCTCTTTGTCTTTGAGCAGGTTTGTGCTTCAATGTGACTGAAAGTTTTAATATGAAGTTTCTTTTCGGTATTGACAATCGTTTCAATAATATAAGTTGTACTGTTAAAACTTGAGGAGAATTCTGCATTAGTAAAATAACTGAAGATTTCCCTCCCTACTGCCTCTACTTGATTCATTCTCAGCATATGTCTTCTCTCAACATCATCATAAAAAAATCCAAAAAGAAAATATTCTCTGTGTAGTCTGGTGCACACAACAAATAAAACCGACCCGCCTTGTTTATTATGATGCATTAAACCTGACCCTCCGAGTCGGCCACAGCAGCTAAACCCACGCCAGCCCTCTGAGCAGCACTCGTCACTTATGATCTATTTCATATTTCCATACAAATTTGTGCTGTTTAGGGGTAATCAGCCTCTGACATTGGGCCCTGTGCTGTGGCTGAGCTGTTTACATAGCTTTTCTGCAGACATGTTGACAGTGAGGAGGGCCCAGACCAAAAGCCGAGCCGCTCTCAAGGCCTGGACAGTATTTGGACGAATTGTGGGGAAGGACAGGTCAACCAGGGCAAAGACAGTGGGGAAAAGCAGGTTGGACAAAGAATGGAGAGTCAGAGGAAATTACAGTGGAGTTAGTATAATATTATTCTCTAAATACCACACTGGGAACAGCAGACACAGATGACTGATTAGTATTTCTTGGACATTTTTGTGGTCTAGTTCTTCATTGTCATTTTTGCCATCATTAAGAAATTTGAGTCTGGTTACAAGAACAGGTTTAATCAGGAGAACTTGACTCACTTTAAACTAAATAGTTTTACTAGAGCTTCGTAAAAGAACTTAAGAAACAATAAGAGCAAACTATATCAAAGAAATGAAATTATTTCTTAGTAAACAAACATAAACCAGTTATTTAAGCTTATTTTTTTACTTTTAAGGGATTTACCCCTATGTATGGTGTCATAGATCAGCCTGAAGTGCTTCAAGTGTCTTTATGTTATGAATTTTTGGATGCTTAAATTGACAAGAGGGCCGCATTAAGTACGGAGCTGGATGTGGCTCCTGGGCTTCCAGTTGTCCACCCCTGCTTTTTTCCCTATGGTCTTCAAAATCTAGTTGGTCTATCTTCACAGCCATAAAAGTATTTTTGAGTTATTGAATTCACAAGCAAAAGATGACCACAAGGCTGCTTTACCTTGACCTTAGAACTCCAAAATGTAATCACCTTATCCTTGAGTCACGATGAACCTTTTAAACGTTTAAAGGAAATCCCTAAAAGAGTTGTAGAGATGTTGCATTCATAAGAACACATTCACAAACAGAGAAAAAAAAAAGAGACTCCATGACCTAGACCTTCGACTTTTGACGAAAACTCAAAATGTTCATCCTTGATCCAAGAGAAGATTCGCTCGAGTTTTGATGAAAAGTCCTCAAGAGTTCTTCATATACGCATTAACAAGAATCTACAATAACATACAGGCTGACAAATAGGAAGACAGAACATATGATGCCTCCAGCCTCAGCAGTTACTGATACAGACGCATGAAACACACACACACACATACACACACACCCCCACCAGATATACAAACATACATACATACATTCAAGCAATTGGGTAGTCAATACATTAAAATTTTCAATCGCCATCAATCTCTCAACTATTTATAGTTAACTCTCTGTACTATGTTGTTAATGTTTAGTTTTATGGTTGAGTGCACACTGATTCAGCAATTCTTACCAGTTTTAGATACACAAACAAGGTGAATGTAATTAAATTAATTTACTGCTGTTTATTTTAATTAGAGGTGGAAAGCAGCCACAGGGTCTTTATTCAGTCAAATAAAATATTTGATCCACTGTTCATTCAGAGGTGTGCAGAAATACATAAAAAAATAACTCTGTGAAGTTTAATGATGCTTTATTGTGATAAAATTTACACTTTTCAGGGGTTCACCTTCAGCTGATTTCTTTGTGTAAGAAAACCAGTAAGGTTATCGATTAAGAAAAAAGATTTAATGATTAAAGTTTTTTTTGTTCGTTAGTTTTATTCTGTAACTTGTACTGGCTTTAGCAAAGGCGACCCTACTTCCTGTTTCAATTTCTTTGCTTTTATTTTGAAGGGCAAAATAAGGAACTTCTGTAGTTAGTAATGTTAGCTTAGCTGCAAAGTTAAAACAGGTCAAAAAGTGACCGACAACAGTGAAGGAGAGCACAAAAATGAAATGACTGATTTAACAGGATGCAGATTACCTTTGACTCTAAGTACGCTCTGTTTCATGTTTGTTAACAAATTCTTCTCTTGATGGGGGTGAGAGGGGCGTTTGCGGTGTGAGAGACTCCATAAACATATAAAAAGGAGTAAAATCGCTCTTACTTTACATCGGAGCAGGAGCAACAAGTGTTTAAAGATGCTGCTTCAGGTTTGTAATCCTCATCTGGTTTAGGGGAGGGGAGCTCTCTCTGCTTGTTAAGGTGCTGGTATGTGAGTCTCCAAAAGTCCGGTCATAGCTCGAGTCTCAGGGATAATAAATGTAGGAACTTTGGTCTGTGGAGAGAATCATCTGGCTGAGTTTTGAAGCTGAGCCTGTTACATAAAAGACACTTTTCTCTATCCATTTTGTGTGCAGTCACTGACATCACTGTTACGGATGGACCGACAGTCAAACTTCAACATCTGTGCAATAGTTGTGCCAAAAAATTAGTAGCATTAAAAAAACATGGTTCATACATGGTTGCTGTCGGGTACAAACCTCCTATCTCCAAAATTACTACTTGTCAGGACATGAAAAAATGATTTACAGCTGAATGAATAAATACAATATTGTCCTGATTTTACAAATTATATTTTTATACTTTAATTTGGTTAAAAGTTTATAAAACCCACTCACCAACATGGAAAGTGACCAATAACACAGTTTAATGAAGAAAATATAGCTTTAGCTATATATAAAAATGGAGATAGGTGGTTTGTGCCTGACGACGACGATAATTGATATTGAAATCACGGCAGGGAGGTTAAAACAGACTAGGCATAATGTGCATATGACCAGGTGATCATTTCAGTGAAAGAGAAACTAAAATGGTCCTGATTGTGTAAAGGACAGGAGAACTTGATCAGTTTCACCGTTTCATTTAGAAGCTGAAACTTTATTAGAGCTGCTTCTGGACCACAGGGGTAGAAACTTGAGTGTATACACTCAACAACACCATCTTCCTACACGCATTATCTTTAGATACACAGAATATCTCTGCCATTTTTATGACTATGGTCAAGTAAAATGTGGGGGCCCTGAAAAAAACATTCAATGAGGCTCCCATGTTGAATGTTCTGACCAACTGTGACATACGTGCCAAAAACGAGCACCCTCATTGGTCTGATGAGGGCTTACCTGATGCTACATTTTAGAAAAATCGCCAACAGTCTGCAAAAATAAAGATACACTATATTGCTCTGAAATATTAAGTTACTAATGTGTAAGTTAACACTGACTGGCTGTAAGTTTGAAAAAAAAAACAATTACATGTGAATTGAAGGCTTTAAGACTAAAAAATACACTTTGGGTCAATCCTAATTGTACCTCTTACCCTTGTTTTAACCCTTAGCCCTTGGTTTTGCGCATTCATGTCTAGTGAAGGGGTATCCCAATTCTCCGTAAGGTTAAGAATGGGAATGGTTACACAGCCCTTGAAACTGCTGACAAGATGGCAGGGCGGAGACCGAAGGAGGCGAATAAATATAAGTAATTATTTAATTAAGTAAGTATTCATCATGTTTTGAATTGGTGGTTGTATTTTAAAACTGCTCATTGTAACGAGCTAGCTTTTGCAGGTTTAGCTAAAGTTATTGTCACATCTGCCTACGATGCAGCCAGCGAGAGGCTCTGGGTGATGACGTAGCAGGAATCGAGTGGCGTCTCGTTTCTTAGGGGCATGTTTTCACCCCTTCCTCTTGGCCCTCAAAACAGAGGGCCAAGGGATAAGCTCAAGGGTGAGGGCTAAGGGGTACAATTGGGATTGACCCTTACTTTTAAGATCTGATGGTTCAGACTACAGGTTTCATTGATGTGCTTTTGGTCTCTGAATAGTTCATAAACATTGTGTATGCATTTTAAAGATGACTGATATCAGTATTAGTATTGAAAAATAACAGCAAAAATATTACTGTTGTATCTATGGTAAAAGTTTGGTGTTGCCCATCACTACGGTACAGGGAACCATAAGAAAGAAGCAGAAAATCAATTCTTCAGCTCAAAATAAACTGAATCCTGCGTAATTCTTTCATTCAAACTTTCATTTTTCACTTTGGCCTTTCCTTTTACACCTGTTACAGGTTGGTTTCAAACATTTTAGAAATTGTACTGACGTGGGAAAAAGGGACCAATGAGTGATGGGGAAACTGAAAAATGTCAGGTAAGTGATGTGAGATAAAGAAAAAGAAGAGGTGGGCCATCATGGTCCAAAACCAGGACTAGAGAAAACTAATCCAGGAACAAACAACTAACTTTCCTTGAGCCTCTCCACCAGCATGATCCTACGCGGAGTGTGCGTCTGCAACAAGTTTTCAAAAATCTCTCAGATAGAACACACAACCGAGCTGTCACACAAGCATCTGCTCTTTTCCTCAACAGCAAAAAAAGACCCCTGTAGTAAAAAGCCCCCCTTTGTGCACCTGCTCCAGCAGAAGGCCTCGGGTCACTGACGGGGAGAAAAGAGAGACAAAAAGACGGATTTGTGAACTTTTTTCCAGCTCCAGCGAGTGAAATATTGAACTTTTTCCATATCGAGTTGCAGCGAAAAACCTGAAAAGTTTGTGGAGCCTAATCAATTTACCAAAAGGTTTTTTTTGTTTGACTGCAGAGCAAGAGTCAAATCTTTGAAAAGCAGAGGCTGACATCCTTGAAAAAAAAAATATAACAAAACAAGGCATGCACTGAACCCACGCCTTTGTGTTCTTTTGGTCTTTGTTTGTAGAAGGTTCGCACATGGAGGAGGAGGAGGTAGTTGGCTCTGAGTATCAACCTCAAGTAATATCACACACACATGCACACACTTGCCGAGTCTTTAAAAGAAATGTATAATGCTGTTAGATATTATTTTAAGTCGAGGTACTGATTTCAATGCCAAATGTCAAATCAGATTCAGATGACTGGGAGGGCTTTTTATGCTAATAAGGCGGTTAATATTCTGATGATATGTCTACATGAAGCCTGAGTGTGTTTCAACATCCCAGAGAAAGTGTGTGTGTGAGACGGGGATGGTGCACCCAGGGGCGAGCCGACGCGCTAGCTAGCCTGCGTCGGCTCGACTGGTAGCGCCTTGCTGTTTTACCGCGGGAAGTAACACAAAAGAGCAGCAGGAATGTTTATGAACACCTCACTCCCCGAGGACCCGCGGGCTGACCTGATTATCGCCTGCCTGTAATTCCACAGTCGGCAAGGTGCTGCTGCTCCTGGAGGGGTTTGAGGGGTGTTGGTGTGTGTGTGTGCACTCCGTCACTGATAGGTATCATTAAACATCATTAGAGGGTTGGAAAAGTCTCAGGCTGCTTTGGTTTTTTTGTTTTTGTAAGATGGTTTCTGTCAGACGCACTCTAGGAAGATCACTAACAGCACAACCCCGAAGATACGCACACACATATTTAAACACACATGCACTGAAAAGAGGGTATTTATCAGTCAAGCTTGTTTTGTTATAGCGCACATTCTTTTGACATGAGCTCTGACTGTGGCCTTTGTAAAGGAGGAAATCAAATAACAGGGCCAACAGGAGCACAGCTACAACCCCCTCCAGCGTATACAAACAGAAATAAACCTCGCCTGTCTATATCTAACAATAGGATGACAACTTTTACTTCAAGGCTATTGGGAAGTTTGAGCAGTCATTTAAAAAAAAGAAAGGGTTTGTGTCTTATTTGTCTACTCGTCTTCTTTTTTTCTGAGACTCAGAGGCTGGCATCTCCTCATTCATCTCCCCAGACGGCCATTTGTTAAGTTATGTTTAGCACTCTCTGCCAGGATGTGTCATGAGCCATTCTGTTGATCAGCTGTTGATTCGTGGGCCGGTCCAGGAATGCAGCGGTTAACTGGTTCAGCGTGTTTCTCTCTTTTTTTTTTTTTTTCTTTTTTTTTTAATGTGAAGAGCAGAGAGCAAGCGAGGACCAGGGCCCTCCTAAATCAGCCTGGGTGACCTACACCGTGTGCAGCAAACTCCAGACACGAAACATCTCTATCTATCATTGAACACAGCACATCCATGAGCAGAGCGCCGGACACAATGGAGATCAGACGAGGCCAAAGCATAGCTGGGTGCTGCCATCTTCTGGCCGGGCGCCACATCAGGATGGCACCTTCGGCAGGTAGCAGGCATGTTTTCTTACTATGGACCCACATGGATCATTTTAAGAAACAGAGATTTTGCTGCTCTTGCGCTGCCTGATCTATTATTCGGTGCATTCCAGTGTTAATTTTGACAAAACTTTTTGATTTAGTTTTAGTTTTAGTGTTTTGACTTAAATATATTTTAGTTTTAGTCATACTTTAGTAATCTGAATTGTTTTAATTTAGTCTAGTTTTAGTTGATGAAATTTCACAACTTTAGTCGACAAAATCTACTGTAAATGTAGTCGACTGAAATATGGAGTGTAAAGTGTAAGTAATTTTTATGTTTCCTAGAGTTTCTGAAGTCATGTTTTACACTTGAATCCTGCCACAACTAAGCTAAGACAGTTGTGATTGGAGGTCCCTCTTAACTCATCCGATCCTTTCCACACAACCAAAGTAGCTGTGATTGGATATATTACTAACTTGTCCCTACATTCTACATGACCAAATTAGGTCTGATTGGATTAAGTCTCTGTCGAACATTATCTGTTGACGAAAATGTCAGTTAATTTAGTTTTAGTCCATGTGCACTTGTTTTAATTATAGTCTAGTTTTCGTCAGGGGAAAAACGGTTGTTGACAAAAACTATGACAAAAATAATTAGTCAACAAAATTAACACTGGTGCATTCTCATTAGATTAGTTCTGTTTTACAAAGTTAATACAAAGTTTTAGGGATGCACAATGTTTGGGGCATAACATTGGTTTAATAATAGTTTATAAAGTTTCTCTTCAAAATCTGCAGATATGAAACTCTCTGCCATTTAGAGCCAAAACGACCCTCATGAGGGGGGGAAATGCTCTCTAGGGTCTGCCACATGGGGGGTCATGAAGGTCAAAAAAACATGGTCTGATTCAAATTCAAGAAACGAAAGTCAGTTTTACAGAAATACTTCCCATTACTTAATAAAGGACAAACGTCTTTAAATTTTTTGTACAGATTCAGTAAAAAACTTGATCCATAATGTTACATCATTCCTATAATGGTGTGCCTAATTAACTCACCAATAAACCATTGTGCTGGCATTCTCAGACTGCGTAAATATTAGGGATGGGGGTATCGAAACTTCAGTATCAAAGTGTCTATACTTTTACAAGTACTCTTTCTGTATTGAGTACTTCTACAAAGTATAAATACCACTGGAGCTCGAGGTCTCAATGCATCGTGATGCATATGGAGATGAAGATGCATCAATGCAGAGACAGTCAATAATTACTTAATCTTGCAGAGGCTGCTGCTGCTGTGGAAGGAAAAAAAATAAGTATAGAAGGATTAGTCCTACAAAAGCACTTTTTTGGTTTACAATGAAAAGACATTTTTGCTGCAGTTGATCTCAATAGTAATTTCTTATAAATAAAGGGAGTTTATATTTATCTGACTGTGTGTATTTTATATCATTAGAGACATCTGGTGCAGTATTATGGAAAATCAAGGATACTTCTCACTATGTAGCCTTAGGACACATCATGATATTGAAACTGAATTGAACCTTATAGTGCTAATTGTCATCAAATTTTGAGACTAATGAAGATGCAACACTCTAAAATAAGCACTTTAAAATGTATACTTGTATTGCTTTTGTTACAATGGATATTTTTTAACTATATTTTTGATAATCAAAACAGAATATTGATCTTTTTTTTTAGTCAAGCATTGTTTGTCTTGATTTATGTCCCTTTCTTAGACAAACATATTTAAGGGTCGAAGGCTGGAAGTTTGAGGCCCCCATGTGCAGCCCGCTTCTCACTTGATGCAACTTGCAGGTCGATTCTAAGAATGTACAGACAAGAAAAATAGAGGACATAAAACCGACAAAAACTTTCATAAAAACATTAAATTGCTGGTATGTTTGAGTCTTTCATAAAGAAATAGACGCATAAAAAAACTGTAAATCTCCCTACACTTGAAACATTTTTGAGGACAATACATATTAATAAGTGATAAATGTAATGGTCTGTTGATTGAGAATGTAACTTAAATTGATGCCAATAATGTTTTAACTTTTCAAAGATATAATAGGTACAATTATGAGAAAATTGAAAACTGACGTTTTTTTATAAATTACAAAAATGAAGTCAAGCATTCTCACTACCTTGATTATTTAATGAAGTTTTAAAATTCAAAGACATTTCTGAAGTAACAAGTCATGTCTTGTTGTGGCAACTGTAGTGACTGAGCCGCCATGACAGACACGGCATGTTTATTGGGGCCATGGAAACACTGAATGTTTATTCAAAGACGGCATAACAAGAAATCAGATTAATCGGTTCTGTTGCTGACTCAACCTCCAATCCCGTGACTGAGTGGTTAAACTAAACACTTCTGTGTCAGGCAGGGACCGCTGTCAACTGCGACTGCCTGCTCTGTTTACGTCTTCTTTTAAATTGAGGAGTCTGTTTGATAAAAATCACACTCCATGAGGTTTATTTACTGATAAGTTCTCTAACATTTTTTGTTTAGTAGATACATTTCACGTAACGAAGGAATAAAGCTCTGTCCAGTGGACTTCCTGCTCATACTGATGGTGATCTCAGGTTGCATTTCAGAGCTCACAGGACAAACTAGGAGATCCACTTCTGAGAGCTTTTCCCCCTGACCATGTGAAATTCATCTATAAAGTAATAGCGAGTTTGCTGTTTAGTTAATATCCTCTTGTTTTTTGTTCAGTAGAGTCCTGGATTCAAACAAAAGGAAACAGTCAAGGTGGGAAGAAGCGACAAAGGGTCTTTCCTCAGGCTTTGGTCTGCGCTCATCATCTCTTACTCATGTTCTGGTTTTCTGATAAAAATGATTTTTCAATTTGTAGCATTATGGCTCTCTGGCAGTGAGAATAAAACTCTGTGGTTCTCTTGGGTCCCTTTTACACCTTAATTTTAGCAGACTTTATATACTTTATTTCATTTTTCCCCTGGTTTGGTTCTCTTTCACACTGCACTTTGTCAGGCGGACCAAAGACCGTCAAATGCTGCATAATAAAGTCACCAAATACTAGTCAAGGCTAAAGCTGCGGTCTTTCTTTCTGTCATCTGGCCATTCGTTGCACAGTGAAAACCTGCTTTGTGCAATAACATTGTTCAGCTTCAAGAAGTTTGGCAGTATTCTGTGCCATAAAATAAAGACAAAGTTGCATGTTGGCTGTGGCAAGTGACACTGGCGTATTGACTTAAGCACTCCAACGCTGATCAAGGTGGTAACTGGACTGCTTCAGAGTCTTGAAAACAGCATTTTGTTCAAGAATCAGAACTAGTCTAGTTGCAACTTGGAACAATGTGAATTTGTAGATGTTTGTAGCCATGCCAACATTAGCCATACTCTGCTGATGTTATCAATCAATGCTACCTTAGCTCACTTACTGTTGAGATATTCGACCAAATTCAAGCCACAATTCACTGCCTTTGGTTCACTTGCCTTGTTTGGTTCTTGTTTGGTCTTGTTCTTGTCCAGAGTTCATGACCATGATTTATTCAGCTGTTACTGAATCTGTCTTGTCTTCATTTTTCAGACGTGTCTTTTAAAGACAAAAGTTCCTTGAATCAGATTGTTAAATGGTCTAGTCTTTTGAATGGCAAGCCAATACCTAACCCAGCTTTCCCGTATAGCAGACGGCTACAGCAGGTAGCTAACTCCATTTTAGATGATGCAATATTTGCACATGCATACACTTCGAATCAAAAGACCGGTTGAAAAATTGCAAGATTTTGCATTTTGCACTGTATGGATCTTAAGAAGGCTCTAAGTAGAGCTTCAAAGAAATGGGAGAAAGAGACAAAAAAAATTTGAATAAGTAATTTTTAGAAAACGGTATTTAAACTCAGACATGCTATTGTCAGCTGATTAAAAGTTTAAGGCTACGGCCTTTGTTGAAAGCCAAATCTGCACAAAAATTTGGATACCATGTCATTTTCTGTCGGGTATTCACATGGTCTTGACCTCTGATGGCAAAGGCAAAAAAGCTTCCTGTCTTTGAACTTGGTAGGATTGTTGAGCTGCATGAGAAAGGCCTCTCGCAACGTGCCATCGCTGCTGAGGTTTGACGCAGTAAGTCATTTGATCCTCAAACCCTCAAACATGTTGGGTTTGAAAGCATCCTTAGTCATTAAAGTTGCCCATCCCTTAAACAGAATGTAACAATAAGAGTAACAGGTAGAGTTTTATAAAGGTGGGTCTAAATATTGATATTTGCAGTGGCTGAAATGAGTATTATTTTAGCAACAATACAAAGATATGCATCTCCATCTAAAACCTTTACCTTTTTCATTTTTCCTCTTAAAATCCAACTTTTAACACCTAAATGCTCCAACAAGCTGCATTTCTTTACAGTCAAACATGCTAAATCTCCCTCAGGTGATTGTACAGTACCACAGAGCGAGTAGAAAAAAGAAAGAAAGAAAAAAAAAACCTCTCCAGCCCAGGCCGAGGGCGCCATCAAGCTAATAAGTGATGACGCGTGGTGAGTTATTGCACTGAGTACCAGGCCGCTGGTTCTGCTCACAGGCCTGGTTTGATCTTTTATTTACACTCCTTTTTGCTCAGGATTTCAGGACAATTTTCCCCACTCTTTACAGTCAACAAACTACAAAGCAAAGGCCCCCCCATCTCTGGGAGGCATGCTGAATAGAGAAAAAGACCGCTGGTTTTCGGCTGTTTGCTTCAGAAACAGAAAAACTTAAATCAGTTAAGCCACTTTGGACTCTGTGTTGGCCTCTAAATGGGTTGATATGAGTGTGGAAGCTTGGGAGAGGGAGGTGGACGGACGGGGGAGACGGACAGGCAGACGGAGCATTACACAGTCAAGGTGGAGGACAAACTGTTTAGGCTGCCAGTACAGTTGCATATTCACTCAAGCGGCTGTCTGCATCAGAGAAAATAGAGCCAGTACCTAAAACTATTATTCCGCCATTAGTTTTCTGCAGGTCACGATTGTGGCATAATGCAATAGCATTCATCTATTTCATTCATTTTAGTTCTTAGAGAGCGACACACAATTTAATTACCCATCCTCCTCTTTGGCGGTGGGAGCGCGAGCAAGCGCCTCGCCCCCCTCCCTCCGCTCACTCACTTCTCGTAAAGGATCGAGGGTGCCGAAACAATGATGGATAGAGTCTGAAAAGTGCATTATTTCTGATGCATTTTTGATTATTTCTACCCTTTCCCTTTTTTTCGGGGTAATGCAATAAGCCTGATCCGCCCTGAGTTCTGTCAGAGACATGGATATTGCAACAGCTCAGGCATCGCTTTCTATCTGCAGGAGAGTCATTGTTTCTGAAACAAGGACTTCTCCGTTTTTTTATAGCTCTTTTACTCTTTCTCTCCCTTTTTTTGTCTGCCTGTCTGTCTTTTTTCCGCTGCCTTTGTGATTTCCTCTGTCTATCGGCCTCCAGCTTGGAGACATTCTCATTTGGACCGGTGCCTCGGATGCCCCAATAGACTGCCACAATAGTTCCTCATCGAAGCAATTTCAAGGACCTCTTCAAAGTGAATGAATCAATAGTGCTCATATGTGGGGTTAAAGCAGAGGTTAGGCTGATATTGTTCGACTGCAGACACTCCCTTAGCCCCAACATGCTAGCCGGAGCCGGTGACCCCTAGTTTGGTTAATAGAATTCATTCTGTAAATAGAGAATATCAATCTCTCTAAATATAACCCCACTTTGCCCTAAACAAATAAATATATATTTTTACAAAACACAAAGCACTGGGCGAACCTTAGGGCTAATACTCTTATGTCTCTGCTCGGTTTATCCACAATCAAACAATGCAAATGTTTGTGATGTCTGAAATGTAGGTTCTGCCAGCCAGAATTGATCCCCCGCTCCTCAGAGCTATTCTCAAACGAACCAATTGTGAGTGCAGCTCTCTTTATTTAACAACCGACTCGTCACCACACATATTACAACCTCTTCATTAGGAGTGAGGGATTCAAAATATTTATACTTTTAGATTCAAGATCAATGTAACTTCATTCCTGAATAACTGTTTTATGAATATTGTTGATGAGAATCCTCTTACAGTACGTAAAATATGGCATGGTTTTAATTTTGTACTAAATTAACTTATGCAGGTGGACTAGGGTCTCCAAAAGAAGTTCATTTAGAAATCGCAAATTTGTGAGAAAGTAAAACTTCCTAGATTAAAGTCAGAATTCCAAGAAAAAGTCAGAATTCCTTGATTAAAGTCAGAATTCCTAGAAAAAGTCTGAATTCTCAGATTAAAGTCAGAATTCTGTGCAAAGGTCAGAATTCCTAGATTAAAGTCAGAATTAAGTGCAAGGTCATAATTCCTAGATTAAAGTCAGAATTCTCTGCAGAGGTCAAAATTCCGTGATTAAAGTTAGAATTTATAACAAAAGTCAAAATTCCTTGACTAATGTCAGAACTCTGTGCGAAGGTCAGAATTCCTTGATTAAAGTTAAAATTCCAAGAAAATGTCAGAATTCCTAAATTGAAGTCAGAATTCTGCACAAAGGTGAAAATTCCTAGATCACTGTCAGAATTCCTAGACTGAAGTCTGCATTCTGAGGTCAAAGTCAGAACTCCAAGAAAAGGTCAGAATTCTCAGAAAAAGTCAGACATCTGAACCTTAAATCAGAATTCTGAGTTTAAAGTCACTCCTCTGATAACGAATAATAAATCAGAAACTTTTTAGAAAAAAGTCAGTGTTTTGACTTTCATTTTAGTATTCTCAGAATTCTTACTTTCACCCCAGATTGCTGACTGTATTCTCAGAATTCTGACTCCTATTCACAGACTCAAAAAATATTTAATAGGGCCCGACCGATATGGATTTTTTGAAGCCAATGCAGATACCGATATCTGGCAGAAAAAAATACCGATTACCAATTAATCGGTCGATAATTAAATAAATATATATATAATGAATTTAAAAAAAAAAAGGTCCAAAAACACTTACAACAATGAATATATGAATTAAAGGCAGAACATTTTTCCATTTTACAATACTTTGTCACTAAGTATTTGTTTAACTTTACAACAGAGAGGAATTTTCAAGTACAAAAACATGCAAAGCATTAAACCTCTGGAAAATTAATTACAAAACCTTAAAAAGAGTCACTCTTTATCTTGTACTTCTTGTTAATGAAAATAATAAGAAGGTAGGTTATAGTTCAGGTAGAACAACTTACAACAAAAAGTTGTAAACAGGTCATTGTGAGAGGAAAGCAACAACATTCTTTTCATAAGCCTCTTTAATTTTTCTCCTCTGCAACTTTCAAGAACAAAGAACTTTCAAATACAAAATAAAATAGTGGGAAAAACTGCAGTCAATTCCTGCAAAATGAAATAAATAACCTTATTTAAGATGTAAATATATAGATGAATTATGAACTCTTGTCCTGTCACATCTGCCTTTCAGTCCCAGAGTCAGAAGTAGGTTTTAGTGCAGGTAGAACCACTTTTTTATTGTAAATATGAGGTAATATCTGTGAGGAAATCAGAATATCTTGTGGGACACTGCACATATTGCACAAACTTCTTTAAACAGGCCTGATTAAAGTTCCCAGCTATGACGAAGGCTCCCCCCCGATGACGTCAAACAGCTCCGAGGGAGCAATGCTAATGCTAGCATAGTTAGCTAGCTAGCTAGTTAGCTCAACTGCAGCGTCGGGGACAAGCAGTTGAAGCCAGGTTTCCGTAATAATCATCACAGAACAGTCACAAATAAACCGATACCCTGCCATCAGAAGGTCCGATTCGTCAGTTTTGTAAATGACAGATCTGGTATTGGTCAGCTCATCAGTGTCGGTCTGGCGGCTGCTTCTGTAGCTGAGCAGAGAGCCCTGCTCTCGCTATGTCCAGCGGTATACTGTGCGAGCGCTGAAAGTCGGTCGTTATGTCGGACTTGCAGGCAAAAACAACATTCAGCAACTCTGTGTGACTTAGGTGAGTTTTGCCCCATACACTCCATCATCAATACACACAGCAGAGCTCAGAGCCGCTTTAACAATGCGCCACCATCTTTCGCAACGTCATCATTCTGCGCGGCTTGGACGCCGAACAGTGTTTACTGTTTTATGAGAAGTTAAGAATATATCGGCGTTATATCGGCAAAACTATGGCCGATGCTGAATCCTTTGAAAAGGGGTAAAATCAGCCGATTTAATCGGCCGGCCGATAAATCGGTCGGGCCCTAATATTTAACCTCTCAAATCTTTTTTTGTAGCAACCCTAAACCTTTTCTTTATTGTCTGTTTCTATTTTAAGTATAATTTTGTAGAAAGGAAACATTTCCTCAGATATTTTCTTAAGTTTTTAAGACTGAGAAATACTTAATTTGAGGGATCAGGCTGCTAAATGGCGACGGTTCGTTTATCATTGTCCTCAGAACACGTAGTGATTCACAACAGGCTACAAGACAAGTGAACAGGACCTGCTGAGGTTCTGTTTCTGTTTCTAATTCATAAATTGTGCTGCTTACCTCTGATGGACCACTTTTAATCTCTGTCTTCTGTCCATCCTGTCACCTAGACTTTCCCCTGAGACTCTATCTAATCACAGTTCAGGAGGCAGGCACCCTCACTACCTTTAAGGGTAAACGTAAAAAGTTTATTGATTAAATATTTCTTCTTTTATATTTCACTCTGAGACATATCTGATCATCCTCTTCAGTGTTGACCAAATAAGTAAGTATGACCCAGACCCACTCCACCCAACCCCCGAACCCACCCACCCTCGCAAGCCATACACAGTATTGGTAAAATGCATCATAAATAAAAGACAATAGTAGAACAAGGACATTGTTGTACCCAGTATGCACCGAGGAAACGCCATCTTAAAGGTTTAAAATGAGTAAACACTGGAGGTTAGGTTAAAGTGTAAAATTAAATAAATCATAAAATAAAATAAAAATAATAAATTGAAATGAAATAAAAAATAAAAATAATAATAAAAGGGTGCTTTAATAAGAATAAAAACACTAAAAGGTGATTCAGGTAAAAGCCAGACAAAAACGTAGGTCTTAAGTTTGCTAACTGAAGTTTGTCAGCACGGTCACATGTGAAACAGTCGTCAACAACATTTGTATCATCTGAGTGTTTTTAAAGCAGCATCATAGTGAGGAAGCTAAAGATCAGACCTCCTCTTTTTGTAAAGTGTCTTGAGATAAAATTTGATTAAATTAATTGTGTCAGACAAATAAAGACCGATAGTATTAGTGTTTTTTCTTGTGTGTATTTATGAATCTGATTTGGCTTATCATCATAATAGTCTCACCTTATCAAATGACCTCGTGCATTTAATTTCATGGCAGTACATTCAGACAAGCGCCCTGCCAACTACCACAATTTAATATATCAAATCTCTGAATGTGGGCATACACCCAGCAACATAAAGTGCACATTTTTCCATGGTTTGGTCGTTCTTGTCTCTAAATACAGACTATAAAGACTTATTTTGATGTGAGACGGTTCTCTGAAGTGATAAAAACACTATATGTTGCTACAGGAAGGAGGGTCAGCACCGTGCCAAAAGCTCGCCAAACAACCACCATTTGGCTCCGTTTGTTGAGCTCCTCTCATTCCGAGAGTGTACATCCTGCTCCTCACTAACCTCTTTCTTACATACCAGTGTTACACACCACTTTTCTTTGATTCAGCCAACAGCTCGACACATACAGAGCTGCACTGCACCACTGGGTCACTAGCTAAGGTGAAGCAGCCCAGGTGAGCTTGGCAGGAGAACGCAGACGGCTGTCTGTAGGACGTGAGACTCAGATGGGCTCTGAAGCCTCATCTTGGCATCCAACTTCACAGAGAAACACACTGTAACCCAGGTAAGGTAACAGTATACAGTACACAGCATTGGCCGGGCTCCATGCTGCATATGATTGGCCACAGTCCTTCTTTTGTGTTATGCTGTATAAAAAAACCCCCCAAAAGATCTGTCATTGTTTAATTAGGGCATGTGAAGCAGAATGATTCGAGGTTAGACCTGAGTCTGAGGGATGTAAACACACCCTCCTGAAAAATTAATGAAAGTATTTTAATGCTTTTTTAAGTTTTGTTACTTTTAGTTGACTGTCCTATAATCAGACTGTTGACTGCTGCCCTTTAATTGAATAGTGTATTGAATAGTGTAAGGATGTTTTTTTTTATGTTTTTATCCTCATAGGGTGAGAAAATTAATTGTAGGGTTGGACCAAACCATAAATAAATGCTTCTAAACCCATAATTGGGTTTAAAAGGAGCATCTTCAAAAGGCTCTGTCATTCGCAAGCACGGATGGGGCGAGGTTCAACACTTGTGAACAACTGCGTTAGCATAAAGTCTAACAGTTTAAGATTAAGGGTGCACAATATTATCGGTTTGATATCGGTATCGGCCAATATCAGCTTAAAAAGTTCAGTATCAGTATCGGCCGATATTGACATTTTTGCAGATATTAACAGATGACACAGTATGTCGGCCACACATATTGGCCATATATCAGCTGAAATCAGCAAATTACACAAATGTACAATACTGATGCACCTTCTCATCACTGCATTGGTACATTTAAAAATCAAGGGTTTCATTTTTGCAAGCATTAAATGCAGTTTTTCTTCTCTCTCAAATTTATACTGTAACACTGAAACAAACAAGTCAATTTCTCTAAAGAACAGAGCTTGTGCTCTTGACCAGAAATAATGGTATCAGTATCAGCATCGGCAATAATAAATTAAAAAATATCAGCATAACGGATATCAGCAAAAATCCAATATCATTCATCCCTATTTAAGATTGTTTCTCCAAGTACATTTGGAAAGGAGTTTAGGGATTTCATCATTAACAGTGCATAATATCATCAAAAGTGTCGATGAATTTGGAGAAATCCTTGCATTTAAGCAACAAGGCTGAAAGCCAATATTGAATGTCTGTGACCTTTGATCCCTGAGGTGGCACTGCATTAAAAATGGATGTTGTTCTGAAAAGGATATTACCACATGGGCTCAGAAGCACCGTTGTCAGTAAATACAGTTTTTCACTACATTTACAAATGCAAGTCAAACTCTACCATGGAAAGCCAGGCCTCTCTGAGCCTGAGCTCATCTGAGATGGACTGACACAAAGCGGAAAAGGTTGCTGTGGTCTGACAAGTCCATGAACAAAAGCCAGGATCTGCGACGGTATGGAGGTGTGTTTGTGGCCATGGCATGGGTAACTTGCATATTTGTGAAGGCACCATTAATACTGAACGCACGTACAGGTTTTGATGCAGTATTTGCTCCCATCAAAGGGACGTCTTTTTCAGTGACGCCACTGCTTATTTCAGCAGGACAATGCCAAGACACACTCTGCGCGTGGCTTCAGAGTAAAAGAGCGCAGGTACTAGACTGACCTGCCTGCAGTCCAGACCTGTCTACCTGTTGTGCATTATCAAGCAACAAATATGAAAACAGAGACCCTGAGTAACTTAAGTTACACATCACGAAATAATGGGAAAGAATTCCACCTTCAAAGCTTCAAAAATTAGTGTCCTCAGTTCACAAACACTTCATGAGTGTTGTTATAAAGGTGAGGTAACACAGCAATTTCCCAGCGTTTTTGGATTCAAATTCAAAATGAGTGAACATTTACGAAAAAACAATGATGTTTATCAGTTTGAACATTAAATATAAATCAAAAATAAGGATGGACAATGTCATCAATTTGATATCGGTATCAGAAGATATCAGCCTAAACAGTTAGGTATCATATCGGCCGATATTGAAATTTTTGCAGATATTTACAGGCGATATATCGGCCACAGGTCGGCCATATATCTGCTGGAATATCGGCAAATTACACAAATGTACAATATTGATGCACCTTCACATCAATGCATGGGTATATTGAAAAATCGAGGGTTTCACTTTTGCAAGAGTTAAATGCTGTTTTTCTGTAACACTGAAAGAAACAGTCCATTTTTGATAAGTACCAAGCTTGAGCACTTGACCAGAAATATCGGTATGAGTGATAATGAATTAAAACATACCAGCATACTTGATGTCGGCAAAAATCCAATATCTTGCATCCCTGGTCAAAAAGGATTTGAAAATTGTTGTATTCTGTTTTTATTTATGTTTATACATAACTTCAGTGGATTTGGGCTTTGTGCCAGCAGCTAATGCTATTAATAAATTATATATTTACAAGTGAGCTATGGGGTCAGGGTGGAGGTGAATCACATTGCTTGGCTGTCTCGCTACACAACAAAAAATCCCAATTTATAAAATGTATAAAATATTAAATGAAAATATAAAATGTAAAATCCCAATCTCATATACTCTTCTGCTCATGAGCAACAAGATCCTGTGGATCTCTCGCTTGCTCACATGCACACTCACACACAAAGTCTAACAGGCCCGAGGTCTCCTGACACTGCCTCTCCAGTGACATTTCGTCAGAGCGTGAGTGTGGCATCTCAACCTTGTTGATGTGATTGGCTTTGTGCTCTGCTGCCGTAGTGACCGCAGGAAGATTGATCGAGCGGGCAGAGGTAGGGCTTGTGCATGTTTGTGTGTGTGTGCATCGGGGAGGGTGGGGGTCCTTTAGAGGGGGGACAGGCTGGAAAGGTCAGACACCGAGGTGAAGCCTCTGATATTGACTCTACAAAGGTTCGCTCTGATGAGAGTCTAATACCTGTGATCCCACTGCAGCTCAAAGGTGCAAACACACAAACACACACATTTTGAGACATGCAGCCAAAATAATAAAGCTGCTCTGAGGATTACTTTGATCAGATTACAGCGATACTAAAGTATAACAAATAGCTAAGAGGCTGGGATAAACAGAGCAGTGCTCACTTGGATTTTACTCTGTGGCAACAATCATCATTCTCTGACAATGTTTACACTTATCTTTGCTTTTATATTATCATGAATGGAGGTATGACTGTTTTACTTTGTTATTCTAGATTTCAAAATTATTTAGTTAGCTTATCCATTTGAAGCTACATAGTAAGCTTTTTATTATTTTTATTTTAACTTTATTAGGATAAGAGGGCCATGGCAGAGGAACTGAATAGAGTATGGGATGACATGTACCAAACAATGTCAGGATCTCAAACCAAACCAGGGATAAGTGCTGCAAAGACAACAAGGACAAGGGCAAGCTAGCCGCAAAATATAGTGAGCAAAGTTAACAGTTACCCATGGAGATAATCAGCTTCACTACAATAAAGCTACAGCCTGGTGAAAAGTGACAAGTCAAGTTATAGCAACCGACAAAAAGTACCTTACTACAATTGGAATATTTTCTTTTATTAAGCAGATGTATAATTAAAAGTGATGATAATAATGATGGTGATATATTTTTAAGTACTTATAACAATAATAATAATAGTAATTATAATTAGCATAATATTGCTGTTGTTGTTACTGTTCTGTTTATACTACTATATTTATTATTAATGATAATAAATATATCATTATTATAAATAATACTCAAATATTAGCCACACTCAGTGTTTTTTTTTTCTTTATTTTTTTGTACCTAAACTGCTTTGTTGTTGTTGTTTTTATCTTAACATTTTTTTATTAATTATACTTCAGAGAACCTGAGGAAGTATTGGGCCAGCGTTGAAACGTGTTTTAATGAATTAAATAAACAACGACCATTTTTGGGAGCAACGTTGTTGTGATTCTTTTTGTCATACTGCTCTTAGAAAATACCATTTGAATGGACTTTTTGCACGAATTTGAATAAAATCATTACGATTAATAACTTAAAATCAAACATTTTAACATTAAAGAGGTAAATAAATTACTTTTAAATCAGACTATTTCAGTTTGGTTTTATATGTTTCACTCTTAGATGCAGTACTATTTTTTGACATCCAAAGTCATGTTTTTGTTTAAGTAAACAGTAAGATAATCAGGCCAACAACAAAGAATCCAAATATAAGTCATCTTATGCAAGAGGTTAATCAGCTTACCTCAGTGGCTCACACTGTCCCTGTCTCTCTACTCTAATATCCAATTTTTCCATTGTCTTGTTTGTATCGAGCGTCTCACAGTTAGCTACAGTATATAAGCTTTTGTGTGCACTCGTCTGCCTGCAGGTTAGGCACATTCAGCTCTGCAGGGGGTACGGATGAAGGCCATGAGGATCAACCTGCATTACCCTCACGAAAAAATACACAGCTACTATCAATAAAGTCATTGACCTGAGTGTCCTCTTGTGTATTTTTCTCATCCCTAAAGTGTGTTTTTGGACTGTGACAGAGTGCTTTGCTGCTGATGTGTTCTTCTGCTCTCTGTCTTTGCCGTGGGGAAATGTAGCTTGTTGGGATGCTACTACACTACTTGTACAATTAAATAACTAAGCAACTGAAAAAGCTAGCTGACTCAGAAAATTACAAAGTTACCACAAGCTACTGGAAAAAATAAAGAAGCTCTTAACCATGCTACTTCACAGAGAATGTCCTATACTTTTTAAAAATGTTGCTCTATGGCATTACCAAAGAAATAAATGTGGCCCCTTTATCTGTTAAATTTTTCCATCTATAAATCATAGTATGCAAGTGACTTGACTGAAACTGTACTGCACTCAAAGATCTTTTTACATTCTCGCCTCTGTACCTCCATTCTTCTATATCTGACCGCCTTTTTCTCTCCTTTCCCCACTCCTCGTCTTTCTTTCCCTTCTTTCACCGCTGGCTGCTGTGTTTTTTTTCTCCAGGACATTTCCTATCATTGTTCCTCACTTCTCAGCACCATGCCTCTATGTTTCCTGCTCCGTCTCAGTCTGTGCCCGCGCCCATTCGTCTTACGGCCACCTGGGTGTTTTGGGGGGCCGCCTCTCATCGGCGTTTCCTCAGAGCGCGATGCTGCTTGGAGGGCCTGGGCCTGCTCGCTCGCTTCAGCCCCGTGCCCAGAGAACCTGCCCGGCTAATTAAAGGAAAACAAACTCTGCGCTTTCCACTCACTCTCTGCACAGAACTGTTTATTAAGGGGTACAAGTCAGACTTCATGATTCATTAAGAAGAGGAAGCGTGAGCAGACTGGACAGATCAGGGAGCAGAAGAGAGATGGAGCGAGGGAGGAAATGAGGGAGTGTTTGGGAGTGCAAGTGTGTGTCTAATGTTGTTAACAGAGTGGGGCCGGCACAGGCCAAATTCATCCCACCTGATGTGATTTTGATAATAAATCCCTGCACGCGCTCTTTTATTTAGACTTTCTGATAGCAGACACATACCTACACTTTTTTCTTTTTCTTCCACTCCTCAGTCTGTTAGGACTTCTGTCTTCTGCATATCAAATGTGAGTCTTGTAATTTCCTTGAGGAAATGTGCTGAATGAAGTACTGAGGGGAGTGCAAAGAAACTATCCACACCTGGGCTGGTGCAACAGTATAAAACAGGGAAAGTATGGTAAAGAGAGGTAAATTCTTAGATTTAATTATGCGATCTTTTGTGTGATTTTTCCCCAAAATTTCACAATGACTTTCAAACCTAAACCCAAGAGTTTGACTGAATTATATCATAATTCAGTAATCAATATTTTATGTTATGACCACTCCAAGGCCTGTTTGTTTGTTAGCAAGATTTCACAAAAACTAATGGGCAGATTTTGCTGAAATTCAGGAGATGTTGGTAATGGCCCAACTTAGAAATGATCAGATTTTGGTGGTGATCTGGAAAACTGCCATTAGTGAATGATTGTTTTTGTTCAACAATTATGAAAACACTAACAATATCAATAAGATTCCAAGTGCTAGGGTTTTTAGGGTCAAGGATTCATATTTTGGGGGTTACCTCATCATGGAACAACTGATTATAGGTGTAACAGCAATATGTGAGCTACCCTGGGAGAGGTTTGCATTCTCTGAGTGCTGGTTAGTTAATCCTGCTTTTAGACACAGTTTTCGATCCTATAAAACATTGAAATGTAGAATTAAATTGACTTTCTGTTCTTCTTTTTATGATATGAGTTTAGTTTTTGAATCTTCAAAGGAACAATCTTACATACGAACTTTATAGATTTTAAAGTTTTGTTACAAACTGTGTCTCATATCTTAGATATTGATTCTGGGCAAATATAAACTAGAGGGATGTAAAATGTGTTAGATGAGACAGCAGCATGTGATGGTAAGAGGAGAAAAAGCAGTGTAAAATAAAGTCAGGGAAAAATCAACTGTAGCAGCAAGAATACAAGAATAGTAATGCTAATAAAAATACATAAAAACTAGAAGGGCTCCAAAAGCACAAACCTCCACCAAGACATTTCAAACTTTGTCAGGGAAGTTATGGTCAAAAATGTGGAAAACTGCCCTACCTCACCCTGTTATCAAATCAGATCACTTCTCCCTTGTGCTCTGATCAACATTTCCTGAAAATTTCATACACATCTATGAAAACTTATTGAGTTATAAGTGAAAATGTGGAAAACTGCCCTATCCCACAATGTTACGAAATCCTTCAAAACATGTGGATTTGGATCATAACCAAAATTTAATCACTTCTTCCTTGTGCCATGACCAACATTCCCTGATGATTTCATTAAAATCCATTCATTTTTTAAAATAAATTATCCTGTCAACAATCGAACAAACAAACAAACAAACAAATGCCGGCAAAATCTTCTGTAGAGGATCAGATGCAGCTTTTTTTCCCTCCCTTTGGAAACAGGGAGATGCTACAGGAGACAATTATAAAGATTTCTGTGCTGACTGGCTCCCCAGACTTCATCTGATGGGATGGAGGAGGAGGGGGTATATGCCTACATGTAGGTGGAGGCTGTATAGCTATGACATCATATCCCCAGGAAGTAAAAAACAGAGTGTTTTAAGGGGTATTTTCTTTAAACCTCCCAACTCCACAGGATGGCTATACCCAAATGGTATCACTATAGTAGTTCCTAATATCTCCGTAACCTAACTATGGATCTTTTTCGGGTTCAGACGCTCACTCTGTTGTTCACATTTGGGGAACTTCAGGTTATTTTTTTAAATTCAGCCATTATGTGCTGATTTTTTCTCCAGAAATTTTGTATTTATGAATTTCCAGTGATGAATTGTTAAATTGGTTATTTTTATTGCATTAACTTGATAAAAAACAAAGTAGTGGCACACAACAATCTTCAACTAGCTCGAGAAGATGGCGTGAATTCGGAAACAATGAAACAATGTCATTCAAACAATGGAGGATATTTTAAACCTAAAAGTACCCAGGGATCCAAGGATTGTTTATCTGGGACTTATAACTGGTGAAGTCATTGAAAAGAAAGAGACTTACTTCTTTAAAATATTGACAATTGCTCCCAAAAAGACCATGACAACTGGTTGAAAAGCGCCCCCCCAAGGCCGAGACAGGTGCTGGACATTGTTGAGGAAATATATACCATGGAAAAATTGACGTTTTGCTTGAGAGTTAAAGAAGGGGATTTTGAACAAAAATGGCAGAAATGGACTGCATTCAAGGACAAATCCCAGCCCGATGATCTTGATTTTCCTTTTGCTCTTTTGCTTTGCTCCCATAGACAAACAACTTTTCATACATCAAGCTGACTTTATTACATCACAAATATTCTGATATTATATATTATCATTAATAAATAGATATCTAAAACTTGAATGTACTTGAATGGCTTGATGTTTTACATGGACTACAAATGGCAGGAATTGGTTTGGGGTTACAAGGGTTAAAGAGGAAAAGCACATTTCTTCGGTAACTGTGATTTTAGTAAAAGGAGTCATGTTCTTCTGCTCCCCACATCCAACCTAAAAAGCAAAGAAAATGGATTTTGCAGGACATGGGACCTTTAAATAACAAATTGGTTACTCAATGGAGTTTGGACACCAAAATTTGATCAGCATACTTCCTAATAGAATTTATAATGGCTTATTAGAAAACATCAATTTGATTTAGTCTTTTAAAATAAATAATCGCTCATATTTGCTTTTGTATGGTGCCTTGATTACATAAAGTGAAAGCCATGCCTCCGTCTTTGCCAATTATTCATTCTTTTTTCCCACAAAGTGAAGACCACAGAGAGTAAGAAACGTCCAGAGCTCAACCCAGAACTTTAAGACTGTTATTATAACACCAAACAGCCTCTCATTGAGCTCTGCAGTTTGCCATGAGTTAGTGTAACGATACCTCCAAGCACAGAAGATGCCGAGGTAGTTTGGTGAATCCGGCTTCATATCTGTGTCAGTGGTGCTGTATACGTGTGTCCTGATGTATATGAGTGCTGGCATTGATGTTTACATATGTCACCTTCACTCAAGAAAAACAAACTTAGCACATATCTGTAGAGGTGCCAGCCAGTGTGGGTTTTTCATTGTGTATTTTGTGTTAGTGTGTGAACATGTGTGTGCGCCTCCCTTCTCTCCTCTCCTCCAGCTTTCTTCAGTGTGATGTTTTCCTTTAGCTCTAATGAGTTCTAAGTGGCCAATACTTTCTTCTGCAGGAAACTCGTGTCAAACTAATTAACTTTTAATGAGAGGAAACCCACTGATTAGAGTGTTTTTCTTGGCAAACGAGCCTATTAATTCTGTTGGTTTGAGCAGCAGGGCCGAAGAGTCAGTGAAGAAGAAGAAGAAGAAGAAGAAGAAGAAGAAGAAGAAGAAGAAGAAGAAGAAGAAGAAGAAGGCCTCTCTCTTCAGCAGTCTGCACCACTCCTCTCTTTCTCTCTCTCGCCGACACACTCACTCACACACACTGAGCTTTTCCTGCCTGAACCCCTGCTCAGTCTGTTTGGCCAGCTGCTATAGCTTTGGCTCTTTGAGTCTGCAAACTCTTTTACATTTTTTATGTCCCACCAACACACACAGGATCAGTATATTCCCTCTGATTGCTGCCCAATACTGCTCTCTAGTGACTGAAAATATTCTGAAGGTTATGTGCATGAGATCTTTGATGCATTTTAACAGCAAAGCCCCTGAAATCAAGTTAATGCATTTTAATTATTTTAAAAATCTACTCAAACGCAAAAAGATAGAAAACCTCATATCAAATTGGAAAGCCTCCAATGTTCCTGCACCATCTCTGTGGTTCAACCAATTAGCGAAAGTAGCTGCTCTAGAAAAACTGTTTTTCAGGTTGACAAACAGGGTGGAGCAGTATCACCAGAAGTGGGGATGTTACCACGACTTAATAGAAAGGTGCTGATTTAAGTGATTGGGTTCCAGATAGTAGTGGACATAAAGAAATATAACTCTGAGATCTGTGGCTATGTTGTGCTCTGAATTAAACTGATCTACCATGACATGTTTGTTTGCTTTCATATGTCTTCTGTTTGTCTGTTTCTTATTTTTTTTCGTTTTATTTATGCTTCTGTGTTTCTTTGTTGTTGCTTTTTTATTTTGGTTGTGCTGGTTCGCTATCATATACATCCATATATATGTATATATATGTGTGTGAATACATCCATATATACATATACATATATATACAAACATATATATATATATATATATATATATATATATATATATATATGTGTGTGTGTGTATATATATATGTGTGTATATATATGTGTATATAAATATATGTGTGTATACATATATATTTATATATATATATATATACACATATATATGTACACATGAATGATATTTCTTTTTGCCTATCATCCTGCAAAGTCATGCATATTTCTGTATTCACTGCTATATCTAAATCGTTTGGCTGTATGTCACTGTCATTCTCGTGTTTATGTGTGATTAATTATTTTTGTTAATAAACTTAAATAAAATACAAATCATAAAAAAAACCCTCGTATATCATCAAACATCTGATTATATCGATATTCACACATCATCATGAGTTCGATGTCTGTAACACTTTCCGAAAAAGCTGGGACAGGGGCATGTTTACCACTGAGTTGCATCACATTTCCATTAAACATTCAATAAGCATTTGGGAACTGAGGACACTAATTGTTGAAGCTCTGATGGTTCAATTCTTTCCCATTCTAGCTTGATGTACAACTTCTAAATATGAGCCAACAATTGTTAAGTCAACAAAGTTTGTTGCTACATCTACAAGTGCTAGCTAAAATTCTACATGCAAAGAGAAAGACATCAACAACAACCAGAAATACCAACAGCTTCTCTGTGCCAGAGATCAACTGAGATGGACTGACGCAAAGAGGGAAAGTGTGACGTGGTCTGACGAGTTCACATTTCAAATTGTTTTTGGTAATAAAGAGTAGAAAAATGCATCTGTGATAGTATGGAGAGTGTGAGTGCCAATGGCATGGGTAACTTGCACGTCTCTGCTGAAAGGTACATACAGGCTCTGGAGCAACGTCCAAGTGATGTTTTTTCAGGGACGTCCCTGTTTATTTTAGCAAGACAGTCTACAGACTGGTGTAGTAGCGGCCTAGCTCTGTGTGTAACCTGTAAAATAAACACATATCTTTCTCAGTTTTTTCATGTTTCAGTTGATGTGGTGACAGCACCAGTTGAGTGCCATTTGATATCCATCCACTGTAATTCTGCTTAATAAAACTGTTGTTTGACACCGCCATCACTGTTGATCATCTTTCCTATCCTCATATTCAGATATCTCCTTGACCAATCAACATTTTCACATTGACAAAGCAAAAGTGTGTAGGAAAGGCCTAAAGACGGGGATTTTGGGACTTCTCTAACAGACCCAGTATGTAGGGGTTTGTATTTATGGACAGATTCTTTACTCTCCTGCATCTGTCTTACTAAACAGCCTTGGTGGAGGTTTGTGCCCTCTGAGTGCTTTCTAGTTATTGATTTAAGTCCACAATTTAAAAAAGGCAGGTGGAAGTGATGGGGTCACTCCATCTTGATTGTTTTGTTTACTTGAGAGTCCTCCGAATATTACATACTGAGCCTTTAATACAATTTAAAGAGCTACATTAATGGAGAACTCAGTGGTATCATAATTGCAAATGGAGATAAAGGCTACAGTAGGTACAAGTCTGATAACATGGCAGTATCAGGGGGAAAAAAAACTTTTTGACAGCTGTCAGTTATTCTCTTTGTGTGGCAGCATGTGTCTGAATTAGGCTTCATTATACATCTGTGTAATGTGAGACCTAGGGCCACACACCAGGGGGGCATATTTCAATGACACACACAGTGTCATGATGGAAGCAGCTAGTTTTTAAAGAGTGTCTGTGTGTATGAGCCCGCTTCACTGAGATCAGCAGTGGGCCTATTTGACTTGAATTTTCATATCAGAGTGGGTTTAACTGCCAATAGACCGCATTAGAAAGTACTAACATCTTATTACGGCGGCATTTAGATCCAGTGGGAGTGGAGCGCCGCTCTCTGCCATTCCCTGGAATCCCGAGTGGGAGCGTTTGATGTGCCGTTCGGAGCGGGCCTTTCAGAACCTGGAAAATGTGTCTGTTTCATCTCTCAATTACTGTCGGGGTTTGAAGTTCTGATGTTCTACCTTTATCTGTCACAATATGGCTCAAGTTTGTTGAAGTATGTGGGAAAAAAGGCGAGCCAAACGAGTCCAAAAAAAAAAAAAAAAAGGGAGAACGAAAAAGAGACAAGCAGGCCCGGCAGCTGGTGCTGTTTCAAAGCGTGGCCAAGCCCTTAAAGATGAAATCCATTTTGTTTCAAGTTCCGCACCCAGTTCGCCTGATGAGGGCTCAGGGGGTGAAGAGGGGGAGAGAGAGAGTGATGGAGGGAGAAAGAGGGAGAGATAGAGAGAGAAATCTGTTTGATTTGTCAGAAGTTCTTTAATTTAATCTACAGCTGTCAGGATGCTGACGATCCAGACCTCATCTCTGCCTTTTATCTGCCTGATTTCACCCCAGGCACCAGACACTCTTCCCCAACACACACACAGACAGAAACACACCAACTCATGAAGTAAGTGAATGAGTGCGGGATAAGGGAGCATGAGCACTTTTCATTTATTAAAGAACACAAAGAAAAGCTAGAAAGTACGAGTACAAAACAAATAAAGAAGGGCATGTCATCTGGCATCTGTGAGAATATGTTGAAGTCAAAGTGACGTTTGGAGTATCTGGTTGACTTTGTAAAACTTCAGGGTTTGAGAAGAAACAAAAAGGTAGAGACAGAAAAAAAACTGTGGATGAGAGTGTGCTAAAGTTTGGCCCTGGGGCAGATTTTGAGATGTGATGTGCTACACATACGTATTTACAAAGGCATATAGTGAGTGTAGGTTTCATACATCACTGGATGAATGTAAATGATCAAATAAAAAGCATCCATTAGGCATCAACTGTCTCAGCATGTTGTTACTTATTATCTATGATTTGATTTACAGCATCAATATGAGGCACAAGGTAAGTCATTGATGGATTCTGTTCATCAAAACAATATTTAAAGTTTTAGCTTCTTAATATGAGCATTAAGTATGATTAAGTATGATTTTTCCTGTCATGCCACATCTTCAAGGTAAATACTTTTTTTGTGCCTCCATCCCTGCTCCACTCACTACCAGAACTGGGTTTAAAAAAATCAATTAATTGATTGATTGATTTGAATCGCTTTTCCATTGAATGGCCCAAATATCGATTCATAAAATCCTTAAACTGATCTTTTAATACGTCTTTTTCAGAGTGTAATGCAGCCTGTAGTTTAATGCTGAGTAGTCTCACATGACCAGCCATTCATTTCCCATTATGCCATATCACTTCTCGCGTGACCAGTTTAGAGATCTTGCAAGATCTCGTCCCTCGGCGAGGAGCGGTGTTAAACAAAACATCATGGCGGGAGCACTGAAGGCACCGCCAACAAATTTTAAAGCAGATGTCTGGATGCATTTTGGATTTAAAAAACACAAAGGCAGCAATGAACTGGACAAGAGCAAAACTATATGCAAGACACACAGCATGCAGGTGACATATTGTGGAAACACAACGAATCTCCGAAATCATTTATCGAGATACCACCTGGAAATGCAGTCTTCAAAGACGTCAGACCCAAAGCAAACATAGCTGAGAAGGCATTTTGGTGCGTTCTGGTGGTATTCGGAAGTCGGGATTTCTGAGTTCCCAGTATGAAAACTTCAACTGGAATGCCTCCCGAGGTCGGAATTTCTTACTGGGAACTCGGGGGATCCTCACCACCCCCAAGTTGACAGTCGAAGATGGCTGCCCCCAGTTATTAAGCTCCTGTAATATTCCGTTTATTTGCACTTCAGACAAGTGTTTATCGCACTAAATCAGCCGTATACATAGTATTGCTCAACTTATATTTATGGAAATGCTGCCAGTGTTATTTACATTCTTCATGTGGTACTTGTGAACTACAGCGCAGGGCGTGCTAACTACGGCTAACACAACGGATAACATTTGCCTGGTAGATTGGCATGTTTTTCCAACTTTGTAACTGAAACGCTGATAACTCGTAGATGACGTCATTCCCACTTCCCTCTTCCCAGTTCCGAGGTTAATGGAACGCAGCATATGTATGTAAGTTACCAGCAAACTCTCCACGAGCCCAGAAAAATACCAATGCTGTCGCAGCATATGTATGCAAGGACATACGATCATATAGCGTTATTTGTAGCCACCTTATTTACACTGTCTGCCCTGTGGTTTGATATGATTTGAATTATTAGATTTTTGTTTTGGTCAGGTTATGTTTAATAAAAAGTACATGATTACTATAAGTGCTTTGGGCTCAATTCTTAATGTAAACATTAATATTCTTAACAATGCACAAAGTTAGAGTTAGTTTCTACTATTTACAGCACTAGTTCTCTTAGAATCTCTTCCATATTGAAGTAAAATTGGTACTCTGGCTGAAATATCCTTAACTGAATCTAAATCAATCAAATCAAATTAAATCGCGAATCGAATCAAATCAGGCCCTTGGGAATCGAATGAAATCGATTAGGGAAATCTGAATCGATACCCAACTCTGATCACTACTCACAAAGCCAATAGAGTGATCCAAGGTCGACCCATCTCTGTAGGCAAACACAAAAATTAGCATTGCACTGTTTCCACAAAAAGCCTGTGATATTTTCACTGTGGTCTTGATCATCGCTGATCATGAGGTCTGTGGGGAACCAAACATTATGACACTTGTTCTTTGTGATAATCTTGATGATCGAGTCTAAGTTTTATGGGGTTTTTTTAATCTTAAATGTAATCTGCGAGAGTAAAAGACTACTAAGGAACTACAACATAGTAGTTTGACTTATAAGAAGTCACAATATTTCAAATGTATAATGTCACGCTGTAACCTACTGTTTGAGAATGAAGTGATCTGGTCAAGCTGGTCCTCATGGTTGTGGAAATGGTGAATTACTGTTTAATAAAAAATTATCAGAGATGCTTGCATTAGGGTCCTCAGCCATTTTTGTAGTCCTTATTAGCTGTTTGTTACTATCTGTTCTTTTTTTAATAGCATTTGAAAATTCAAAAGCAAGCAATACCAGATGCATTTAAATATCTAAGCTTAAACATTAAAATCTCATGTGCATGTGTTCATCACAAAGCTTATTTCAGGCAAAACTGGTATTATAAATCCCATATAGCCTTGGGCTTGAGAACCAGGAAGTGCTAAATGCTAACTCACTTCCACAGTTTTGGACTCATTTCTGTACCACTTCGTAGGTTCAATTTAAGATTTTCCTCAAAAACCAAACATGTGGTACTAGTTCTCCATTACGTATTAGGGACTGTCAGAATTATGAAGCAATGTTAAACACCTTTTTTTCACATTTTTAAAGTAGCCAGATGAAACCAAAGCTGTTATGAGCTACCTCAGGCTCTATTTGTGCCAACTTAGTGGAGAAAAATCAGTATTTTGGATTTATTGTATTTAATTAAGTGTTGAATAAAACCTAATAAGTAGCAAAGGTGAAGATACTCTAAGTTACAGCTTTAAATGCCCTGTCTTTTTTTTTTTGAACAATGATTTTATTAGTTTTCAACAGACAAAAACAAAATTATACAGTAAATAAAAGAACATTTTCTTTTGAACAGCACCAACATGAATACAAAAATGGAAACTAACAACAATAAGAAGACATTTATACATAAATAATAGCAAAATGTATTTAAACAAAATAATACTAAATGAATTCAAAATAATTATAACAATAATAGTTAAAAAAAAAAGGGGGGGGGGGGGGGGGGGGGATGTCACACTCTAAAGTTCAATTGTGTCATTATAACTGTCCAAGAAAGTTAAATGCACTGTCTCTTTAATTAATTGCAAGTTTTATCCTTATCACAACACTGAACATTATTGTACATCAAATAAGTTTTGTATATTGTTCAGGGCTAGTGTAAACACAGAAATCAAAAGTATGTTTGTTAGTGTTATATCCTAGTATTTTATCTACTTCAAATACTAATAAAGTCCTATTTATATTCTAGCTCTGACCTTTGTTTTTTTATCCTTTTCATAAAAGTTAAAATTTTAAAGTCCTATGCTCATTTCTTTGAAGACTTAAAAAAGTCAGAAGTTCAGAGTCACAGTTTCAAGTTTCAGCAAAGAAAAAAAGAAATTGCACTAAAACACAAAAAGGTTACAGAGGCCTATGAAAACACTGTCTACAATTAAAACCCTGTTAACCTTGACTTCTACATGAATCCCATCTCTGACATGTCAAATGGAATATCGTAGTTAAGAATTTGGGTTAGGATGGACAATTAAATTCCTGGAGGCCCAGGCACCAAATTGGCCATGCCTCTAACCACCCCCCAACCTGAAAATGAAACATTAATTTTTTCTGAAGTTGTTCTGGGGGTAATCAGTATTCTAAAAAAGCATACCCACAGTGACAATCATTTTCAAAATTTCTAACAATGAGGTTTTGAATGATTTCTTTTGGTTTTTGTTTTGTCACAAAATGGTTTTCAAGATAAACAAAAAAAAAAAGGAGAAAAAAAGAAGAAAACAATTTTGGCATTAAACATTCTGTTCCTCCTGTTTGTATCCAGATTTACAAAGACTGTCATTGACGTTTTGCAGATGTATTTAGCCCTTCTCTTCTGGAGCTGTCCGGAGCGTCTCTTCTTTATGCACAGACTACATTTTGCACATTCTGTATAATTGCACTATTTACATATTATGTTTTGAGATTTCAACTAAATTCTGTCTATATCTGTATTTTTTTTTTTTTTTGTTAAAATATGTTCACAATCTATATTGCAAATATTATATTTTACTGAATATGGACCTATATTTTCAACTTGCATTTCATAATTTGTATATGTATATATCATAATTTGTACATAAACTGTACACAGTTTAATGTCAGCTACCAAATTACTTGTACTCTTTTATGCATGTAAATACATATATTTTATATTATTCACATATTGCATTTATTTGGCGTTGTGTGCCACCATCCAAAGGAAACCTCCCAACACTCCAAAATAATTATTAGCTAACCATCATTAATTTCTGTGCAGGAAATTAGCTACTTCCAAATTCCAAATTAGGGTAGAAATCTAATTTGTTGAGTCCCTCAGTCCATATAAAACATAATCTATGTTGAGAACCACATTTTGTTTTGCAACTACTCTGCATGCAGCATCTGTCCAGAACTTACTGCACTGCGCTCCTTTATCGTCACTTGCTGACCAACTTGCTCACAGTTCTTTCCTTTGAAATGTAGTTTGTTAAACTCTGATAAGAATGAATTTTCACGGGTCAATGCGGTGTGTTGCTTTAGTTTTGCCGGTGAAAAACTGAGCAAGTGCTAAAAACCAGGCCAGCAACACTAACACATAAACTTTCTGGGTAAACACTGTAGATGCTGTTTTCTGTGTCTTGACCCAGCTGCAGTTTTTATAGGTCTGGTATTTAGTTTGAATTATAATAAAAATTATTAAATCTTATTCATAACATCCATTATATTATTTCAAACAAGGTTGGTACAAAACTTAACACATGCAGTCAAACCTGCACCTGTAAAACCCTTTTAACTAAAATCATCTGTTTTACTTTCTTTTCAAACAAGATCAGATGAGAAAAATAGCTCTGATGATGAGGATCAGATCAGATGGTTTAGAAATGTTGATATCCAGTTTGTTGAGGAAGTTTCAGCTTTTGCCAAAAAGTAATAATGATGGACCTATTTTTCTTTGCCTCTACTCCAGTTATTGCAGTCTTGAAATAACAGGATAGTTTCCATGCCATTCCTCAAGTGTGTTTGTCTGCGTGGGTGAATACTGAGTGGAAATGCAACGTTCTGTTAGCCAACAAAATTTATGACACAACTGAGGTTAAGAAGGAATCGTGCACTGAGCGTTTGTAACTGGGAGGCTCTTTATGAGCTGATTCATCTCTGACAAACGCATCAGCAATATCAGCTTACTGTTTACTGGATTCACATTTGATGGCTACTTTGCAATGCTTGGACTGTGAAAAAAGTGACAAACGTATTTATTGAGTTCATGGACATGAAAGAGACTTTTGAACCTCGAGATGAATTATGTCCCACAATAAAAAATAAATGCTGGAAGACGTACTGAGGCAGTCGTTAAATTAACATCTGGGTTGCTTGAGGTCGCATTGAAAGCTAACTTATGTTCATATATTACATATTTCAATTAACTTAGTATGTGATGCAATCACTTAACGTAGCCTTTGGGATCTGACCCACACTGGGTCCCAAGCCCTGTTTTTATTGGGTCATGGACTGTCAGACTAAATCAATAAATAAATAACTGAAACTAGAAGAGCGTAGACCTCTGCCAAGCAGCTCAGTTCCGGCATAGGCTTTTCCACAACCCCCATAAAAGATACAATTCTGGATCACCGGATCCAGAATAGTGCCAGGATCTGGACCAAACTCAGTACATACATGGAGGTTGTTATCTTGTATGAGCACAACAACTTTTGGGAACATCACTTAATATTTTGACTTTATATGAATTACTGAATGTAGTCAATGGGATTTCGCATTATAAAGTTAAATGTTTTTTTGTAACATCAATCTGGATCAGATTCAGATGAACTTTACCTTGATCATAGAGACATGGACCCCATATTAACCTGTGGAATCGGAAGCAAATCTATTAAAAATGGCATAGATGTGATTTTAAAAATTTTGCCCAATGTTAACTTATGGGATTTTTTTTTAATTTTGGGAATTTTTTGCACTCAGACAAATATCAGTATCACCACCAAAATCTAATTATTTCTAAGTTGGGCCTTTAACAACACTGAAAATTTCAGCAAAATCCGTCCAGTAGTTTTTGCTTAATCTTGTTAACAAACAAACAAACAAATAAGCGGGGCCAAAAACATGACCTTCTTGGTGGAGGTAATGACTGTAAGAGGATTTCTGCCATTCCCCTCCCTTATCTTTACATGACCCTGCTCATCAGGTCTGCCAACAACAATGGCTGGGCTCCTGAAAAGACTTAAGGAATGGGCCCTCCTAAGATGTGATATAATATCAATGTTGAGGAACTGCCAGTGGCCTCATAGTTAATTTGCAAAGCCCATGTATGGGCTTTAGTCCCTGAAAGTGTCCGTCCTGTTTAAAGGAGGCTTACGTGTCATACCACTCCCTTTTTCCCAACTTTCAACTCTATCCACTGCCCTGTTGCTCAGGTACAAAGAAGTCCAAAAATAAACAAAGAAAAAAATCTTCATTTTGTCTTTGGGTAAAAGTCTGTAAAAGACTTTATACAATAGTCTGAGTTAAAACAAAAATGCAGTCATCTGAGCAGCTTTTTGCATTATCATTAGTAGACAATAAAAGTTTTCTCTAACACCGGATTTCCACAAAGTCTTAATGAGGAGGGTCGCTTGAAATACAAGATCATTAAGATAACAAAAGAACCACAAAGTAATTGTGGTTTTCAAGAAACAGAAAGAGTAACATGGAAACACCAGGTTATATTCCCTGCCTGACGCTGATTTGCCGATTTGGCATCGACATTATTTCCACTATTCCACAGTATTTTGAAAAGACCTGGAAACTCAGAGCACTTCTTTTTCTGTGTTTGGTGGATCTGCTTAGCTGGGTTGACAGAGAGCTGAAGCAGCTCCCGCTGTAAATAGACTCGCTGCGTTTTTCTATCAACCAGTCATGGAAGTGCGCCGTTGGCCCACTCTGCAGACAGAATGGCGCAGGCTGTTGAAACAGACTGACTGAAGAGACTGTGAAGTGCACGGTGAGATATGATTGTTTTGAACGTGAAGTGTCAACACATGGGGTGCTTGATGCTTTCATTGAGATCTGTGCGCTTTCCTCTCTATTTTAATGTCCTCTTCATTTGAACTCCGACAACATTTGATTTGGTGAATGTATCTCTCAAAAGCATGCTGGAGACCTTTCTGTCTGCTTCTTTCTGATATCTCTGAAGAATCTGTCCAGCAAATTTGCAGATATTTCCTTAGAAATATCACCCACCAGTATCCTTAAAAACTCTGTAATTCTCAATCTAGGAGGGAAAGCCTGACAGTAACCAAGGGGGGTGGGGCTTAGTGAAGGGTCAATTGCGTGAATGGTTGTGTTTCTGGTAGGATGGTAACTGGCTGGAACTTGGCTGGCATTTAGCTTGGAGGTGAAAATTGAAGCGGCTGGTTCAGTACCTGTTCAACCTGCTTTTAAGGTCATACTACTGGTAGTAAGGCACAGCACATACAAGAAAATGGCATGGTGCTAAAGCCATAAGAAGTACAACTAAGGGCCTCTGATACACAGGTTTCTGGATTTGATATGTTCAAAATAAAAAATAATAACTTAATCTTTTCAGTCCCCTTGACATTAACTCCCCTCCACAGTTAGAAGCCCATATGTTCAAAACTCTCTGCTGTCCATATGTCATTTGTGAACGTCCTGTTCAAATTTCTCCCTCTCCCTCCACTTTTTAATATCACTACATGTTACCTCCATCCAAGTCTCTCTGTGGCTGTATATCCTCTCTCAGCTTGTCTTCTCTTGGCAAAGCTCTCATTCCCATACTCTCTCAATCTTATACAATTCTAGCCTCCTACAAATCATCTACTTCTTTTTAAATAGTCCTGCACACCTCAAGCAGCAAGGCCCAACACACAACTCTTTCCATTTCCCTTTGGGGTTCCCACTTGCAGATGGACATACACCCCTTTAGCGTATGGTTGAGAAAGAGGAAATTAGAATTAGACACTCGGTCAAAGCCCAACCTGCAGAAATGTGATCCTGCGGCTCTCCCTGAAGGTTTCAAACGGCCCTTTCCTTGTTCTGTCCTCGAGAGTCCTGAATTGAAGAACCTGTGGACGCGGAGAGTGCGATCTTGTTATTAAATCGAAAGATCTGACAAGAAAAATAGGCTGCCTAAAGCTGCACTGTGTCCAATCTCTGCCAGAGGAGGCCCAGCATTTCACAAACCCTCCTCTCTTTCTTTTTTTGTGTCTTGGCTGCTCCGTTTTCTCTTTCCCATATCCTGTGATTCACTTTCACCTCTCAGTTAACCTTAACTGTCAGCTGTACAGGGCTGGGATTAGGGTAGAACTCACAATGCATTCATAACGTTTTGGCTGATGCAGTTTGAGGTAAATTAATCACTTATGAGAACACTTGTACTTAGTTCTTGGCTTCTTTACTTGTCTTCTTTATTTTTGCTCTTTTGCCTCGATCCATTTCAAATCCTCCCCATGTGGCTGCCTCTCTGCTGCTTGGAGGTGAGCCTGGATGTCTGTCAGACCGCACAAGATTCTCTCTCATGGACAAACACCATTTAATGTCTTGTGGCCATTTCATTAGTCGCACATTAAAGTTAAATAGAGGGAGTAATTCATCCACAAAGTAGCAATTGGGCTTGGTCAATGTTCAAATCTGGTCTTGTGTTTTATGCTGGATTTAGGATAAAACTATTGAAGCTCTGTCAGAGGACTTTCAAATACATACCGGTCACCAGGACAACATCCAAAACATTTTAAAGTAAAGCTATTTGAGCTGGAGTAACATGTGGCCCTTTGTGAGTCATAACCTACAGTTAAGCTTCATGTGAGCTACATCTCAGGTCTCTTAAAGGTCCCATACGATGCAAAACACACTTAATTTTTGTAATATAAAAATGTATGTCCATGGACTTTCTACAAACCTCACCAATATGAGAGAACCTTCCTCTCTCTCCGTTGCTTGCTCAACTTTCAGAAAATAAGTGCTCAAACAGGCCACTTCAAAACTGTCCCCCAATAATGCCATAATCAGGGATATGACCATATTCTGAGAAAGAGCTGGATGAAGCTATGTGACGTCAGCCATCTGTATATCATAGGAGCTTGTTGACACCCTCTAAAGCAGTGATTCTCAACTGGTGGGTCGTGACCCAAAAGTGGATTGGGGAAAATCCCGAAATGTGAGAAAAAAAATCCTGTGCTTTTATTTTGAAAGAGATTTTTTTTATGCAGTGGAGTGCCATCTTTTTACACTGCTTAACAATAGATGGCAATAATACCCGGTAATGCTAATTAACACACGTTTTCATAAAAAAGTGAGTATCTGAGTGGATACTCAGCTAAAGCAACATATATTTAAGATTTTTTGAAACCACTTGTCAGTAGCTGGACTTTTTCATTTCATATTTGTGCATGAAAGCTCTGTGGAGTCTGTTAAAAAGGCTTATTGGCTTATTTAGTGCTGCTGACTGAATATTATTCATATAGAGCTTCAGCTCAACCTCCTCACAGACAGAGAAGCTGTGCTGAGGAGGGACTTCAAGCCATCTGACCAACAGTGGCCTCATTTCCAGAAATGGAATTCCTTAATAAATCCTCAATGAAAGAAAAACAGCCGCAATCTAACACAAAAAATTCACCCCTGGTACAGCAAGAGCACATAGATGTGTTATATTTAGACTGAAGCTGTTTTTTTGAACCAGACTGTAAAGTGCGGATGGGAGTATCGATATCGAGTATCGAAGTATAAACACTTTCACAAGTACTCTTCTGGTATTAATTACTCCCCTAAAATATTGATACCAAATGAGTACTGCAACTGAATGTTTATCTGTAAAGTTCTACGGACTGTTTTTGGTCTTTCTTTCTTTCTTTGCGCCAAGGCAGTGCCACTGTCTATGCTATGTGACTGAGGTGACCAATCAGATTATCAAACAGAACCAAACAACACAGGCAGACATTACTGTAGTCTTTTCAACTGTTTTTATTTGTATGGAATAATTAAAACGCAATCAGTGTTATGTCTCTAAATTTGAACTGATGGAAAATGTCTATGCAAAAAGAACACTACGCAGTCGCCTATTTTCTAAAAAACATATGCAAAACATTTTAAAAGCACAATATTTTATTTTTGAACAATTTATTGAAAAATGGATTTGTATTGAAAGATAATCTGACCATTATTATTGTATTTAATAAAAACAAGTACCTACCCTTTTAGGTGTATTAATCAGTGAAATTATTCATTAAGTTTTAAATTATCAAGAAAACACTGTATATTATAATAAATATTATCATGCAACTTAGTCATCACAAACCTACTTTCTAAAGTTACCACTTTTCAGGAAATTAAAAACAAAACATTGGATTGTCATGATAACAAATTATTTTTGCAATTTAATTTGGTTTAAGTTTATAACACCCACTCACCAACATGGAAGGTAGTAAATAGCACTGTTTAATGAAAAAAAAATTATAAAGAATGAGACATGAAGTTTGGAGGCAATAGCATACTTTTTTAGCATTAAAACAAGTTTGAAACTTTTTTTTGTTTTCGCTTAAATAAACAAACAGAGCCCCACCTTGTCAGACTTTAATCATTTTATGACAACATAAGGAAAAAAAATATTTGTGCAAATCTGATGCATTTGTTGAGGTTCTTTAATTTTAGAAACTAAAAACTAAGCGCCTCTTGTATTAGAAAAACAATATTAAACCCAAGTGTTGCTCTAAAATTGGATTTATTACAATAATATTTGTCTATTTTTGTAAACACACAAAATTATTACAATGCCCTCAGGTACCTCAGCAGTGGTTGTTTTATCTGCAAAGGTGCTGAATAGAGATAATAGCTTATGTTTCACTGCCACCTTTAGATCAGACTGAGTACTGCATTACAGCACAGTTGACACTTTCATGAGATATACCTTAACAAAACACCAGTGATTAGTTATTTGATAAGGATTATCATTAAGTCTACTATTTATAGTTTTAAAAAAAGCTGAAGTAAGTAGTGGTGCATGACACAGAGCAATGTTTAAATGTGTATGATCTTTTTTTCATGTTGATGGAGTTGGCAAAATACAAGAAAACATAATAAGACAATGCAAACCAGCATACTGACATTACCCAACAGCAATAAACAGCAGAATTATCACCTTTCTCACTACTTCAACAAAAGTGAGGATGTATAAACGTGGTCAAAATAGATTATTTTTTACTTTTATTTATTTATTTTTGTTAGGGAACTGCTGTATTACATCCCCTATTGAAACTGGTCTTAATGCTAAAGCTATTCAGTGCAATGAACTTGGCATGAAAAAACAGTTAACCATCCGCTCCATCCAGGTGGAGCTTGGAGGAGTTGAACAAATTTTACTCCAAAATATGTTGGGCTTTAATAAGGCAGTTTAACTGTAGTTGCTCAATGTTGTGGCTATCAGGAATGTGTAGATTACAAATGGGCAAACCACTTTAAAACCTAGCAGTGTTACCATAGGGGTCTCAACCTCCAACAACAGTTGTTAGACCCTGACTGCTTACCCTTATTAGGCAAAATGGACACATGATACTGTATCATTAGTTTAGTATTAGTGTTGACAGTTAAAAGCGTACCAAGTTAATTTGTTATATAAGCAGGTATGAAACTGTTGCCAAAATCAAGAGCCAAAGCACTGGTCATCCACAGACTTCACCTTATTAGGAAAGGCACTCAGTTTCAAGGAGAGCCAATGAACCTAACAAAACTTAGTTTTTTCTGCTCTCATCCACTTTCCTTAAACCTTATAAAGGATTCTTGGGACATAACATTTAGGTCTAAATTAAAGTTTCTGTGTAACCTTAATTTAATGTACGTATGTATGTATATATATATATATGTATATATATATTGCATCAGTGCCTTCATTATTTCATTCAGGATTTTCTTGTGAAGGATAACTTTCAAATGGTCAGTGAAAAGGGGCACATTTTCAAGATCAAACTAGGTTGTGAGGGAGTCATTTGTAGCCCTTGAAAAGGTTAATGGTGCTTTATTTTACTGTAATGGTTGAAAGACAAAATGTGCATGTAACTCAGAGACACTGTTCAGTTTTTTATTACTTGCTGATAATGTTCCAAATTAACACATGTATAATTTAATTGTAGATTAAGTTTTCTTTTTAATTAAGCAGGAAATTATTGGTCTTTACAATGTGTGTTGGAATTATAAAAAACAGTTTGGAAATATTATCATATCGCATCTCTATCAAAAATAAAACAAATTTCCAAAAAGTTTTGCATTCCCATCAAGCTCCCATTGAACTGTTTTGCTGGTAGTACAGCCTTTAATATTTCTTTCACTTATCATTTACCAAGCAATAAAAAAATAAAAAATAAGGAAAAATTCTCACGTTAAAAAGCATACTTAAAAGCAATGATAAAAAAAATGACTGAGCAATTTAAAATGACAAAATTTAACAAGATATTGATAGAAATAGTGCTACAGCTGTGCCCACACAAACATGTGTAATAGTTAGCATTTAACCTTTTTCACGATGAAACAAACAGGACAAAAAGACAAACTCAATCAATAAAGAAAAAGACAGGAAGACATGGCGGCACTCAGGACTCACCTGTGCTTAATGAGAATCAGTGGGATGTTGTAAATGTTAAGTCCTCAAACTCAGGTGGTCCAACTTTCTTTGGAGACATTTTATCAGGAGTTTGTTTGCTGACATCAAGCCACCTCTACTTAACATACAGCTAACTAGCATTACAATCAACGTTGCTGATTAAACAAGCATTAACAAACTTTATAACGGTTGGCTCACCTTGCTAGCTAAAACTGTTCACGTCTTTTGTTTCAGACGACGTGGGGCCGCCATTTTAGTTTAGTTCAAAGTTTGTTTTTTGGTGACATTGTTTTTAAAGAGGCGCTTGGAAGGGAGGGCGCTATTTCACCTGCTGTGACAGAAAGGGAAGAGACAAAGCCTTCTGGTAGGATATGAATGGCTGAAATGGCCTGAAAGTTTCTCACATTAAAGTTATTGTGGTGGACAATAAGAAAAAATATTATCTGGGGTCCAACATTGCAACAGCTTATGATTGGAGTAAGTTGTGAAGAAAAAATCTAGATTTTTTTTATTTTTAATCTTCTGCTGAAAATAATATTGGCCAGCCCTATTCTCATCCTAGAAAAACCTAATGTTCACAAATGCTAACACGTTAAGTTAAATCCCAATATGTGTGTCTTCTTCCGTTGATTCATATTGTATAATTAATCCCTCAAATGCATGAAAAATCATTTAACAAGGAAAGTTCTGGATACTAATTATCATTAACTTTTCTATTATTTTATCATTTGATATTTCATTTACTTGTTTAATTCATTTTGTCCTTATGCACCTGCGCCATTTCTCTTTGTGTAATGAGGGGATTTACCTTTTTGTTGCTGCATTTTTGTTAATTGTACATGACTGAGCATGGGTATATGTTAAGTAATATTTGTTTTCTGAAGGAAAATTATAAAATTATGTTACTGTTTATTTTTCTCACATTTTAAAAAACAAATGAAGATATGAAAGACAATGGGCACTTAAAGTCCTTTCAGTTATATGCCAGCAGCAGAAAATACTTCAACCATTCAACGAGGTCAAAAGAAACTGATTATGCCGGATATACCATAAAATGTTTAATAAAAGAAGATCTCTGGGCACTGAGCTCTCAGCTTTGCAGTTCTGCGTTTTGAGCACAAGAGGGAAACAGAGCACTATGTTTACAGGTTAAATAAAATGTGAGCGAAGCTTTCGTATGATAAAAAGAGCAGTGTTCTCAAGTAAGGGTGGAATTACCCTGATATTTTTATTTATTTATTTTTTTTCTAACCAAAGTATGAGAGGAAGCAGCACTTTAAAACTTAGAAGCAAAAGTTACGTCAGCATAGCAGGTAGATGGTGGTTCGATTCCCTTGTTGGTCAGGGGCTTTCTATGTGGAGTTTGCATGTTCTCCCTGTGAAGAGTGAGTTTTCACCGTCACTCCAGCTATCTCCTACAGACCAAAAACCTGCTCATTAGGTTGACTGGTGACTCTAAATTGACCTTAGGTATGAGTGTGAGCATAAATGCTTGTCTCTCTTTGAGGCCCTGTGATTGGCTGACCAGTTCAGGGTGTACCCTGCCTCTCGCCCAATGTCAGCTTGGATAGGTCAAAGGGGCTGCTTAATAAAAGGGAAATTGTTCTTCTTATACTAAAGCATTTTCCCCCAATATCTCTAACATCCAATTTTATAAATGTTAGAACAAAATGGTAATATGGGATTATATTTTATTATTAGTGTCAAGTTTCTATTTGTGCTGTTATTACTCATACTTACAGCTGTAGCCCTTGTACAAGGACACAGAAAAGTTAATTATTAATACTCAGTACTATTAATGCTATTTGAATGAAGTACTACTTTATTTAAGTAGCTTCATCAACTGATTTTACTTGTACTTGAGTAAAACATTATCATGTAAATGCAGTTATTTAAGTACAATATTTTTCTACTCTTTCCACCCCTGAAGTGCCCAGTTTCTTAAATTAACTTTAATCTAATAGTATCATGTCATCGGCATACAAGCGCTATAATCTGAATTTTTTGTTTTGTTTTGTTTAGTTTTTGTATTTTTTTGTTTGTTTGTTTGTTTGTTTTGTTTCTTATATCAACACAGCCTACATTGAATTCCACTTTGGTCTCTGGGGAATATACATATAGTGGGCTTGGGGAAAAGTTAAACTAACTGATAGGATAATTTCTGTGTCGTTAGTTGTCATTACACCATCTCACCACAGTGTGTCACTGTTGGCGCACTTGTTCCCCTCGTCCTGAACCTCTACTGTAAATGCTGCTCCAGGCTCTCCCGGCCGTGACTGGACTGTTGATGAGTAGTTGACATTTCAGAGCTCCCCTTGAGATGCATTATGTATACAGTGTAGCCTCAAACACCCTTGGCCGAATCAATGTCAGCAGTTTAGCCTGTTACCACTGAGAAATACCCGATGACTCTGAGGGGCTGAGTGGACTTACAATTGGTTGTAAAAATGTTAATTGATGTCAGTTGTGTGAAATTTGTTTTGCATGTTTGTTAAAGGTGTTTTTCTCTTTGTGTTGAAATAAACAACAAAAAGTCAAAACTACTCTGCAGGGGATGTGTTTGGCCTGTAAAATAAAAGTCCATGTTTTCACCAGAAATCAGACATTCAAGGGTTTGCTACAGTAGTTTTATTTTTACAGTAAAAACCGGATGTACTATATTTATTGATGATAGATTTAACATTACTTTTCAGCACATCAGTGAGGAGAATTTCGAATCTTTTTAATGATCTGGATCATTTGGCTCAACTCAAAAATATGAACCTGTTCTTTTGGCTCTAAAATGGCTCCTCATGGAGTAGGCTACTGTTGACGACTCATTAAATCAGAAAATTCGGGCAAAATATGCAGCAGGTTTTGATGACATTTTCAGAGAATGATGTTCATGGCGCAGGGGTGGAGTTATTAGATTTTGGTGGTCATCCGAAGCCAGATGCAGATGCAGGAATTTTAAAGGGTTTTTATAAAACATATCGAGATATGGCAGTTTTCCACATTTTTTGCTATCAACTAAATAAGTTTGCAACAGATTTTGATGACATTTCATGAAATGTTGTTCATAGCACAAGAAAACAAAAGTGATTGGACTTTGGTGGTCATTCAAATCTAGGTATGTATCTAGTTTTTTTGTTTTTGTTTTTGTTTTCTGAAGTATTTGTTAACATTGTGGGAAAAGGCAATTTTCCATATTTTTTACAACTACTCCCTCCTAAATGTTGGAAATGCCTTGACGGAGGTTTGAGCTCTTGGAGCACTTCTAGTTTTAAATTAAACTCTAAAATCTCATTTGCATGTGTTCATCCTGAACCTTATTTCAGTTATTTATTTGGAACTGGTATTCTTAATCCCATATACTTTTGGCTTTGGCAACTTGGATAAGCTAAATGCTAACTCACAAACATGTTTTGGGATTCATTCCTGCACCACCATATTCTGTACTTTTTATTTAAAAAATGAGTAGGAGGGCATCTTTCCATCATTCCCACAAAATCAGGGGGAAAGTTGAGAAGATTATCGCAGCCCATGACTCTTTGTGACCCCTAAAAATATGATGATGTTATTTTGCCATAGGTATTTAAATTTTTTTTATTACTTACAAAAACTACCTGTTTTTTTATGTCTCTCATTGCGAAAATGTATAATTCAGGCATCCTCTACATCGCTTAACTCCCGCAAAATGACATTTATTTTTAAAAAAGAGGCCTTTTAAAGCCCTTATTAGAGGATATTAGTTGTTTTGTGCATTTTGCTGAATGTTCAAATGTCTTAGTGGCATGTTAAAATATGTGAGCCTTTGAAATAAAAGGTTGTGGAGTTGTAAAATGTATGATCTGCACAATTTTTAAGTCACTGACGGTATCTTGAGGACTTATGATACGTAAAAAGTTAATGATAAATAAAAACATAGTCAGTGTTCAATGCTTAGAATGGTCTAAATGCCAGAAAGTTGACTTTACTACCTGGTTTAAATTCACCTTTTGTTGTATTATTTCAGTTTAGTGTTTTCTCTGCTGTTTTTTTATGTCTTCAAGTGAAAAATCTTGGCTGTAACATTTATCAGTGGTTCATTTTTTACAGCTTATTTAATCATATCTACTTATTTATTTGCTTTTTCAGAATCTGCGCAGAGCTGGTTCGAGATGGGGCCCAATGAGACACTTCTCCACGGGGTCAAAAATTCTGGCAGCCCCACTGCACAAAAGAGTCGTCTATTTGCATCCACTCGTTCACGGACGGCCCTTCACTACAGCGCAAAGCCATCTTCTCCACACTCCTCGCTCTGCGTGCGTATGGGCGGAACGTGTGTGCGCACATGTGTGTCTATGAGCGAGTGTGTGCGTGTAAACACAGCTCGGTCGGCTCATGGTAAAGGAGCGAGCAGGAGAAGGACCAGGGTCTGACTGCAGCAGGGGGAAACCAGCGGGGCTTGCTGAATCGCGGGTGAGAGCCGTAGGGGGGGTGGACCGCTCGCTCAGATGAGGAGATGGCAGCCGAATCGAGCCGGAGATTCACCAAGAACCTTCTGAAGCCGGGGAGCGCGGCGGAGATCCGGCAGACGGCGTGCAACGCAGTCAGACACTCCGCAGTGACGGTGAGTGGAGCCCCGTGAATTATGAGGATTAAGACAAAAACATGGTGGTGGAGGGAGACGCATCACCACCTGTGGGCTCAAAGAATTGTTCTATTTAGGGGTTTAAAGCAGCAGCCCTTACATCTGGAATGAATCAGAGTATGATGCATCAGTATCACTGCACCGTGGACCTGACATTGGCATTCATGTTGCATCTTTCCTTGCAATGGATGAGCTGAAATTGCACAGTGCAGCGGTGCTTCCCAGCCTGTGTATTGATCCTGCACAGTGCAATAAGCACATATTTAAGCACATTTTATCAACCAGCAAGGCAGGATCGGCTTGTTATTTGGCTCTTAAAGTACTGCAGCCTGTCATATCCCCATGTGGGTTGGAGTTTATTCCAGTGTGTCTGCGCTGAAGTGAATGAAATGCAGTAAATCGCAGTCTGGTGGTTGTAGTATGATAGTGGGATGCGGCATGGCTGAGGCAGCGGTTTGCATCTGCACAGCATAGTGGTGCACAGACAGCAGGAAAAGATGGAGGGAGGAGCAGAGAAGGAGGAAAAAATGCAACCACAGGGTTTGATTCATGGCTGATTCCATTATCATGCTATTCAAATGTGGTGAAATGTGAAATGTATGCACCAGTGGGTGTGTCAGCCTGTATAATAAGAAGCTGTGATTGACATATAAGATAGTGGGAGGAGGGGGAAAGAAAAAAAACACAGACTCCCTCTCACATGCATGCGCACAGGCACGAATATGAAGCAGGATTTGTGTTATGATGATGTTTTTCATTCATGTGGTGGAGGACAAATGCTCTACCTTTGCTTGAGAGTGTTTGTGTGTCCATTCTGTGGAGATTAGCATAGAGAAAGGTCACTCCACTCCAGTCTCTTTGCTGTGCTACTCTACATCCTCTTCACTCTGGTGTTAGTGTGTCAGTGGGACACGAGCTGAACGGAGCAGAGTGAGAATTGATTTGTGTAAAGAGGGAGAATGAGCCGCAGCTCATATCTTTTAATGCATGGCAGAGGATTGGATTAAAGTGGGAACAGTTGAAAAGCATTTTAGGAATGAAAGCTCTTTTTCCATGTTTTTTCCTCAATAGTACAAACCCCAAGTTGGGATGTTGTGTAAAACTTAAATAAAAACAGAATACAATGATTTGCAAATCCTTTTTGACCTATATTAATTCAAGTACAATACAAATACAAGATGTTTAATGTTCAAACTGATAAACCTTTTTTGCAAATATTCACTCATTTAGAATTTGATGCCTGTTACATGCTCCATAAAGCTCGGACAGGGGCAACAAAAGAGTGGCAACATAAGGGAATGCTCAAAAACACCTGTTGGGAGCATCCCACGGGTGAACAAGTCGATTGGAAACAGGTGAGTGTCATGATTTAGGAAGGAGCATCCCAGAAAGGCCCAGTCGTTTACAAGCAAGGGTTAGGTGAGGTTCACTGCTTTGTGAAGAACTGAGTGAGCAAATAGTCCAACAGTTTAAGAGCAATGTTTCTCAACGTACAATCGCAGGGAATTTAGGGATGTTATCATCTATAGTTCATAATATCATCAAAAGATTTAGAGAATCTGGAGAAATCTTTGCTTGTAAGTTGTAAGAAAAACCAACATTAAATGGTAAAATAAGATAAAATAGTCCTTTATTAGTCCAACAGAGGGAAATTTCAAGTTTACAGCAGCTGTGTAAAACAATGAAGAAATATAAAGTAAGAAACTTACAATGGAAATAAATAAAATAAACTATATATAAGTGGTAAGTACAGCGGTTATGTACATGTTTGATATACTACAGTTGGAAAATTCGAGAGCTCGTCTGAGATGGACTGACACAAAGCGGAAAAGTGTGCTGTGGTCTGACGAGTAAATTTTGTTTTTGTAAATCATGGCTTTCATGTCCTTTGGGCTAAAGAGGAAGAGGACAATCCAGACTGTTATCAACACAAAGTTTAAAAGCCAGCATCTGTGATGGTATGAGGGTGTGTTAGTGCCCATGGCATGGGTAACTTGCACATGTGTGAAAGCACCATTAACGCTGAAAGGAACATACATGTTTGGAGCAACAAATGATGCCATCCAGGTGATGTCTTTTTCAAGGATGTCCCTGCTTATTTGAACAAGACAATGTCAAGACACATTAACAATTAGGGTGGCTTTGTAGTAAAAGAGTGCAGGTACTAGACTGAAGTGCCTGCAGTCCAGACCTGTCTCCAACTGAAAATGGAGACCATTTGGACTTCTGAGCAACTGAAGTCAAACATCAAGTAAGGAATGGGAAAGAAGTCCACCTACAAAGCTTCAACAGTTCCTCAGTACCCAAGCCTATTGAGTTTTGTTAAAATGAAAGGTGATCTAACACAGAAGTAAACATGCCATTGCCCCAACTTTTTTGGAACGTAATGCAGGCTTCAAATTCAACATGAGAGATTATTTGCTAAAAACATTGAAGTTTATCAGTTTGAACATTAAATGTCTTGTCTTTGTTGTTTATTCAGTTGAACATAGATTGTAAATGACTAGCAAAGCATTGTATTTTGTTTTTATTTTTATTTATTTAACTTTTATTGAGCCAGGTCAGTCCCATTGAGATCAGAAATCTCTTTATCAAGGGAGACCTGACCAAGAGTGCAACAAAAACACTCACATACAGGTACAACAAAAAACACTCACACTCAAACAGAGCTTTTAAAATACTCTGATCAATCAGAGTAAGGCATCAAAGTTATAATATTTACACTTTACACAAAATCCCAGCTTCACGTAAGCTCAGGGTCATTCGAGCAGAGCAGAGACAGCCTGAGCCTTGAGAGTAAAGGTTTACTGACAGGATGCATTTGTCAGATGGTGTGCAGCAGCGGTGTTATTGATTCCCCTGCTGGATGTAGAAATTGACCAGTGGGTCACCTTGTGTTGGCATCATTTAGGACACACATGTACACGTGTTGCTCAGCTGTAGTCGCACGCTGAGCATCACTGCCTTGCCTGAGAAGCCCTGCAGCAGAAGTCACACATTGAGCCTGATGTGTTTTTTCAAGACAGACGTGACAGGGAGGTGACAAGTTTAAAATAGGAAGTGAGAGATGAACAGGAGGAGGTAGACGAAGGGAGTTTGTGTCAGAGCATGAGTTAGCTGAAGTTCAACTATCAGCACCATGTGGTAGAGCTGGGAAATTTATCAAGTTTCAATTTTAATCACAATTACTACCATCAACAGTTATGAAAATTGGAGAACCAAGGTTAAAAGATTGTTGTCACATGAAATGTTGCACTTGTTATTTCTATTTTCCTTTTACATTTATGATTAGGTGATTGAGTTTTAGATAATTTCCATTTATCACTTGTTCTTTTATGTGCAGATTGAGTGTTAGGAGTATTTAAGTTTAATGATTGCATGATGTGCGTGTTGTGAAATAAGTTATCGTGTTTATAATCATAATCTCAATATCTATAACTGCAAAAAAACAATGGCAGTTATGATTTTTGCCATAATTGAGCAGCCTTACCATAAAGTGTGTAACACAAAATAGTTGGGTTTTTTTTGTCAAGCATGGCGTGGTTACTAGTCCATTTACAGTCTGCAATTAACCTCACAAGCGGGTTTTTGGTCTGTGGAAGATATCAGAGTGCCAGGAGAAAACCCACACACGCACAGGGGGAACATGCAGAGTCCTGCCCTGGAGTCAAACCTGATACCTTCTTGCTGTGAGGCTCCAGCACTCCTTGCTTCACCACTGCGCAGCCTAATTCTTGATAATCTTGTCTTGGGTTATTTTCAAACCTTAATCGTTTGGAGAGTTTTGGGGAGTTCTGATATAACTGGGCCTTCTCCATTCGGCACAATTCCTTTTATCTGTATGAACACAGCAATGGATCCCTGTTTTGGTACAACCAAGTGCACTGAGCTCGCCTGAAAACTGTGGTCTCTGCTTGTTTCCAATCCCTGTAGAGGTTCTTTTGCTTTAAGAATGCAATCAACCAAGTGACCAACACAAACTAGGTGACGAGTTATTTCGTCAAACCAGTTTTAATTTTGACAGCACTATTTGATTTATTTTTGTTATAGTCTTTTTTTAGTTTTAGTCTTAATTTGGTCTCTAAATTGTTTTAATTTTAGTCTAGTTTTAGTTGATGAAATTTCACAAGATTTTAGTCGATGAAATCTTCTGTAAATTTAGTCGACTAAAATATGAAGTGTAAAGTATAAGGCATTGTTTATGTTTCCTTGAATTTCTGAGGTCATGTTTTACGCTTGGATAAAATGAAACATCTAATAACCCTTTATTGAATGCTAGTGAAGTTTGAATGTATAAATTAACAGAAACAAATGTAACTTTTGTGTGAAATGCAGTCACCTTTATTTAGGCTACCTGGCAGAGCATCTCAGTTACAATACCAGAACTGACAACAAACAGTGAACCTGCTCTACATGAATATATCAGTTCATAAAGAGAGTAGTTCTGATTGGATCGCTCCCCAAATTATCCCACCACCACCAAGCTAAGGCAGCTGTGATTGGATGTCCCTCTTAACTCATCCAACCTTTCCACACAACCAAAGTAGCTGTGATTGGATATATTCCTAACTTGTTCCTACTTTCTACATGACCAAATTAGGTCTGATTGGATTAAGTCTCTGTCAAACATTTTTGTGTAGTTTCTATTTGTTGATGAAAATGTCAGATAATTTCTTTTTAGTTTTGTCCATGTGCACTTGTTTTTATTAGTTACTATCTAGTTTTCGTCAGGGGAAAAAAGGTTGTTGACATAAACTATGACGAATATAATTAGTCAACAAAATTAACACTACATCACACTGCTGTAATAATATCAGCAGCAGTAGTAGGAATAATAATTGCATTACAGTTACCAGACAACCAGAACGATAACAAAGTGCTACTTAATAATAATGAGTTTGCTGCCACAGAGTCACTTTCTCTGCCCAGACACAACATACCATAAAAATATCAACAGGTAAATATTAATCACCATCTCTAGAGCAGATCATCACAGGATTCAACATGGACTGTTTAAAAAATGATTTTTCAGTATTGTGATTTGACATTATAAATAGGGGGCAGGACAAGATAAACTTTTTGCTTCATTCTGTCCTTTTTCAAACTGGTTTGTGTGTCAACATGTACGTATGTTTTTGGTCTTTTTTATTTATTTGAAGCTGTAGATTATTAGTGAACATATGTAAACTCTTGTTTTGACCTTGTTTTTAGAGTTGTAGATGAGTTAAAATCAAATCAAAAAGTCATTTATTCCAGCTTTTAGTCCAACTCATCCAAGCAGGCGAATTTATCTTTTTTAAAGCTGCTCTTGATGGACAGTTGACAGTTTCACTGCAGACACTTCCACAGGTGTCCTGGTGTGATAAGTTACCATGCTATCTGGTGTTCCCTATGGTCTGTTGTAGACAACGGCAAGTGTTAAAAGCCCCTCTTCTTTGTGATTATAGTTTTTTTTTTACACTTATATCACAAGGTGTGTCACATAATGATAAATATGCTCATCTGTGTAATCTTACACAGGATATTTAATCTCCATGTTATCATTATTGTATTATCGTTTTGTGGGTAGCCTGCTCTCTTTCTTTCGATGAAGCATATTGTGACTCCCATTCAAGCAACTCTGGTCGTAACATCATGACTTAGAGCTCTGGCCTAATAGGCAACTCAAAACAAAACTGGTGCGACTCAGCCCCTTTCAAATCACTGCTGTGAGTACATGAAACAATTTACAGGAAATCTGCAAATTTGTTACGTGCTTCCAAACTGCAGGCAGCCGGTGTAAAAACCACTTATATGATTGTGGGAAGCTAAAATGGGAATTGAAATCAAAACTGTGTTAATTATCCAGCACTAGAACCAATACATTTGATGATCTCTTTGATATTAAGCAGTTTTATTTTGTATCATTACACTTTATGCTTTAGAAAATGAAAGAAGAAAGTGTTAACAGCTCAAAAAGATGAATGCTTTGGCTTACTCACAGAATGTAAAACATCACAGTCATAGGCACCTCATCTTCTCATGGTACTGATATTAAAATTACAAAAATATTTAGTTTATTTTAAACATCCCAGTGATAAGATTGAACTGTCTCACATTTTGTCATATTTCCTGTCACTGCAGAATTTACAGGAACACCCCACCACTGTATGATAACTGAGAAGCTGCATTTGCAAAGGCGTGAACTGGAAGTGATACCATGACCTATAATTTGATCTCTACAGGAAAAAGATGAAGACCGATTCGAGTCTGAAATAAAGATTGATTGATTGACATCCTCCAGTGCAAATAATGCGCCCCCCTTCTGTAAAGGTGGACTTGAATCCCAGCGCACAGATAGAGGATGCAGATACGTGGATGAGGAGGGGGCTCGGCATGTGTGTAAATGTGTGCACAGGCTTAGGTTAAGTGGGTGTGTAAATGTCCACTGTGAGCATGTGTGTGTGGAGGTTTTTGTGAGAGTGTTAATGCATGGCCTTTGTTGGTGAAAGAAACCAGGTCAGCAGAATCGGGCCCTGTGGCACAACACTCAATGAAGCGTGGGCCTCTTTCTCTCTCTCCCATTGACCCCTCTTTTTCTCTCTTTTTCACAGTAACCAGTTTTTTCCTCATTCACTTAATCCCCCCCTCCATTGACTTTTACTCCCTGTCTCTCAATGCCAATTCAGATTTTTCTTTAGTCAAGTTTTGACACCGTTTCCTTCTGCCCCACCGCTCTGCATGGGCCCCCCAGTCAGGCTCCTGAAGCGTGTGTATGTGTGTTTTCCTGAGTGTATAGCCTACATGATACCTGGTAAATCCCCCCGGTGCATGCTGCATTTTTCCTCTGATGAAGTGCTCTGTGAAAGCCATCACAACTCCCTGAATGCCTTACTTTTTCTCACCGCGGTCAGCCCACCCGTCTTCAAATATGCGTGCAGCGTGGAGGGGCAGACTGATACAAGAATGAAGGATGTGATGGTGGTTTGACTTTTGGTTTATGAAAAGAGACAAGTTTGTTGCTTCAGTGACCAGTGGATCTGTTCCATTACACATCCTCCAACCACCAAAATGCAAAGTCGTTAAACAGAAAAACAGATGCTAGTTAAATTTTAAATAGAAGATCACACTCATGGGTGTTTGTGTTGAGGTGTAGGGCTGGGAAATGTGGAGCAAAAATAATTAACTCATGTATTTGGTATGCAAAATATGTATATATAGTCAAACAAGCAAGTAAAGCAAACTTCATGGAGGTTCAGCGGGAGCTTAAACAAAGACAAACCAAATCCTTATGTAACCTCCAGACTCCTCCTTCTTTTCTGCCATCGTGGGAGCTTCCCCTGTTTTAAGGGAACCATCAGTATCAGCTATTGACTTGATATGTTTTTTGTTTATTTGTTTGTTGTGTTTGTTGTGGTCATGGCACCTGAAAGAGACGATCAGATTTTGGTGGTGATCCAAATCCATATGCAGATCCAGGACTTTTTTGAAGCATTTGTTAACATTGCAGGATAGGGCAGTTTCCACATTTTCACTAATAACTCAATAAGTTCTCAAACGATTTTAGGAACATTTTCAGGGAATGCTGGTGACGACACAAGGGTGATTAGAGTGATTAGATTTTGGTGGTGATCATGATGTGGACCCAGGAATTTTTAAAGTCTTTGTTAACAGTGTGAGATAGGCCTGAAAGATTTATCGTTTTCGGATCAAAATTTCAGACAACACAATCATGTGATCGCCAAAGCTGCAATTTTTTGCAGTGCTACTGACTGACCCAGGATCTGTTGTGTCAACTATTTTACAAATACCATTTTATTAATTTGCAGGCAATGTGCATTTAAGAATGGCTCGCAAATGAACGATTTACTCACAACTGCAAATCAGTTCTCATTGTACACTTAAAGAGCCGTTCAAAAGAGTCGACTCGTTCACGAACGTCACATCTCCACTGCAGAAGTGCTGGTGAGCAGGTCAACAATACAAAGCCTCTGTTAAGGAGTAGAAGTTGGAGTATCCCTTAAACAATGATAACAGATTGTCATCAATATTAGATGATGAATAATGTGTTATGTGCTTTTGATCCTTACTGTTGTCTTTACTCTAAACATAGTGAATATCACACTGAATCTTGATTTAAAGGAAATCGTGAATCGAACTGAAATCGCAATATCTTCCAGAAAAATGGCATTTGGATCTTTTCCTAAAATCGTTCAGCCCTAGTGTAAGATAAGAGGGGTGCTGGTTTGGTGGAGTGGTAAGCAACCAGGCACAGCCACACATGCCTCTGCAGGCCCGGGTTCAAATCCAGCATGTAGCCATTCTGCAGAGTGTCCTCCCCGCCCCTACTCTCTCTCGTCAACCTTCACAAGCCTATCCACTGTCTCTCTCTCTCCCCTATCAATAAAGGCACAGAATGCCTTAAAAAATAGTGTGAGTTAAGGTAGTTTTCCACATTTTTGACAATAACTTGCCTGACAATGTTGGGAAGGCCTTGGCAGAGGTTTGTTCTTTCCTAGGTGAAGCTTAGGTTTAGATATTCATACTGGCCTCGCCAGTCCCTACCACACAGCACTGATGCAGCACAGCAATGCTTTACTGTGGGTAACTTCCCAATATTAAGAATTTATTGTTTTTAATGATCAAAAATTGTATACAGTTATACAAAAATGTTGACAATAAAGTGGCTGAACTAAAATCCTCTGTATTTGAATCAGATCAATTCAAAATGTCTGAATCGATTTTTGTAGACCTATTTTTAAATACACCTCTTCTCTCATTTAAGTAAATTGTCATCATCAGCCAAGCACATCTGCTGCTGTCATTTTCTTCCAAGTATCCTCTTTCTCCTCCATTTGCTCGTTGAGCAGGAGATGTGCCCCCTGGTGATGTACTGCTAATAACATTAGCTTGTGCTGCTAACTTTGAACATTTCAAATACATAAGCTATAGATGTTCAATATAGTCTATCGTGGTTTTTTATGTCAAATTGCATCATACAGCCTCTTAATGCACAGCAAGCAGAAGCAGATACTGAAATAAGCACCATTTTATAATAAATCAGGTATGTTTGCTTAAAGTAGAATAGAATTTTGACCCCAGAAATGAAGTCATTACATTGTTCAGAGCTTAAATTCTTTAGGTGGTGATGTTGAAGCTCAATTTGATTGTGCTCTGCAAAATGTTTTAATCATTTCAAATAAATAAATAAACAAACAAATAAACTCAGATTTTAGATACATTAAATATATCAACAAGGTAGATATTAACCCCAACAGGAAATCTGAATCAAAATTTCCTTACAATGATGGGTTCGTCTGTTTGGACGGTTGCCTTGTACCATAAGATTCTAGTAATGATGAAAGAGGACTCTAGTAATTCAGATTTACTAGTGTAGTGCTTGAGTAAATATATTTGATTTTTCCACTACTTGGATTAACCAAGGTTTTAGATACAGTTTTGTCTTGTCTAAAGTGATAAAGTCGAAAATTATAGCATTTTTCCCTCATGTTTACAGCACAAATATCTTAAAAACTCAATGTATTGCACAGCCTAGTTTGTCATTATTATTAAAAGAATAATTGTGATGTATCGACACATAGCTGCTTTTTGTTGGCATGAGACTAAATGTGTTTATTCTGCCTTTTAGCAGAAGTGAGCAGCAGTATTGTAGACACAAGTGTCATTCCTGTTGTGACTCAGGCTGCCTGCTGGGATGAGCCACATGTCAAGCCATGCCTGGAGGATGCCAGCCACACTCACCACACAGCCAGACACACCACATGGGCCAACTCTTCCACCCTGGCACCCCCTCTGCAGCTCGGGGTTTATTTGCCCAGTAGCACAGTGTCTCCTGTATGCAGTTACCAGTTCATGTTTGCTGAAGGCCATATGCATGCTCCTGAATTTTCCACACCATGTCCGAATGTTTGGTGCTGGACGAGCCTGGCCCTCTCTGTCCTCTGGCACCGGACAATGCCAGTCCTTCCACTTGGCTTCCTCAGCGCCCTTATGGTTCTAGCTTTATGCATGAATGCATATTTGCTATTTCAAACCAGGTCTCCAGGCTTTTTCCAGTTTGTTTTCCCGTCAAATATCCAGTGCAGGGCCTTGTATTCCTTTACTGTGAAGAAATATTGTTTGTATTATCATGTTATGGAATACTAAGCTGATAATACTTAATTGCCACAGGTTTTAGTGTTATTATTGCTTTTGTTTGCCATTTTCTGAAGCATAACTAAAGCTGGCTCTTTACTTCCATCATTGTGTCTCTGTTTTGGCTAGCCCCTGCTGCTTACAATTACGTATGATATGGATTAATCATCATCTAGTCATCTTGTCAATGTATTGATTGTTTAACCTCATGGTTATTGATTGCTGTCAAGGATTTGTGTGAGGAAAGTAGGACCATGTCCATAACAATTTCCATTTGCTTAAGGTAGCGTCCTACTTGTTTCATAAGCAGGAAAATGACAGTATCAAAAAATGCACATTGTCAATCAACAATGATTAAAATAACAATTTGTACTAATGTCACCACTGTCAGGTGAGCAAAATGATCTGCCATCCCTTCACTGTGGGCTCAGGGCATCTTTAAAAAAGAACCAAATTAATTGAGTTTTAAGGAAAGTTAGCCAAATGCTAAGTTAATTTCACTTGTTTTGAATGGGACAGAGCACACAACTTTTCAAGCCTGGTAGAAATTTACACATTCTTGTGTAACTGTGCCAATGCTCAAAAAAAAGGGCTGCTTGGCTATGCCCAAGATGCAGCCCAGACACTGAGGAAGACATACATGCACTACATTCAGTGTAGGTATAGGTTATGAATAAACAAGGGAAAAAGACTTGGGACTCACCCTCTAAAATGCAAAAGAAGTGCGCCACAAAGGGTTCAAGGCCCATTTTTGTCTATTTTCTACATTTTTCATTTGAGCGAACTTGCCAGTCATTTAAACTTCTTGCACTGGTGTTGTAGAATCATGCTTAGTAATTGTGATCTCAATATAAAGGAAAGTAATCATAAATAGACAGCTCTTGGAGAGTGCAACCACCGCAAATGTAGCTCACATATTGCTGTTACATCTAGAAGTAATAGTTCCATGATAAAGTTACCATCATAGCATGATTCCTTGACCCTGAAAACCCACAGCTAGCACTTGAAATCTTGTTGATGTCATTATTAGTTTGACAGTAATTGAGCAAAAAGGTTGTTCACCAATGGCAGTTATCCAGATCACCACCAGAATCAAATAATTTTCAAGTTGGGCCATTACCAACGTCTCTTAAAGATTTTAGCAAAATCTGTCCTGTAGTTTTTGTGTGATCTTGCAACAAACAAGCAGGCAGACCAACGCCCGCAAAAACATAACCTCCTTGTCGGGGGTAAATATAATTTTCCCATTATCAAGCAGATAGGAATAGCTCCTGCTCCTTGCTATTACATTAGAGCAGAGATAATCAACTGCATTTGTCCAAAGGCCAGTTTAATTCTTGACAGGCATTATGAGGGCAAAATGTTAAAATGATTTGAAACTTGGTCTAATTAACATTTTAATAGTTACACCATTGCTTTTTTAATCTTTATTTTACACAAGGGGCAAGTGAGATATTTTAGCTACTTCTTTCCAGGATGGCATGTTTCTCCATCTCTTTGTTTGTCCCTTATACAATAGACACTGGCTTTTTCTAGTTAAATATAGGCTCATTTTGGCTTACAGGTTGATTTCTATAAAAACAGATTAAGTGGTGCCCAATGAAATTACTTCAGTAGCAACTGTTTTTGATGGATGTGTCAGAAACAGACGCTCAGGCTGGAAGAACTCAATAACAATGTTTATTGGCAGTCCAGGGTTTGGTACACAAAAAAAAAAACCAGGAAAAGGGATCCAAAAAAGGGGCTAGGGTAGAGGCAGAGTCGAGGCAAAAGGAGGTCTGTGAACATGACCTAGGCTATGAGATAGTACTGGAAAATGACAAGAATGTACAACAATCTGGCGACGAGTCTGATGGAGACATGAGGTTAAATACATGAGGTAATGCGGGGTTATGAGACACAGCTGGGGAAGCACCATCAGGGATCAGCTGTGACAGGACCAGACAGGAAACAAAACCTACGGAAACAAACAACAGCTAGAGATGTTAAGATATAACAGGAGGTACGAGACAAAACATAAAACATTGAAACGAAATGGGTAACTTAACTAAGACAGAAGTGAGATCATGGCAGGATGTGTTAATTGTCGTTGAGATGTGACAACAAAAAGATACCCTTCTAACCACAACAACATATTTCCCTGCACACTGGATCTGATAATACTCTGGGGGCCAGACAAAAAGCTGTGGTGGGACCTGATGTCATCCTCGGGCTGCCGGATCACCAAATGTTCTCAAATACCATTCTTTAATTCATCTTTAATTTGTCTTTTCCTTTTTCATTCACTCCCAGGTTGTAAACTATCTGTTATCTCACCTGTGTCATTTCTAACTCTACGAATAAGCAAAGGAATAAAGAAGTCTCATTGTTTCAAACCTCCTTTCTTCTCCCCTCATTGTTGGGACTGGACTATTTGGGCCTGTCTCATTACATCAGCCTAATGCTCTTTGCTCTCTCTTAATCTGCATGTACACCAGCCTTCGTTTCTTTGTCTTCTCGCCTTGTCGTCGTGCTCTGCGAGTGTGTGTATGCCTCTCTAGTAAAGCACCTCTTCTGGGCATGTCTGTGTGTCTGTCTGGAGCTAAAATGTGTGTCAGACAGTGTGGAGCAGGCAGTTGTTGGTGAGGGTTGAGGAGGGGGGTCTCTGTCTACCCACCAAGCCCCAGTGATAGTTTGGGGGTGCAGGGGGGTGTTTATGGAGACATGCTGTCAGTCTGACTCTGCTCTCCCATCATTTCAACTGTCTGGATCGGGTTGTGCATGATTTTTGCTGAAATTCATTGTGTGTGTGTTCGTGTAGTCTTGAAAATAAGCCTGTGTTTAAATTCGTAAGCATGCAAATCACTTTGTGCTTGCTCAAGATGATGATGGTTGATTTGACCACAGTGCCCTGCTCGGTTTCAAAAAGAGAGTTGTTTTCTAATCAGGCGTTGGCAGGAAATAACCCTGACTAATATGCCCGTCTCATGCAAGTTAGTCAAACTTCTAATGCTGAAAATTAACCTTCCCAGAGGAGAGACGCTGGTTGGATTAGCTGTAATAATTAGCCTTCTCTCCCTAGAGCTGTTCCTCTGTTAGGATGGCAACAGAGAAAGGTCAATTAGGATGGAATTCTAACAGGAAGTGCTGCTATCTCTCCCTCTGAATATCTCTACTTTTCTTCCTTTAGTTTATCATATTCCGTCTCATCTGTTGTCTCGGTTTTCTCACGCTACAGCAGGTTTAATGAATCCAGTTTGTATGCAATCATTATTTCTTTTTTATAAGATTATTAACTTGGACAGTCGTTAGATTTTTGTTATTTATCTTTAATTACATCTGTTTGGGGAAATGTAGGAGCAAAATGGAGTGAGCAAGATTTCAGGGTTGTAGTTTGTAGGGATGTGCATTTTCAAAGAAAATTATAATATGATGGTTTCTTGCAATTATTAAGAGAAAATTTCAATGTGACAAGGAAGGTTTCCCACAGGTAACCTGGATATTTATCAAGGAACATTTTATGTTAAAGTCTGGCTCATTTTGTCAGACTTAACACAAATACAAGGCACTCTGTCCAAGTCGGCTTGTCAAAGTAGACTAGAGCTACATTTGTGGTTCAGTTCTGTTTGGTATGGTACGTAATTGCAGGTATTTTCACAATCAAACAAAGAGAAAGTTTTCCCAAATAACCAACCTGTGCAGTCCCACTTTCGCCACCGAGCTGTCAGATGAGGAGAGGAGTTCCTGAAATAACCAACCAGCCATTGCCGTCCCATTTTTTGGCACCCCTCTGAATGTGTGCCGAGCATACTGACCCCGAAAGGGTGGAGCTTAAAACGCTGCAGTCTGTTGGTCACAAAAGTCCTGTGCCACAGCCGTGAAAATTCAAAAATCTGAAATGTTCAAATAAGGTGTTAACTGCTGTTGCTGTAAAGAGTGTCAACGCAATAACCCATGGAGTACTGGAGTGCTGGAAGTCCTCCATTTTTAATTCATTTTTATTTAACCTTTATTTTACCAGGTAAGTCTACTGAGACAAGGATCTCATTGACTAAATTTACAGTAGATTTTGACGACTAAAATGTTGTGAAATTTCATCAACTAAAACTAGACCAAAATTGAAACAATTTAAATGACTAAACTACACTGCCTGGCCAAAAAAAAAGTCGCCACCTGGATTTAACTAAGCAAATAGGTACGAGCCTCCTGTTGGATAATTACCACATGGGCGATCATCTTTCAGCTGGCAACAAGTTATTAAACCCCAGCTGATGCAATGAGTAGCTTCTCATTTCTTAAACAACCATGTCGAAAGACATCCTGTGTTCATGGAAAAGATGTTAGTCTGTTCAAAAAGGGTCAAATCATTGGCATGCATCAAGAAGAGAAAACATCTAAGGAGATTGCAGAAACTACTAAAATTGGATTAAGAACTGTCCTGGAGGAAGGTCATGTGGTCTAATGAGTCCAGATTTACCCTGTTCCAGAGTGATGGGCACATCAGGGTAAGAAGAGAGGTAGGTGAAGTTATGCACCCATCATGCCTTGTGCCTACTGTACAAGCCTGTGGGGGCAGTGCTATGATCTGGGGTTGCTGCAGTTGGTCAGGTCTGGGTTCAGCAACATTATGTGCCCAAAGAATGACGTCGGCTGACTACCTGAATGTACTGAATGACCAGGTTATTCCATCAATGGATTTTTTCTTCCCTATTCCAAGATGACAATGCCAGGACAATGCCTTTTGTGGTGGCGACTTTTTTTTTGGCCAGGCAGTGTATGACTAAAGCTAAAAGATATGTAGGAAAAAGACTATAACTAAAACTAAATTAAAAAGTGCTGCCAAAATTAACACTGCTCTGAGCTGCACAGGAGATATTGAAATGGGGAGAGGGTAATTGCTGGTGTTTAAAAAAGTATTAAAAACATCCATAACAAGAGCATAGTGTTGATATACGGATAATAAATGAGCACTTGCTGTGGTTGCTGCTTCTTCCTTTTTCTTTTTGCCATCTCACTCTATCAACATTCATACCACCCCCTTTTCTGGAGTGTATACATGTGCCAAGTGTGCTGAAAGACAATTTTTTTCATCTTGGAGCACAATAACAAAAAAATCAGTTGCCCTGAGCAGTATTTTCCTGCTCAGGGCACTAAGTGCTGAGACGATGGACTACATTGGTCTGCAAAACAAAAATGGCGGCTGTGGACACAGGCCCTCAATTTAATCAGAGATAAACAGTCTTATCAGCCAGACCTTAGAGAAGGGGAAACCAAGGAAGTAAACAAGGGAGGAATGGTGAGGGTAGATCTGTCTCACCTCCCAGTGGATTTCTCTCTGAGACTCTACTGCAGATAAATTGCCCCACATAAACGCTCTCATGTTGGTGCTTTTAATCTCAAACTGACCTGAAATTTTCTCTCTCTACCAAGTGTTCATGAAGTATTGTTTCCTGTTCATTTTAATAGTTTCCTGTTTTAGTGCTCCTATTAGTTGTGGTTTTCTTGGCCTAAAATGTTTCAGCCTTTCATAAAAATGTCTAATTTTTAAAAGAAGTTGGCCTGTTTGAACTCCAGGACATGAGATTCAGAGGCTGTCGTCTATTTTCCCACAGAGCTGAAAACAAAGCAGCTTCACATCCCAAATTAACAGAGGCCACATTTACCAGCCTGCCAAAACAGATATTTTCTAACGCTGTGCAAGGATCAAGTTTTGAAATAAGTTCTCATTAAGATTGTAGAAGCCAGAGAAAGTCTGAAAGCAAGTACAACTAGGAGATTTTGGCTTGAAGCTGACAACATCACACTTTAGGGAGTACTATGCAGACTCATTCCAAGGGAAAGATTTAATTTCACACAACATATGCCATTTGGTTTATACTCCTACTGCTGAAGTTCCCGTAGAACAACAGTGACTCTGCTACAGTGATATGAATAGAAGCTAGCTACATAAACTGAAGCTGTTAAACATTAAGAGTTTTTGGGCATGACAAACCACACTGATAGAAAACATTTCCATTTGATTATTTTGAAAATTTGTCAAAATTGCTTTCTGTAGTTCAATTGTCTTCTGTTTTCATTCTGTGGATTCATTCACTAATGATTCCCAGTTCTTTTTGTGACTGTTTAATTGTTTTCAAAGAAGGATCACTAAAAGATGTTTGTACTTTACTAGTAAGAGCAAATGCTACTATAATGCTATATTGTCTTCATAACTTGCATGCAGCAGTCATTGGATTACTGCTGTAAAATATCAGTATTTAGAGTTTAAAATTGCAGTATACTATAAACAGATTACCCCACCAGTTTACCTCACTGTGTCACAATTCAATGACTGCTTATGATGGTGCTAGTAACATTAATGAGGGTAACTTCATTAGAACCAGATACAGAACAGAAGCCAAACTAAGGCACCAGTAGCTTCCTGAAACAACTGATTCTCATGGCCCACAGAATAGACCCACAACTGTGACATCCTACCACTGTTTCATCATCAGTTTAAGCCCATTGGCATTAGAAGGCAAACTCAATGCAGAGTATACACTGTAGAAGGAGAAAATGATGCTGACCTGCCAAATTTCAACAGAGTGGGCAGGTCAACCAGTCAGAACAGACAGGGCCCATAAGAGGAAGGGTGCCTACAGGATGATAGTGTGAGAATAGAGGTGGATCAGGGTTAATCATGAGAACTGTCAGGCTTTTATACATTGGTGATTGTGAACATGCTTTTGCAGTCATTAAAGCTAAATGTATGAATCTGACTTAAGGCAATTTATGACCACTTAAAGAGGCTTGTGATTTTAGTTTTTATATATTTTTTTAAAAATTCAAAATATTCAGTTGGTCTTATGAATTGTGGAAAGATGCAGGTATTGTTGATATGGGACTGATGGTTGGTTTGAGTGAACGATGAAGCTGCTACGTTTTGAAGTAATTGTAAACAGTGGAGTGATGATTGGCTAAGGCAAGTGTAAAGTGTTACAGTAATCTAGACGGGGAAACATTTACGTAGGGAGTAGAAGTTCCATTTATATTACAAGGAAACAGGTCTGTAACAGCTTCTTGGCCAAAAATGTCTTTTAACGTTCAGCAGTAACCCTTATCAAGGACGACAGATCTGTCAGGGTTGAGGTCAAGGAAATTAGCACATATCCTGTTTTGATAGTGATCTAACAGTTTCGGAGAGTGGGTAGATAAAGAGAGTTTGGTTTGTCAGAGAAGTATATTTGAGTGTGTCGTCAGCATAAAAGTCTTATGAAATATCTTAAAATTGTTTAAATGGATTGCCCTGCTTCTGTACATAAAATAAAAAGAAGAGATGTCAAAGGGCTGAACCTTTAGGAACCCCACACTGCCAAGGAGCTCGGGAAGACATTTGATTATAGTACAGAAATCGAAATTGTTCAAATATGTAAAAAAAAAAAAAAAAAATACAGTCAAGGCTGTACCATAAATGCCAAACCAGTGATGCTGTCCATTGAGTAAAGGGGCCTGATTGATGGTGTTTTAGGCCAAAACAAACTTTTTCCTTTTTAAAAAAGATTTGTTTTAAAATGGCATCATTTGCACTGCCACCGCATGCAGCAAAACCAGAGAAGAAGACATGGAGCATGGGTGTTGAATGTACAGTGTGAACAAACACAAGAAGATGCTGTACGCTGTTCTTCATGTCCATTTCTTGCTGACAATGGTTGTAGTTGATCAGAAGGTTTGCTGTAGAAGCCATTACAACCTCAGTCGCTTCTGCAGCATGAATGCAACACCGTATTCTGCCATTGTTTCTGTTGTTGTCTGGGTTAATGCATGTGGTTTAAGGGAGAGGCAGGCCATGGGATCATCGCCTCTGAAAATATATGTATTTGCTGTGCAAATGGAAATGCAAAGGTGGCGTTTTGAGATTTATTCATTCGGGCACCCATTTTCAAAAATGTTCCTTTTTCAGGCTATTGAAATGCTTCTTCCATATGGATGAAACACCTGTATGATAAAAAAAGAAAAAAACGACTGTAGTTAATAGTAAAGTCATCTCTGTGTGGACTGCCCCTTAAGGTGCGTTCACACCGAATGCGACTTGAGCGACTGAGATCGAATCGCCCACCCAAGTCGTGTGTTCATAAATAGCTCATTTTGTCACCATTGCGTCGCTCAGTGATTTCATGCCAGCTCAAGTTTCACTGCGATCATATCATATCTCATGTATTTATGTGTATTAGCTGACATTACTCCAACTGTATCCTTTTCACTCATCTACCAACCGTAAAACACTGCAGCTGGTGCAGATGAGGAGGAACAGGACCGCAGAGAACTTCTGTTGAATAAGGCGGAACTAATGTACTCACTAATGTTGCCACGCCAACATGGATTGTCACTCTGTGATCCAGAACAAAAACAGTTGTGAGGGTCGTCACACACCCACACAATGCTGATTGGCTGTTGTGGCTCTGCCACACACAATGTGGCCTGAAAAGGTAAAAATTTTCAACTTTGGCACCCGAGCAACGCGAACTGGTTGCGCATCCAAAGCAACATGGTAGCGAGACATGTCGCCCAGATTGCGTCCGTCATATTGCAGGAGGGTTGGTCAAACCTGATTGCGGGTGATCACAGCTGTACATAGACTTTACATGGAGAGTGGCCAACCAGGTCGCCCAAGTCGCCCAAGTCGGGTTCGGTGTGAACCTACAGGCTGCAGTTAGATCAGAAGTTTTCTGTCTTGCCCCACTTTGAGATTAACATCTTTTATGCCAGGCCACCAAATCTAATCAACTAAGTGGCCACTAATTTACCTATTTCTTTCAAGACTGAAATACCAGATTTCAGTCCAGTGTCACAATTTTTGTTTCTAACAAATTAAAATTGTCCACGTTAAATAACATTTCCAAAAGAAAAAGAGCAGCAGAAAGCTGTTGTTTCACATTTCACATTAATTTTACATAAATCCCACCGATATAGAAAACAGACAGTCACAGTACAGATTGCCTCGGCAAGTCGTGCCTCCCTTGACTATGGCCATGTCACCTTTAGGGTTACGCCCCACTATTTGAGAAGCACTGAGTGAGATTGTGAAGATCCAATGTGAAGATGAGTATTGCGTGACCTATTACTGCAAAGGCATGTGATGAGTCACACTCAACTCATATCTCCCCCTCAGTTTGCAGTTTTTTATATCTAACACTCTGAATGTGTCAAACCACTATGTGAACATTTTTTGACACCCTCACACCGTGGGACAGGATGCTGGGTTCACTTGCTCTTCCCCTCGCCCTCCTTATAGTATGTTTCTGAATGTGCACAGCATGCAGCTTTTATTGTTGAAACCATGCTGTGCACTCCAGTAGAAGTATTTGTCGTGCAAGTCAACCAAAGAGTGTTTGTGTGTGTGTGTGGGGGTGTGTGTGTATGTGTGTGTTTCTGTACTTAACACTTAAGAGATTTCCTCAGAATAACATATTTATTCTGTCAACCCTCCCTCTGTTACCTCGTCTCACCCCTCCTTGTATTTGCATACCTTTTTTAAAAATCTCATTCATGCTATGTTAGCCTGACCTGACACACCAGTTGGAGTATCTATCCATCACATATCTATGGGATATATTTCAAGTCCATCTGAGCAACATCTCATAGAAAGTGCCCTGTTTTGACAGCAGGAAGCAAATGGTCAAAATTATGTGGCACAAGGCAGTTTGGGGAGTGTCGTTCTACATTTTGTTATTTTTATGCATGTTCTTGGTGCAAAGCCAGGAACAAGGTGCAAAGGAGAGGGATTATGTGTCTTGAATGTACCTGGATATGTGTTCTGTATGTGTGGGCATGTTTCCTTCATTAGGTTCCTTGTTTCAGCCATTTTTGTCTCTGAGGGGCTTTCAAACATTCTGCCTTTATATGGACGCAAAGCATGGCAACGAAAATAGTGTCTTCAATAAAAAGCATGACCTTAGTCATCAGTGGTGTCATAAATGATGCAATAGTTCAAATTTCTTATGTAGTTCTATGGAACCAATCAATTTAAGGTTTTGATGGCTTGTGTTTTGGCTGTGTTTGCGCTAAAAGAATTTGCACTTCTTAAGAGTTATTCTTAATGCAATATATAACAAATGCATTGGATGTTTTTCTACTGTATATATGCAAGTATTAGAAATTCAGCTCAGTGTTTTGAGCAAATCTTCAATCCTTTTTTTCTTGTTTCTGGGAGTATCACATGCATCGGAGCGCATGGGCATGGCGCACTTAGAAGCGCTGCAAGAAAGCCACACTGTCTCTTAGCTGTCAGTCTTGTCCCAAACTTTAAGCTGAATAATTCAATATATTTAACATGAGAAGTGTGTGTTTTGATCTCCCAGATGTATCTCAATCTCTCCAATGCATCCTTAAAATAGCAAAAACACTGCACCACAGACTTTAGACCAGGTAGTTCAAAACAAAGTAATTTTCTGCGACCCCAGGTTAGGAACACACCAGCTCTGTGCCTGACCACTCCTAATTTTTAGACAAAAACACCCCTCTGCACAAACAGGAGCACTTGAGCTTTTGCTATTTTAACATTGTGAGTGCTGAATGTAAATGACACAGGCAGAAAATAGGGAAGTTACTTGTGCTTCAAACCGAAGAGCTTTGCACTGGACATGCGATACAGCCCTTAAAGAAAAGCTGTAAAGTGACTAAAAGAATAATCTGTCACATTAATTACAGGCCAGTCAGATGCAGTTACATAGCACTTTCACCTTACCAACGCCAATGGCTAGTGCCTCTTTGTCCTTTAAAGGAGACTGATAAACCAGTTAATTTTGATGACTTCAACTATTGTTTCAGATTGAAGCTTTACAAGATGGATCTGCCTGATGACAGACATGAAATATGACATCGAACTGCTTTGCTAGGTTAAAATGAGCCTCCTAATTGCACACATTTTCCTTAGTCCCTTGTTCTTCTCTTGGAATCAACTGGATTACATTCACCCTGCTCTTCAGTTTTCACTCTTTGTTAACTTTGAGTGAATGCTTCTGGTGTCACCCATGCGAGTGTATATTCAAGGGAACAGAGAAAGGGATTAGTGGAGATGAATAGCTCTTTGACATTTGTTATGACTGAGCTGCAGACGACTCCATGTTTGCCTGATAACAGTGGGACCGTACACTGCCAGGGCTGTGCTGCGTGTCTGCCCCCCATCCTCTCAATGACTCATTCACACAGGAGTGAGAAATAAAAGCGAAAGAGATGAGAAAACAGAGAGGGGAAAAAATCTGAGCCTGTCACTGTCACTAGTGACACTGAGAACTGTCTCCTGCTGAATTCCCCCACTGTTTGAACTCTGCGTGACGCTGCCGTGATCTCAGTGGTGCAGTCTTTTTTTTTTTCTTGCAGTAGATGTAACCTTGTGGAGTCACACCATGAGTTGTTGACTTACATTAGAGGATAAATCCCTTGTAAAGTCTAGGTCAGAACATGGGCATTGTTGGTGGGGGGGGAGTGACTACTTAGCTTTCCAGTGGGGTATGGGGCCCTTAAGTAAACATGTACCACCAGTTTATGTTTAGATTTGATTGTCTGTCAGTCATAGCAGTCAAAGTAAATGAAAAATAGGCAGAATGAAAGAAGATAATTTCAAACTCACTTTCACTTTTTAAGTAATGGTAATTTTAAAAAGCTTTTAGCGCTTGAAATTACTTAAATGCAAAGAAAAAGGATTTATCAAACAACATTATTAGAGGGGCAGCATAGTGGCACAACATGGTGGTGCAGCAGGTAGTGCACATGCTGTGGTGGGCAGTGCACATGCCTCACAGCAAGGAGGTCTTTCTGTCTGGAGTTTGCATGTTCTTCCTGTGCATGTGTGGATTCTCTCTGCTCACTCCAGCTTTCTCCCACAGACCAAAAACATGCTTATTAGGTTGATTGGTGACTCCAAATTGTTCTTAGGTATGAGTGTGAACGGTTGTCCATCTCTCTATGTCGCCTGTGATTGGCTGGCTACTGGTTCAGGGTGTACCCCACCTCTCACCCAATGTCAGCTGGGATAGGCTCCAGCCCCCAGTGACCCCAAAAGGGATAAGCGGTATAGATAATGGATGGGATGTTATTAGATAAACTATTAATTTAGGATCACAATGCCAACCTGACACACCAAATGAACTATTTAGCATATTTCACAAGCCCATGTGGGCAACTGCCCATGGAAAGTGTTTGGAAAATAGGCATAACCTTCAATAGCAAATCCAGCAGGTGATTGGATGATCGTTCCATCAATCACAATTATTATGGGACATTCAGATGTAATAGTAGGCAGACCCTTCTACAGTGGTGTAAAGTACAAAACATACGCCACCTCATAGATTAAACTTACCAAAGCATGTCAGAAGTGGAGTGAAAATATCCTTTCTATCAAGAAATTCTTTCAGTGTTGTTGTTTGTTTTTCATTTAATAACGAAATGCAGTCCAGATCTGACAAAACTGCTTTTGAAACTCTCTGTACAAACAGTCACTTTCTGCTGTCATCTAAATTTGAATAAAACAGTTGGCATTGAGGCTAATTGGACCTGATCGGTGCAGTACATCCAGAGAGAGGCGTAGCGGGCCTTCCCTTGGGACACTGTAGAATCAGAAATGCACACACACACTTGCTTTTGATAAAGGAGGGACGGGCTGGGTTTTCATTTACTGCTCCGTACAGAAACATTACTGATGCTACAACCTAGCGGGCTAACATTGGCAGTGTGACTGGCTAATATCAGCATGCATCTCACCATGACTGCTAAACCACAGAAGCGTGTGCAGACAAGCAGCACTCCTGAAATTGTAAATATTAAACATGTTTCATATTTTGTTCAACATCCAGTTATTAGGAACTATATTCGGGCCCTGTAAAAGACATGTTATTTTTATTAATTTTTCCCATATTCAGTTTTTTTCGGTTTTAATTTTTTGAGAATTTGGTTTTTAGTATTTCATGTAAATTTAACCCCGAGACACAGTATACAGTAATGAAATATAGTCACTCACTCTTCAGGTGGTCCTCTAATGTATCTTTACGAGTCCAGTCAACAGTGTGTTGACAAAATTTGCAGAACATTTCACACATAATAATCGTTTCTCTGCCCTGTACTTTGGAGTTAGTCGGGAGTTTTGTAGCTTCTTTGCCAACTTAGCTGGTGTCCAAAGGCAGCTGCCTCGACATGTTTGTATTGTTAAAGAAGGGAGGAGGAGGAGGAGGGGAAGTGAAGCGTGCATTGTCTCCAGCCTTAGTGACCCCCTCGGAGAATTTTCCCGAGAGATACATTTCTTTTTGGTCAGAAAACAGAGCATTAACGTAGAGTGTCGGCCATTTCTGTGATATTCCACGTTTATACTGAATTCTGGTTTTAATGTCCAATTACCTGATTCCATCCATGATTCTGTGGTCTAGGATTTGATAGGGCCGTACTATAACTATAATGACAAAGACTGCATTATTTTTGGATCTGTGAGATCAAAAGTACATGAGGTAGAAAACCTTAGATGATGGAGATGTGGTTTCAGCATTAGCACAGGGTTGTTTGAGGCTGTGGTGGGGGTGCTCTATATGATAATTGTCATGGGGCTTAGAGATCTTTGTGACGCCCCTGCATAGGAAGACTGTAAAAGAGAAAGTGTGTTCTGTTTGTATGTGAGTGTTTGTGAACAGTCACATGAGAGTGGGAGAGGGTCCCGGGGGCTCCATGCATTGTGCTCGTGTACATTTACAAAGGCTCTTTGCTGAAGCTTCAAAGCGACACACTGACCTGCTCCATTCACACTGAGCTGCCCGAGCTTTTGCCTTACTGGAGCTTAACTTTTTATCCTCTTGCTTTATTTCTCTAAAGCCTCACCACCATGCCCTGCCCCTTAATAGACACCATGTCCACTCGCCCATCTCCACTCTTTGCAGAGCCCCCCAGGGAGGGGAGGAGGAGGAAGAGGAGGGGGTCCACTTCACATACTGTCCTAAGAATAGTTCAGCGGCTCAGTGCGACTGAATTGGAGTGTTGTGTCGCTCCCTCACTCTGCATTCCTGAGTAGGAGGCCTGAATATGCTGCTGCCATTACCGTCCGACCCCGTGCCCCGCTGCCCTCGCCCTGTTGTACCCGCACACACTCGTACACTTTGTGTGGCAGTTGTACGTGATGCGGACTTCCCCTCGTTAGCTCTCAGGAAAGGGTAAAACAGAACAGAGGTGATCGAATTTAGCTACAAATTGTCTGGATGTAAAGAAAGCGTGCCTTCCTTTTTCAAGCCTTTCACTCAAAGAACATAAATCTTGAAAGAGAATTTTTATTGCATGGTTGAATCCTTTTAGCTCTTTTTGTTTCCCTCTGCCCTGCCTGTCTAAATGTTCACTGCTGGCTTTGATCAACCCCGCTGACCCTCCAATAATCCTGTCTGATCGGGTGGGTCTTCGCGGCCCTGATGTCAGAGAGAAGACAGAGTTAAGCAGCCATTAACGTTTCTCCACTAACAGCCAGTCCAGTTATCTGCATCCTTTGAGATGCACTCTTATTGTTCTGATCATGAAGTATAGACACACTTTTAAGAATAAAATACATATCTCCCCTCACAGATAATGTCTTTTATTGAGTAAAAGCCCAAAAAAGACTCAGCAAAGAACATTTTGTTGTTATATGTGTGATCATAGTACAAAACCACTGGGTTACAAATGTTACAACCTTCAGACATTGCCATACATTGACATGTGAAAATGCTAAATGGATTTAATTGCTCTCACTGCTTCAATTTTTTAACCTGACACATCAAACAGACAGTTCCATATATCCACCACAGAAATATTTCAGTAGTCCATCTGGAGAAGAGCCCATAGAAAATGTTTTCAAAGGCACTAATTACCTCAAGTCTGGACCATCAAATAATTACTTAAAAGTAACTTTAATTCACTTTAAATAAGTCAGTCATGTATTGTAATACATATTGTTTTGCTGCATTCTTGCCATCATATATTTAAAAAAAATTGGGGGTTTAATGGATGGTTGGGTTTTTTTAACTGGGGTTCCTCGAGTCTCACAGCACTAGTAAGTATGACTGAGTAAAGCAACTGGCCAGCTCTGCCCTTGTGGGAAGATTTCCAGGTATATGTGCTCTGAGATATATAGCAGTCAATGGTGCAACTGAAAGCCTTGTAATTACCCCTTTTTAGGGTAAAACTAAACAAAAAGCATCAGTTCAACTAGACGCTACAATAAGAACTTTTACAAGATTTCACTTTTCCTAACATTTCGCTTCAGTTCTTCCTGAAGTTGTCTGGCTTGTTTACGCCAAGGCCCGGCACACGCGTAAAGATTTAGAAATCTTAACCAATTTTGTAACAGTGAGAGACCCCACACATAGAGACAAATAATGACGGATTCATCAGTTTTGTTTTTGTTGTGAGTAGTGTCACACAAAGAGAAAGACAGAGCACACCAACTGACTCACTCACCAACAACCAGGGTGTAATCAAACAGGACTTTGGTACATCAAACATGTCTGACAATAGTGGGAGGATTCAAAGCTAAATCCAGCTAGCAGCTAATTTCCTATGACTTCCTTGGTGGTTTTGATTTCTGTCCTGCTTGTCTCCTTGTCAGTGTGTTATTGTTCGCAGGTTACGCTGTGTAGACTGTCTTATTTTGCCACAAATCAATTCAGTTCAGTTTAGTTCTTCGTTTCTGTCATCTATCGAACTTTATGCTTTGCCTTTGCTCTTGTTGCCATTGCAACGGTTTCTTCTTGCTTCAGCCAACTTGCTCCCTGATTGGCTGACTGTCCTTGGTGCACTCCAAGCATGTCAGGATTTCTGGTTGTAAATATTTAGCATGTTTAATATTTACGATTTTGAGATGGGGCAGCCATGATCTTCTTTTAAGAGAATAGAAAGACTCCAACCACACCTCACACCACAGGATAATCAGGTAAGATTATCTTTAGCACGACTAGATAATCAGAACTTTGCTGATTTTGGTCAGAAGCTGGGATCCAAGCCAAAACTCAGGCTGACTATATTGTGTTTTGTATACCCTACTAAAGGAAACAAGGTTGTCATTATTTTGATCAACATGTATAGTTAAACAATCATGTCTTTTTCGTAATTATTACCACTTTAATTGTTGGTATAAGGGTGAACATTTCTTGCCAAATGGCTGTTGTACAGAGATATTTGACTCAAACATGCCAGATCCTCTCATTGCTATTCATGCTCACTCTCACAAAGAGTCCCTGTGGAAACAGAGCCCCGAGCCAAAATGTTCTGTAAGTGAAGGTAAGAAAGGTGAGGACCCATTACTCAGACCCCTGATTGCCTGTCATCCTTGTGGATTTCCTGCCTCTCTGTGTATCTGCCGGCTTACAGTATATCTGACTCTGGATCTTTCTGGGTGCATATATCATTTTTAACATCAGCCAAAGAGCTGCGAGGGGATCTGCAAAAGGAATAAGGGATGGAAAAAAATTCACCAGGCAGGGAGAGAAACAGAGGAGGGATTTTGGGTCCCTAAAATGGGGGGGGAGGGGGGGAAAGGTAAGGGAGGATAATACATACATATGAAAAACGCATGAGGAAAAGTGTTGAGAACAGCTGCGTCCTCCGTCTAAACCAGGACCCCGGGGGAGAGGGGAGACACTGTGCTGAGTGGGCGTCTGCTGGATAGTTAGTGCTGGTGTGGAGGTTACTTGGAGGTTACATGTAGGCTTTGTGTAGGTGTCATGTAGGCGTTAGAACTGAATGATTTATTGCAGAGCAGGCGTTCTGTGGACCTTTTTCTGTACTGTGAGGATGCAGATTGGGGGCTGGCATAGAGATGATTTATCTTTCACTCAGGCTGGAATGAACTGATATGACTGTTCATCAACATCCATTGTGCCGGTATATATTTCTGGCATCTCTGCATGGAAGTTAATATTGCCTTGGGCATGATTTAGGAGGAACATGGTGTGTTCAGAGTGAGGACAGAGTTTTAGAGCTGTTGGGATTACAGGAAACAGAAATCACTTGGGATGATCGCTGAAGGTATGGTTATGGTTTCCGAGTGTCAGAGGCTCAGATGTGCAGAGGAAGAGGAGGAGAGTCAGAATTGGCATCCAAGAGGAAGTCTGTGAATTGTCTTGTTGATTGAGTGCACTCTTACTTGGACAGAAAATGCAAGATGCCCAACAGTAAAGTGAAACAAAGAATACATGGCAGAGCTGGACAATTATGACAACTACAATGAACTGATTTTTTTTTAGTCAGGGGAGTTTGATACTTTCTTAAGCAATTCAAGCCCTTTCAGAAGTTTGTAATGACCCAGTGAGGAAAATTTGATATTATTTTTCACAGTTGTATCCATTCCTTTTAGGTTCCTTGGTAACATCAGCACCTTTGTTTCTTAGCGTCCTAAGTTATAAAGCTTTTTTTTTCTATATCATCATTCAGTCAATCAATCTTTATTTTTATAGCACCAGTTCATACCAAGTGTTATCTCATGGTTCTTTGCAATGAAGCAGATTGAAGCCATACTCTTCATTTTATAGATACACATAAATGCAAAAATACATATAATAAATATATTTGTATAAAGACATACATACATCCAGAGATGTATCCATCCAGGCAGAGGCAAAGGGACTAAAATCATATTTGTCTCTGCTGAAAATAGACTCAGTCAATCAATCTTTATTTGTTTAATTTATTAGAGATAATACCCTGAGATGTGGCATCTCATTTTTAAGAGGGACCTCATGTCTATATGGTTGTAAAGATAGTTACTATGGATGGATAATCAATAACAACCATGGATAGAGAGATCAATCTAATATTAACGTTAACATCTATGATGATTATAATCTGGAGGGGAGTGATGTTGATTAATATAGCAGCATCCAGCTGAACTGCCATTAAAGTGGTCTTAACTGGTCTATACTCTGCAAGTTGCCCCACAGTCATTTTTCTTTTTTCTTTAGGAGACTACATTATGATTAAAGTTGTTCGTCTAACTGCTTTAGGAGTTAAATTACCTCTGTAATTTTGTTCTGCAGGTGAAACGAGAAGTGCTCAAGAGCTCAAACCGCTGCAAAGGCGTTACTGACATTATAAACCGAGTTATTACTAAAAATGTGTAAAACAGCCCTACTGGCAATGTTAACAAATCCTTAAAAAGAGATTCTTAAGCTGCATCCTAATTCAGATTAAAGGTTCTGAGGCGTTAAAGTTGATTGAACTGACAGGGCCAGAAAGGTTTGATCAGAACCGGTCACAAGTTGTTAGTGATGCTGACAGAGCCTCTTATGTTAAGAGGAAGATTGTGGGGAAAGGTGTTGAGGCCTGCACTCAGATCAGGGATGATGAAGATTGGATTTTTTTTTTTTTTTTTTTGGATTATTAATCAAAATTAAAAAAAAAAAAAAAAAAAAAAGGGGATGATAAAGATGTAGACAGACTGTACTTCAGTAGACATGTTATTTAGCTGCTATGAGGAGATCATATTTATTTTCTCATGCCCTCTTAAGTTAAAAGGGACACGCCAACATTTGTTTTTGTTTTCATATCTTGCCTCACTCCTGAGTCCATCTCAAGCAGGTATAGGTTTTGACGTTTTGTTTACCTACTCACAAGCAAGTCCGCTTTGGTTTGCACATGCACCCTGCGGTTTAGTTTCATATGTACTTCTTTCTAAAATGACATGAAGTGCTAATCTTTGTCTAAAAATAGATAATATAACACAACGCAGTAAAAAAAAACGAGTCACAACAAGCACACAGGACCGTTTAGAGTTGCTGAAGAGTTTATCTGATGACTGTAGGCAGAGGCGGGCTAACGCTACCCATTGACTCCCAGTGTTTGAGCTAAGATAATTCACAGTGGGTGAGCTCTGTCTGTCTCTTCCTTGTTACTGCACGCAGAGTTGAAAGAATGGTGTCTGTCTGCTTGTCATGGACTCAGGAGTGAGGCAAGACAAGAAAACAAAAAAAATGTTGGCCTATCCCTTTGAAAACTGCCAAAAGAGAAAATAAAACTTTAAAGACATTGTTTTAAAAAATCTAATTTCAACCTTTGAAAACTTTTTGAGGATTTACAGGAGCTCAGATTATCCTGCCCCCATGCTCTTTCCAGTTATTCAAAGATGTAGCTCGAGATTAGTACAAAGAAACCCTCTTTCTGTTATTAATTATATGCCTCTCTCTCTTGGATATAAAATCATGCTTTAAAGGCAGCTCTTATGCCCTGCTCACTGCCTTAAACATACACTAAGTCTCCCCTTTAATATACGATTCCCCATTAAGCCTTCAATAACAGAAAAGCAGCATTGAATCACATTTCAAAAGCACACATTACCATTCTTGCATAAACCAATATTTCACTGCTTCTTGTGTTTATAGAAGGATGAATTTTATAGCAAGTATTTATTACAGAGCGAGTAAGAAGCAGGTGACCTCAGCCGTGGCTGCTGGCCTGCTGAGTCCTGATACGGGGCCTGAAGAAGAGGGAGGAGGGGGGAAGGCGAGAACAGCAGGGAGATATGGAGAGATGCCACGTGGGAGAGTGAATTAATGAGGCACCAGCTCTGTGACAGTACAGTAGCTGAGTGTGCTGCTGCTGAATGACTGCTAAATGGCACTATTCTCCTATTTTTATGTCCCACAGGCCAGATTTTTCAATCATGATGCCATTTTTAAACATCAGAGTCAGCTGATAAAGGTGTTCACCGAGCAGGCAGGTACAATTGTTAAGAAAAGAGGGAGATTTTTTAATTATGTAATGTGAACAAACAATGTGAATACCTGTTTCAATGCCACAACAGTAAAATATAGGAGTTCTTTAGGCACCCTGTTTGACCTGAATGTTGTTTTTGGCTTTAGACTTGAAGATTTTACAGAAGAGAGGATGTTTTTAATTTGCAAATTTTATATCATAATCCAGTAACCCCTTGCTTTCAAGTAAAATTAGCCTTTAATGCCTAAGAATTGTTTTATTTTTTGTTTAAAAAGCACCCAAACAGACCAAAACTTAACCTAACTAAAAACCATGAACAAACACGAGGTATGTACCAAACACCATGAGTTATGTGTTCTGTTGCATTCATTGCATCTGTTATTTTAAGATAGATTATATTGTTACCTGAGCTTAATAAAATACAGATCTTCTGTCATGTTTTGACCTAACTTGCTGTTCTTAAACAAAGCAAAAGCTTAATAGTCAGAGAATTAGAGGACTTAGCCAACACGGCAAATAATATTCATTTAAAAAGTTTGCTAAACAGTCCATTAACTCAGTGGACAGAAAGATATGATTTGTCATTGTCTGGATGATTTACCACTGATGTATTGCATCCATAGTCTATACGTATGCCAAACTTGCTACAATGCCCCAAAATGCTTAAAATCTTAGAAATAGGCTACAAATTTAACAACAACATGGATTGATGCTAAAAAAAAGCCTGAAATTCAAAATAGAAACACATTACAGATCAACTTTTCTGTTTTTTAAACATATTAATACATCTACTTGCAATTGCCTTTAATTTTATCCCACAATGTCCTAAATACACACAAGCATCAGTCACTGTGTTGCAGCATGGATAGTATCTGTTAAAATATTATTATTCATCTGTGTTTCCCCTTATTATTGTTGGCTACAAGAGGAGAAACAAAATGTAGTGCTTTATATTGATGCAGTGTTGACTTACATGTTCATCAAGTATCCATGTTGCATCAATGTAAAGCAAGTGTTTCAAGTCTTGAGTATTAAAGTTCCCAGATCATGCAGAATTGTCTTTCAAATGTTTTTCTGCCAAAATCTGTGTCCATGGCTTGTCTAAAAACCTCCCAAACACAAGAGAAATCCCCCCAACACCAGGTCAATTTTAGTAAAACTAAAAACGAGAAATTAACTGAGTTTTTGTACTTTTGCTGGCATGGTACCAAAGCATTTATCAATACTATCTGATTTTGACTCATCTCATAAAAATGTGTAGACGTATGGTTTTGTGCCCCTCCTTTTTAAAGAAAGTGAATTGGTTGTGCTGACTGACAGAAAAGAGAGTTGATATTGGGGTAGGTGAGTAGATTTTACAAGCGAGGTGAATCCAGGGTGAATGAATGGAAAATTTTAACAATGTCCCCCCTTCCCTGCAGTTTCTCTCTCACTAACTTCCTCTCCCTCTCTCGATATTCTCCCCTCATCCCCCTCTCCGTCTCCCTCCCCCCAACATCCCTCCTTGCCCCGGGACTTTGGTTCTCAGTTAAAGACATTTTAATAGCTTCCTTCTCCAAACAAACCAGCTGCCAGAGGACCAGATAGTATCTCTGGCACAGGGCGCCTCCTGCAGGTCGCTCATTACAGACGTGGCGGGGCGAGGTGTGCAGTGGCCCTCTCTCTCTCTCTCTCTCGCTCGCCCTCTCTGGTCCTCTGCAGGGTGTGCTGTGTGGAGCTCTCAGCACTAGATGGCATTGGCAGTGTGCTCAGAACTCGCTTCTCCTTCCTCCTGTTACCTCTTCAAGGGACGAGCTGAAGTCAGGGCCAGATAAAAACTGTGTCAGACATTCCTCACAGTCTGTTTTCAGGTTCGTGTGACCTTGTTGTAGAAAGTTTGCACAACACAAAGCATAAAATCATGAATTCTTGTACATATGTTTACAGTTTCATCTTAGAATATACCACTGCATCAAGCCAAGGACATATAGTTACCCTTATAGGTTACTACAACACTTAAAAAGATGTCTCTGAAAATAGATTTAACCTTCTCAGAGACAATAGAAGAGAAACTGCAAAAGAAATGAATAAAAAAAATCAAAAGAGTAGTTCAGGAAACAACTTTTTTTCTCTCCAAGCACCTTGAAAGTCGGTAAAGTTGTGCCATGAACATCTGAAGAAAAAAAAAACATTGAAAAGCTACAAAATCTTCATTAGATCGCACTGCGGGAAAGCCCCTGGAATCCAAATCAAACTCTTCTGCTCAAACCGAAATTTTTTTATCTTTACAGTAAAGTCCCTTCAGTTTCTGAATGATGGCTATGAGAACATATCATTTTAAATACACACAAATACCTGACTCGTATTAATATTGTATGATGGAAGAACAAGGCCGTTAAAACAGCCAGAAATAGATCTGCCATTTCATCCAGCAGCTACTGTCCAGAGGATTGTGGTTGAATTATTAAAAGCTCTTTGCAACATATTTTCTATCTCTTTTCTATTTTATTTATAGAAAATAAAAGCAGATCTTGACGAGTGCATCAGGTAAAATCATGAACAGTTCAGACCATACCTCTCTTCCTGTTTTTGCACAGATGGTTTGCTGAGGTGTTGTTTGCTTCTGCAGGGTTGAGGTTTTCCTGAGAGCTGCGCTTCAGGATGATTTTGAGATAATAAAGATGTTTACATGGCCGCATTAGTCTGATACCAAGGAATAATCAAGTTATGGACAAGATAATTTGATGGGATTTTATACGTGATAGAAAATTTAAGAGTTTACAGTTGTCTATCTATTTTGATCAAATTTTCAAGAAATGTTGGTACAAGGGAAAAGGGTTAGATTGTAATGGTGGTCTAAATCCGGATGTGGATCCAGGAATTTATTCAAGATTTCATAACAGTGTGAGATAGGGTAGTTTTTCACATATTTGACAATAATTCACCTAACAATGTTGTTAATGCCTTGGTGGAGGTTTTTTGCTCTTGGAGCACTTTTATTTTTTCATGATTTAATTTTATTTTAGCTGAACAAGGTATTTGTAAATCATGACATATCAGGTATTGGCAAAAATTCAATATCAGGCATTCCTAAATTTCTGTTTTTACCACAACAAAAATACAGAGCATTTTGTAGCCCAATTTTGGGTGATACATTGATTCTAGTTACCAGAAATTACAGGCAAATAATCTAAATTGTGGCAACTCTAATTCAGTGTGGTGTACCACAAGGCTATACTAGTCTATACAGTCATGTACCTCAGGCTCAATTTTTGAGAAAATTCTGTTGAATTTTTGGACAAATTAAATCTGCTAAATAAGCAATTCATGTTGTAGGAAGACAATAAATATATGTAATAATATTTCAACAGTTTTGGAAGAGACCCAACTCTTAGGTTGATGCGTGGGCCCTAACGATGCTTCTACTACTACTACTAACAATAATAATTATAATATTTATAATAAAAATAATAATAGTGATAATAATAATGTAATTATTGTTGATTTATTTTACTGTGCCTCTGAATTGCATTAAGTAAAAAGTGCTTTACTAAAAGCATCAAACACAACTGCTCTACACCATTAAATGTTTTGATTTCAACCATGACATAAGAGTTAAGGCCAAAATTTATGTTCACAACCACATAATGCACGGCAGAAAGCACTGAAAAGAAGCATTCTTGTTCTCCTGTGAGTTTCCAATCACTTGACACAACACTGTGATGCACAAGCCAAATAGTTACCAAAGTATCACCGTTTACATGACTACTTGGGTGATCAGATAAGTCCTAGTTTGTTTTCTCCTCCATGTCTCGCAGCACGTCATAATGAAACACTGATTGTAAGCTGAGGTTGTGGGGGATGGTGATGCAGAGAAAAGTTGACCCTGTGTCCCTCTGCGAGTGCCCGGGGCCAGAGCCACAGTTTGCTGAAAATCCAGCGCCCATGAATGACAGCATCCTTCCTGTTGTGGTCGCCATGGTAACAAGAGAGTGTTTTCCCAAGTAAACTCAGCGGAGCGCTGCGCCACATCAAACAGCGCAGCCATGAGTCAGCCGGCAGCTCTACAGGGATCATAACTATAGCCAGGCTAACTGCTTACAAGGCAGAGTGCAGGAGTTTTAATGGACTGCGGTTTCCTTCTTGGCCTAGTTGGCTGAGGTGTTTGAAGTCAGTAAAAATGATGTTTGTTTTCTTTTGTTATAATAGTTAACCTACATGTGAGTTCAGCATGCACACACTCACAGGAAAAGTCCTGCAGATGTAAGGTACGTAATAACTACAGCATTGTTAGCCTCAGTGTTTTTGAGTGCTAACAGAAGGATTACAGGGTCTTCCACATACATCTGGAATATATTAGCCTAACAAATGATGGCAGCACTCTGCCCTCAACACCCCAATGATGTCATCCTCTGCAAAGGTTCATACTCGCACACAGATTAACCCAGAACAGTCAAACAGGCTGAGGTGAACATGCACTCAAACTGAATGCTAATGTTATTTTTTACTGAGTGTTTAACTTTAATGTCATTCAAGACATAAACTGACACACAATCCTCTGCACTATAAAACTTTTCAGGCTCATTGCTAGGGGTGGGAAATGTAGAAAAAAATTATATCAGGATTTTGTTATGGCAAAATCAGTTTTGATTTTATCGTGATTGTTTTTGTGCTCGTGGGTAATACTCATTTGCAATCTAACAACCAGAACCAAACTTAAATCCATAAATGTTACTTTAAATTTAGGAATACTGAAAGCCTGTAAAGAAGTTCAGACTAAGTCAATAAAGTCACGTCGTAAAATGATACATTATAAGTGGTTAATGTGGATCTTACACCAGTGGATCTAAAAATATACAATATAATATAAACATACCAGAAACAAGCACAAAATGTTTAGAAAGCAAAGGAACCATATTTCATTGTTTTTGGCAATGCAGGTGAGAACAAAATAAAAAAAACATCAGAACAAATTGCATTGAATCCTAATTTTTTTCTGTTTTATCCCCAGGCAAACACAACTTCAGAAAAAGTGAGAGAATATTCATAGACCTTTATTTGCTCAATGCCAAGAAATGTGTTGCACTATTGTGAAAAAAGACTTAAGACAAGACGTGACTCAGTGGTTGAGAAATATGTTAACAAGCCTTCCATTCGAAAGAATAACATGTATGCTTAAATAAAAAAAAACAAAGGGTTGAAAGAAGAAGACGAAGGATGATTGCGGACCATATAGTTACCTTGTCTCTGTAGTATTGATGTTTTGTTTCAATACACAGAATGAACCAGTGGTAGACTGCCGACTACTTGTTTTTTATGTAATGTAATTAAGAAGCTGTGTTGTTGTTGATATTGTTTCTGTACCTTAAAACTTAAATAAAAATGTCTTGTGGAAAAAAATGTAGGAATTCTGAAGGTAGAATACAAGTCAAAGGATATTACAAAAGACTTTTACTTGTCTTTAGCAAAAATATGTCATTTAGCACATGGAATATTTAAATAGTTGCCTTTTTACAGCTGAAACCATTGGTTAATTGGGTTTATTTTATGGTAGGCCTTCACCTATCATACAAAAGCATGAAACTACCATTTCCCTCTATTTGGAACAATTTTACTGAGCAAATTTTGGATTTTTTCGCACAATTTTAGGATTATGATTTAGTTGTGTATCCTCTTTTTGAAATGTTTCATTAATTTTAACATCTTTTAGGTGTAGAAAAAGCCAAAGCAGTTCCGTAAAACCAAAGTGAAGCTCTTTTCACTGACTTAATCTCAAGTTTCAGTTTTAATTTTTAGCGTGTCTCCTGCCAAACCACGAGGGAAGAGGGGGAGCATAGAACTGTGGCAGGAAGAATGAACCCCACCGATGATCCTCTGATCTCTCCGCTTTGACAGATCATCCATACATTCTTGTTCTTCATAGTCTATGATCATCATATCACACACCCCTACTTATTTCTAAAATTCCCTTACTGTCTAAAATTTAAAAAATATTATGAAAACAACTACAGTTACGTCTTAAAAATTCTTCTTTCCTTTTTAGAAAGTTTCTGGTTATTGGTTCTGAAACACACTTCAGTCTGGTGAAACTGCACATTAAGAGTTATGAATGATTTTGTTACCTCCGCCAAGGAGGTCATGTTTATGCCGGCGTTGGTTAGTCTGTGTCTGTCTGTCGTCTGTTTGTGTTCAAGATAACTTAAAGAGTTATGGATGGATTCAGATGAAATTTTCAGGAAATGTGTGAAATGGGATGAGGAAGAAATGTTTAGATTTTGGGACTGATCCAGATCACCATCTGGATACAGGAATTTTTTAAAGGATTCTGTAACATTGCCAGATAGGACCATTTTCGCCAAAGTGGACTGAAGCTGCTTGGCGGAGGTCTGTGCTCTCTGAGTGCTTTTCTAGTTTTTACTGTTGATTCTGGGATTTCTGCAATGTTATTGCCTTCAGAGTTTGGTATTAGCTATAATATTGTTAATAACAGGACTCTTTCACTGTTAGGGGTGGGGATTTTTTTAGATTTTATTGATACTGATGTCTTTATCAATTCTGCTCATCACCCTTTATCAGTTTTAGCTTTTCTTCGATGAGTGGCATTCTGGTTGTTCGCTCTACCAGTAATTGAAAGGTTGTGGGTTCAAGCCCAGCTCAGGCTGTCACATACTGCTGTGTCCTTGTGCAAGGCATTTAACCCCAAGTTGCTACCACAGCTGCATCTGTGGTGTGTAGATGGGTATGGATGAGTCAGCAAATACTGATGGACAACTTACACAGAAACTTTGACCACTGGTGGGTGAATGTTGTGTGAGTGGATGTTCTGTGGTGTAAAAGCACTTTGAGAAGTCATAAGGCTATAAGTGCTGTATCAGCTCAAGTCCATTTGTTGTTTTTATTATTCTTGTGGACTTTCTGTATGGGAAAGAGTTGGCCCACACAGGCTTCCTGTGTCAACAATGTCCTGATGCTTGAAGAGCCAGTCCTATGCTTTTTACCTTCGCCAAGGAGGTTATGATTTTACTGGAGTATGTTTGTTTGTTTGTTTGTTTGTTAGCAAGATTATGCAGAAACTACTGGACATATTTTGCTGAAATTTTCAGGAGATGTTGGTAATGGCCCAACTTAAAAATGATTGGATTTTGTTGTTGATCCAGAAAACCGCCATTAGCGATCATTGTTTTTGCTCAATAACTGTCTAACTAATAATGATATCAACATGATTCCTAGTACTACGTGTAGGTTTTCAGAGTCAAGGAATCATATTATGATGGTTACTTTATCGGGGAACTATTACTTATAGATGTAACAGCAATGTGTGAGCTACCTTGGTGGAAGTTTGCACCCTCTGAGTGCTTTCTAGTTTGTTTTATATTTCCTTTTAACGTGTTTTGAATGTCTCATCCTCATTATATAGCGCTTAAATGCACAAGACAAAAGTCTAAGTCTCTGTAATTCTCCCTCTTCTCCAGTTTACAGCAACAGTAGCTGCCTGAAAGGGCTTGTCCCGTCCATATATCTACCAGTGTGACATTCTACCACTGTTTCATCAGCAGTAAGTCTATCAGCTAGGACAGCAGAATGAATGCAGGAGTTGACAACATGGTATGATGGATTGTGTTGGTAAGGTGGAGAGGCTAACAGCATTAGCAACTTTTAGAATAAGTCCCAGAATAGCAGGTTAGCTCAGACACTTGATGAGTCATAATCGGAATTTCCAGATAACAGCTTACAAACTACAGACCATACAATGCCAGGTCCCTGCAGTGCTAGAGTCACTATTCACACATAAGCAGTAGGGCTGAACAATATATCGTTATCGTATCAATATCGAGATATGAACATTCAAGATATTAATATCGAAAAGCCACGATATAAACGATATAGATTTCCCCCGCGCTAAAACTGCACTTCCCACATTCTTTTGTATTATGATGTTTTTATTTTTCTGAAAAATGCTTGGTTTTCAATGAACCCGTAGTCATATCGTATCGTATCAATATCGAGATATCTGGCATGAATATCGAGATATGTAATTTTGTCCATATCGTTCAGCCCTAATAAGCAGTAAAATATAGACAACCTGCGAAAACTCATACTCAGTTTAAGAATCCTCCTCACTGTCGCACATACATGTTCAAATGATAGCTGCTAGAGAGACACACTAACTCTTTACTTTACATACAACTTGGATATAGTGAGGGCACCATCTAGTGGCACAGCTAGGTACTACAACAATAGTATTCTGGCTGTTACAATGGCGCTGAACAGACCACTTACCAGAAAGTAGACCAGCCAACAAATCAGAACAAACTGGGCCTGTTGTTTGTACCAGTTGCTTGGTTAATTTCATCTTCAGTTTGGAAGCCAACCAAGACCACCTCTTTCAGATGAGCTTGGTGTAATTGTTTGTACTAAAACAGGGATATGTTCCTTTTTATTTAAATGAACTGTGCAGAGCATGGACATTCACTTGTATTGGAACAACTCTAACAAATAATCTAGGTATGAAAACAACTTCAGACAGTCTCAGATTAAAGCTGCAAGTTTATACCAAGTGTACCTACTTATCTCAAACAGATGGCACCATCTCATGTAGCACACTTAAGAGAACATGTTAAAAATAGTAGCATTTAGAAATTGTTTAAATAAAAATCATTGAAGATAAACAGAAGCAGGAAAGAACAAACCAAACAATAATGGTGTGAAAAAGCTGAGACCGGTCAGGTGTTTGTGGTTTTCTTCAGAGGAGGTGAAATGTAGAGTTTGTTCACACATATCATTGTTTAATTTATTTATTCACTAAACAAACTCTTAACAATAAGACATGAGACAAGGGAGCAGAGTACAAGCTCTGTTATACCCCAAACCACAGAGGGTATGTCGTCCTCTTCATTTTCTTTCTTCAAAGTGTGAAGTCTTCATCACTTATTCAACACTCACTGCCTCATCTGCCGAGAGATGCCTGAGGTGTTACGTTTAAAATCATTTGCACTCTTCTTCTAACTTTAAGGCAAAAGAGGCTCAAAAGTGCTCCAAAATCCAGAGAAGACTTTATAACTATAAAAGACCTATAGTACAAATGTGGTGTTATTGGGCTGTCACACAAGCATGACAATAAACCACATCCATATCTGACAATACAAGAATGCCCCTGATTATTCAAACTACAGGTCAATGTGTTTCAAAGGGATTATTTTTTTAATATTAATAAACTAATTTTTGTCCTTTCTTTTTATCTCTTTGTACTTAGAGCTGTTATACCCAGGACAGCCTCCAACTGTTACAAGTAAAGTCGGATTCCCTCTTAGTTTATTATGCTTAGCTCTATGTTCACACTGACTAGACCGCATTTCCCTCAGTTTGTTATTTCCTCAGAGGCTGAAAAATGCTTAAATATTGAATGAATCCTAAATGTTGAATATGAGCAAAAAAAAGTGTGGAAATAGTGGATATCATCAAAAATCCAGCATCATGCATCCTTAAAAACTGGAATATGAAGAGTTAAATTTGTGAAAATATTTTACTTGTTTTGTCTCAACAGGAATCTTGCTAGAACAAAATATGATGCTGACAGAGTACAAACTGTACTTCCAATGAAGTTAAGTGGTGTAAAACAAAAATTAAATCAGAATACAATGATTTGTATTAATGGTGCCTTTACAGATGTGCAAGTTACCCATGCCAAGGGCACCAATGCACCCTCATACCATCACAGATGCTGGCTTTTGAATTTTGCTCTTATGACAATGTGGATGGTCTTTTTTTTCTCTTTAGCCCAGAAAACACAATGACCATGACTTCCCAAAAACAGTCTGAAATGTGGACTCATCAGACCACAGCACACTTTTCCGGTTTGCATCAGTCCATCTCAGATGAGCTCAGGCCCAGAGAAGCCAACAGAGTTTCTGGGTGTTGTTGATATGTGGCATTGGCTTTGCATGGTAGAATTTTAGCTTGCATTTGTGGATGTAGAGATGAACTGTGTTCACTTACAATGGTTTTCTGAAGTGTTTCAGAGCTCATGTGGTAATATCCTTTACAGACTGATGTTGGTTTTTAATGCAGTGTTGCCTGAGGGATCAAAGATCACAGGCATTCAATGTTGGTTTTTTTGCTGCTTACATGCAGAGATTTCTCCAAATTCTCTGAATCTCTTGATGATATTATGGACTGTAGATGACGAAATCCCTAAAATCCTTGCAACTGTGCCTTTGAGAAACATTGATCTTAAAGCTGTTGGACTACTTGCTCACAGTTGTTCCAAAGTGGTTAACCTCGGCCCATCCTTACTTGTGAATGACTGAGTCTTAGGGGAATGCTCCTTAATACCTAATCACCTGTTTCATATCAACCTGTTAAACAGGTGTATTTTAAGAATTACTCAATTTTCCCAGTCTTTAGTTGCCCCTGTCCCATCTTTTTTTGAAACCTGCAAAAGATATCGATGTGTGAGTTTGAGCATTAAATGTCTTGACTTTGTAGTGTGTTTGAATGAATATAGGTTGTAAATCATTGTATTCTGTTTTATTTTCCGTTTTACTGAACATCCCAACTTTATTTAAATGTGGTTTGTAGAAATTCTTGTCAATATTTAATATTTTCATTGCACTTTTCTGGTGTTTTATGTCTTCTAAGGAGTGTGTTGGCACATGCTGTTAGAAGGTGAAGTAAAAAGCAGACACATTACAGTTTTAAAATCTCTCAGTCTCAGTTATCGGCACTCTTACGGTTTTATTATCCTGTCAGTCCCACTCATATATGAAGTATGTGTGTATCATATGACTGAAACTTGCCACATTTATCTTAACCCTTGATTGATATTTGGATAGAAACTTACTCCCAGCGGCCAGCATGGTAATCTAAACTGTGTTTGAGAGCACTGTGATGGCAGGCACAGTGAGTTAGACCATAACACCAGGCAGACTGTGTAACATGGGGACTCTGCTGGCATCTACAGGGCATGTGTGTGTGGGCTTATTTGCATGACAGGACTATTGTGGAGGCCTGGCATCCAAACAAAGCCCATCTCTGTGGATTTCTATGTTACATAGCCGCTGCTGTCAGGCATGTAGCACCGAGGAGAGTACAGTGAGACGCATGGAGGTGTTGGGGAGGCTGGGAGTGATTATAATGGTGGCTGGAGGTGTGGTTAATGCCTCTCGTCCTCTGCTTTGTGCATTAGATTGGACACATGCACTGTTATCTGCATTGGAGGGGGCACATTAATATTTGTACACTGTGTGGGAGAAGAACAGCAGTTTGGTGTGTGCGTCCTGCTGTTGTGGTTATTTATATTTAGCCTTGTAAGAACATTATGATAATGAGTGTCTCTGAGGGTGGTGGGAGGGGTTTTACGTCACATTGACATCGAACTAATGACTTTAAATGATGACCCCACAACATCACCATGGTTACCTCCTACTCTCTGCGGGAGTGTGTGGCGCTGTATGTGTCACTTAATTACAGATTGCAGACAAATGGCCTTTGAAAACATTACATACATGGAGCTAAATGACAATGAATTAAAGCACAAATGTGTAAAGAGCCCCTTTTGATTTGATCCTTAGTTTAGAAAAATCGCTGCTTGTACTCAAATAGTTCTTTCACCACATGCACTTTTTTTTTTTTAGCTTATCACCTTTCACCTTTACAGTTCTTCTCATGTCATTAGTTAACATTTCCTGTTTACTTGTCATTATTCTCCTAATTCTGAACATTTTTTGGAAATGATGTTTACACAAACCTAAACAGGAGTGTATATCATGTTTGTTTTCATATAACAGTTATATTCAATTCGCAGAGATTATACATTAATTCTGAACATTTTGTTGCTTTAAATCATTTTTTTCCAGTCCAAAAAGAAAAATCTTGAAACCCTTTATTTTTGTCAAAACTTATGGGTTACATGGTGCCATGAAAATACAACTTTTTCTGCAGTTAAGTGTTTTTTCCCTTGATGAACACTTGAAAAAGTCCAAATGAGTCAGTTTATTTTCAGACATCTTTTGGCAGATATGTTTTTTTTCTAGACATTGGTTTCTGTTTCAGACTTAGAATAAATAAAGAGAAAGACATGAAAGAAAGGAATATTGAGGTGGAATGAAACTGCAAATGAAAACTGTTCATGAAGCCATTTTGTCTTTGGCCATGTGGTCAGTTCAATCATCATGCCTCTACTTTGGAAAAAAGACTTTCTTCCTAATAAATGTCAGTGACTAATTTATTTATTTATTTTACTAGAATCAATGTACAAAGTGTTTTTGATCTCTTTACTTGGTGTTTTGTAATAATTTTAAACAACTTTATTGGGTGGAGAATAAGGAAAAAATAGAGAGGCTGTCAATTTTCCCAAAAAGCACACATGAGCATATACACACTAATGACCTAAGATATTTAATTCCCCCCACCAGCCCTGCTGCAGCAACACAGATTGAGGTATTTCCATCCGACAATTTTACTGTTTACCTCTCCTGAGGCCACACATGCTGCACATGTCCTTGCATATGAGTCTGGTCTTCATGTTTGTGATGGACTGTTTCCATTCCTCTGGTGAGGGACCTGCCGAGGAGGACGTGGTTGAACAAGGCTGAGCACTTGATGAGGGGCCTCCTCCTCCACTGCTGCGCTTGGGTGAAAGGCCAACAAATGGGCCTGCAGATTTGTTGTGGATGAGGATTAAGCCAGCTGCTTTGTATAATCTGGTCTTGTTTATTATTTTGACATCTACAGTGTGGAGCCCAAAGTGTCCTCCATTTTCTTGAGGTACACTTCTGAAGAGCTATTTCCTCATCGTTGAAATCATGAGAGCAATGGATGATTGGGTTGCACTGGGAGTACCCTCTAATGGATCGGGCAGGTCATTGCTCCTAATACAACCTGATGCACCAGATGGACCGTTCAGTACATTTATATCTGAGCAACAGCCCATAGAAAGTTTTTGGGAATGGGCAGAACCTTTCAAAAGCATATCCCTCAGGTGATTGACAATCGCCCTGTCAATCACATTCATTATGAGCCAATCAGATGCCCTAAATGTAGCCATCTTCACCACTTGGAGCATCATTCCTACTAGCCTCCTGGAAACACTTGCAACAAGCAACCTAAAGGAATTTTTGAAGTGATCAAAAAGATTGGTGGAGCTATTCTACTTAAACTTTTAATCAGCTGATGAACAGCCTATTTCAGTTTCATTGTTGATTTCAAAATGTTAATCAAAAAGTTTTGTCTCTCTCTCCCATTTCTTCTTTTTGCATTTTGAAGCTCTACTGAAGGGTTCAACAGTGCAAAATGGAATTCTTGCAATTTTTCAATATTGAGTATAAGGAGAAAGCCCCAATATGCATTTCTGATTGTGCTTTATTGGTTGACAAATGTTACTCCCTAGCACAACCCACCTTCTCCATTTACCACTTAATGTTCCTGGCTTCAGTAACTGACATTTAGAGAAAACAACATTAAACTGAAACCAAAGCTTCAAAGCATTCTCCTCTCTAAAATCTATGTTTTTAACAATGTCTTCCTCTGAAAACACAAATGGCAAGCAGAACAATAAAAGTTTAACAATGAGTTAAAATTCGAATGACTTGAAAACATATGAAAACCATTTTGTTCTCAGAATTCTCACATTTTCTTTCCGGACAACCACACACATTGAAAGTAGAGCATTTAAAATGAGGCAGAACCAGATGTTACGGGGACATGAGAAGCATCAGAGCAGTTGAAGTGATTGTTGCTGACATCAGAGCCATCAGAACTAAAGTTAAGGAATTTTTATTACTTAAAACACTCGCATAGGCTCATCTAGCCTTCATTAGATATGTATGTGCTGAGCCAAAGTCCGGAAGGCTTCACGGCAGATGTACAGTCCTAAAACCTCACTGGCACGCTTCATCTGAAAAACCACCCACCTCCCACTCCTCATCCACTTTCCGTTCAATAGCCTCCCTCACCACTACCCAACCATTTCCCTGGAGTCATTAGGATAAAGTTACCATAGCCATTACTGCAGATGAACAAAAACACACTTGTTTTGGCGCTTTTTAACGTATAAAGCAACAGTTTATTTTACAGAATCAGAGTGTGGAATAGCGTGTCTGAACTGTTTTCAATGCACAAACCACGAAAAAGAACATGCTGAGCCAGCAGACTTGAAAGTGCTGGTGTGATGCAAGGAGAAATGGAGAGAGAGTGCTTCAGCATGGAAATCAGGAAAATGATGTAGGTTTGTGTGTGTATCAGTGTGAGTGTGTAGCAGCCGGTTCTGGTCAGCTGACAGCTATTGCAGACAGTGATTTGTAGGGTGAGCTGGGCTGGGCTGAACCACGCACAGCTGCAGTCAGTGCAAGTGTGTTAGAGGAAGAGAGAGAGAGAGAGAGGGAGAGCCATGTAAGGCTGCCAGTGTGTAAGCTCAGCCACAGCAGCATTAGGAGCTGGAGGCTTTAGACCAGCTGCAGACACCGGGAGCTTGCAAAGCAGGACCAGGACCAGGACGGTGCACAGGGATGGAGCCTGGGGTTTCCTGCAGGGCTTGAACTCATCACAGCACCACTGGCTGGAACAGGGACAGGAAGCACAGCTCAGGTTGACTGGCACTATTAAGTTCAGTTCAGGTGAAACCTGGGAATCAGGCCGGACCTGGAGTCACAGAGGTGGATCATGGGTTGTTCGGCCAGCGTGGTCCTTCTTCTCCGGTCAGTGGGCGGGGCTGACTGCGGTCACATGTGTTCAAGACAGGACCAGATTTCATTGGACGCTGCAACTCCTACTTTAGAGGGTTTCACCAATACAACCTCACCCCTGACCATCATTGTCATGGTAATCAACAACACTGCACCTCCAACTCCTTGTGTCCTACCTACCTGATGCATGTCTGCAGGTAGAGGAGCCTACAGTGTGTGGTTGTGGGGCAACTGTGCCATATTTAGATTTGCATGAATGTGTCATCCTGTGCATTTGTAGAGGTCCTGAATAGGAGAATTCACATAAACTTGATTTCCCAAATCTTGTGCATATTTTCTCTATATATAAATGCATTTTTCTTAGTCATTTCAGTTTTGTTGCTATATACCAAAAAAAAAAAAATTCAGCAAATAAACCCTATCAACATGCAAACAAAAAATGCTCTGCAGATTATTTGCGAAAATTTTTTAAAAATAGGCAACCCAAGCTGAAATTCCCATAACACCCAAAATGGATTTTACTGTATTTCATTGCTTAGTCAGGACATGCTGACACACCTCTGTCAAAAAAAATAAATTATGCTTAAACTGAGCACACCTTAGATTTGTTAGCAAAGGACTGGCTATGTTCAACTTGGTCTTTTATTGTTAAAAAATTGGACTGTCATTAATTTATTTAAATTTGATCTTCCCTTATCCCTAGAAAGCACCTGACCATCTTTACAAGTTTTGAGCAAGTGCATCACAAGTGTTGAAACCCTTATTTATGCAACACCGTTTCAAGGAGGACTGACCAATCTATGGTTTCAACATTTCAACTTCAAGTTCATGTGCAATAGTCACGCTCAGGATGCTCAGCACATCATGCTGCCATATGTCAGTTGTCTGATGGAAAAACAAAACTGCAGCTTTTTCTCATTTCCTTAACTGGGTGCAGTAAAAGTCTGCCAGGTGTCACCATGAGTAGCCCAAGAGACCATGATGCATGCATGGTCATCATGTTACCAGCACTAAAAACATGAAATCTGCAGACGATGCTCATCATTGGTACAGCAATGTTACACTTTAAAGAGTGACATATCAAACAGAGACTTTAACAGACTTTGTCTTATTTTAGTCTTCCATGTTATCATGAAAAAAGCTCTCATTATTTGTGTCTTTAATGAATATCCAAACAATTTGTTCAATATTTTCTTAGAAATTAACCTTAAAAAATGAAATATGTCTCGCTGTGGAACAAATATCAATCAATCAGTCATTTGTATAGTACCAGTTCAGATTGATTGATTGGGGACCAGTATTGCCATATCATTTTCCCCAATATTGTTCAGCCCGTGCAGCCAATGGTGCAATAGGTAGTGCATGTGCCTCACAGCAAGCAGATTGCCCGGTGCAAACCCCATACTAGTCAGGGCCTTTCTGAGTGGAGTTTGCATGTTCTCTCTGTGCATCTGTGGGTTCTCTCCAGGCACTGCTGCTTCCTCCCACTGACCAAAAACATGCTCATTAGGTTGATTGTTGACTCCAAATTTCTCTTAGCCATAAGTGAGTGTGTGAATGGTTGTCTGTCTCTCTCTGTGGATCTGCAATCAGCTGGCGACCAGTCCAGGGTGAAGCCTGCCTCTCGCTCAATGTCAGGTGGAATAGGCTCCAGCCCCCCATGACCCTGAAAGGGATAGGCAGTATAGATGATTGATTGATGGATGGATGGATAGTGTTTTCCAGCACTGGGACAAAACATCCTGCTGAGCTGCAGAGAGACAGCAAGATCTTTTTTCGTGTTTATGAGTATGAATTTGCCTCAATCTATCATGTTTCATGGTTAAAATTCAAAGAATAAGCACAAAATAATGTTTCAGTAAAATCTGTAGTTCAAAGTAGAGATGCACAGCTGACACTGAGTGTGTCCATGAGTGTTATGTTTTAACAGCAGACGGTAAACCGGCTGTTTGAGATTTTGGTCGGGTCATCAACCAGCTAATTGACTGACCAGTTAGAGGGTGTCAGCCTGAGTAATAACTTGTTCCTCTTTCCTCTTTTTAATATTTTACTGCATTTCTTTATTTAAAGCTTTGTGTCTTCTGCGTCTTTATTCCCATCTTTTGCTAAGTTGCTGAATGATCTGTGATCTGGGCTCTGTTGTTTCCCTCTGCAGCACAGACGCAGGAGGACGGAAATGGAGAATAGAGGGGGATGGTGGTGGGGTCAGACATGAGGAATTTAGTTTCTGTGGGAAAAATCTGCTTTCTCTGCATATGGCTCACAGAGAAGATGATAAATATAGCTGTTCAAACAGAACTCTGAATATGATGGTGGAGGGGAGTCAGATTGAGTGAGTGAATGAATGAATAAAGGCATTGAGGAATGAAAGAGAGGATGAATGAAATATATCAAACTACATACAGAACGTGTTCTCAGTTGCTGACTTTTTTTCTCAGTACAGTGATGTATGTTAGCCATCTGTTTGGTATCTCTATCCATTAGTGTTGGCTGGATTTTTTTTTAATTCCCAGAAAGACCCTGGTTTCTGAAAGCCCAGTGGAAAAATGTTCAAGTTTTGGCAGGGTGGGATCTTTACAGTCGCCCTGTCTGTTCCCTCTTTTCTTCCTTTTCCCCATTTACCTCCCATTTCTGTCTTGGTGCCTGTTTTCCTGATCTCACTGGCAAACAAGAGTCATAAGTTTAACCTGCAAAGTCATGTTTGCCTGCTGATTCCTGCACTACAAGCATAACAACATGTGATGTTATGTTCAGGTCAGTCTGTGTTAGAAACTAGAGCGGCTAAATCTGCCTTCTGCTGATCTGGCTATGCTATATTTTCTAGCAAGACAGAGATTTATCACCACAACAACAACGCCAACTTTTTTAAAACCTTTTTCAGGCTGTAACGGACTAATGATGCTATAAAGTTTGGGGCTATTTGAGAGCAGCAAAGAAGGGATTCAACTTTTTTGGGGAGAAAAAGTGGCTCCGCTCTCAGTAACAGCAGGTCTCTGCAGCACAGTTTTTGCTTCAAGGCAAATATCCAATGTGTGATTCAGAAGTGATGATTTACCGATCTTTGAGGGAGTCAGGTCACAGGAGAATCAAGCACAAGAATAGCAGCTGTTTGTCATAGGGCTGTTGCTTTTCCCAACAATCAAACTCCATCGGTTTTTGAGCATGCATACTAAAAACCTGGATGGAAATTGATACTTCATTGATTCCAGTGCCATTTTCAGTTCCCCCTATTGAACCAATTCTTTAACAATTCACTCATAAATTCTCTGGACAAAATTTGGCTCACGCAGGTTTTCATTGGCAACAATGTCAAATGGATGTCACCCCTGATATTCAATGTCAGGCTGAAAAGATTAATGTTTCTGCAAGTTGCTGCTGTTTCCGCCCACTTAACATTGTGCACTTACAGTTTTTTTTGGCAAAAATTAAGCGACAATTTTGACCACCTCTGCTCCCTGTCTGCCATGATCACACTTATGACTTCTTTGTTATCTTTTCTGTTGACTGCCTCTGATGAGAGCATGAAATCCTTGATTAACAAGTCATGCAGAACAAAGTGGAGGGAATTGATAAGGGATTTGTCTAAAAGAAAGACAAACAATATTGATTCCTCGAGGGAATTATCGATTTTCAACTGTATTGGTTTTTCAATTCCCATCCCTAAAATCTGAAGATATTCGGACCCCCTGCCCCACTAACCCAGCTGCAACACAGACACGAGGCATTAATATTACATCATTTACTATTTTCCTCTCCTGAGGCCACATAATGGGGCCGCATGTCCTTCCATATGAATCTTGCAATCTTGTACACGGTCACACTGGGCTGAGCACTTGATGAAGCACAGCTAGATGGTTTTGGGTGGAAGACCAAGAAAAGGACCAAGGATTAATCTTGGATAAGGAGTGGGCCAGCTGCTTTTAACACACAGTGGAGCCCAAAGTGCTTCCACGTGATGCTCCGTAGATGGTGTTGTTATTGTCCACTCGGAGTAGCTCTTCTTCTTCTTCTTCTTCTTCTTCTTCTTCTTCTTCTTGCGTTGGTATCTGGCAGACTGAAGGTGTATTGCTGCCCTCCATAGTTTAAAGACTCTTGATGCATATGTTTCAGTTTCATAAAATCAGCTTTAAAAATGTTAAATCCTTTTTTTTTTGCTGTCAATCTTTAAAACTACCTAAGCCTGAAAAAAAATACATGTCAACTTTTAACTTTTAAAAGGCAAGTTTGTTCACCCAGCTCTGCTGTTTTTTGTATTAAAAAAACTAAAACTATTTCCATAAAATACATTTCAAGGAGTCTTTGATTATTATTATTATCAGGCCATGAGATAAGTCAATGATTGGCCGCAACATTGGTTTTAATGCAGTTTAAATTATTTGCAGGCAACCTTGCAGAAAACAGTAAATGGTGTGATATCTGAAATCTCAGTCCAAAATGACATTTTCACATAAAGGAATGCATTAATTTATGTTAGAATACATGTGTAATAAAAAAATTACATCATCAGTGGTTTTCAATTTGACATTTTTTGTTGTTAGGGACAAATGTGTCTGCTCTTTAGCAACTTTACCAATTTAGACTTATTTAAGAAACTGAGACAATTATAAATTAAAGAAAATGAATATCCCTAGGCAAATAGGAGAGATCTTCATTTAACACAGTCAAAATAGCTTGAAAATTAAAAAGCAAATGGCACAAAATGTTCCTAAGATCACTTAAGGTATAGTTTTGCCAAAGTAAGTTTGGAAACAGTATCTGCTGAATTTTACTTTTATTTTGAATCCTCATGAAAGCATCGAAGTAAAAGACAAACGACAAACCTTGGAGGAATGTGAGGAAAACTTAAAACCCCAAAAGTGGACATACAAATCCAGGTCCAGGTACTCCATATAGATTGAATTAATTGAAAGGCCTTTAATTTATAGGGCTGGAAACATTAGAAAATTATACCAAGACATAGGACAAAACAGGAGACAAGTGTTAAGTATGTAAGTGCCAAAACATGTTGAAAGATGAGCAAAAATATTTTTTCCATAAAATAATTCTGTCAGTGTTGTTGTTTGTTCTTTGTTGAAGACAGAAATGTCCATTTCTGGTAAAGCTTTTCTTTGTACAAGAACATCCCGCCTCTTCCTCCTCAAAGGGCACTGATTGGTCAGTGCCTCTGCAGACCGAGGGCAATTGTTCCAGCTTGGAGCTTTGCAAGATTAATATACCAAAAATGTATCAGGCAGATCCAACAGCACAGCAAGATTACTCAGTGATGGTAGCATGACCGAAAGCTTTCAAATCCTCCACACTGTTTGATGAAGAGATTTTTTTAAGAGTTTTGGTTTTAAAGAGAGCCTTGATCCTGCTGCTGCTTTATCCATAATCACTTGAGTTACGAGAAGCTGTTGGCTGTGGAAGTGTGAAGTAAAAGTAGTTTTGTCACAATTGCAGCTTTTAGCAGCAACTTAGAAAGACTTTGGGCATCTTTGATCAGGGAAAAAAATGTACACACCAAAGAACATGTAAAGGTCACACAGACGCTCAATAAGTGGTTGTCTCCAGGCTGTCAGACACTGTAACACTCTGTCCATCTCCATCCATCACCCCCTCTGAGGTTGACACTCAGTCTGTCCTCCTGTCACCCCGCCTCTGACACTGTGGTCGGGCAAAGAATGCAGATTCTCCACTCTCTCCTCAGCCACTGTCAGTCCTCTTTGCTTCCCCTGACCTCTGGAGACCTCTTGAGTGTCATTTGAAAATATGTTTTTGTCTTGTTAATTGCTCCTCGACATGATTCATGAAGTTAGCTATTTTCCATGCACTACTGAATGAAGGCTGCAAATGGTTCACACAATCAAAGAGCGGCTTCTGAAAGAGATGTTAAGTGGACAGCCAACACTACATTACATTTGTTTGTGTTTTGAAGGAGTTAAAAATAAGGCTTCTTTGTTTTCATTACCTCAAATTGGACCTATAAAAGTGCTGGTCTGCATCAGAGAAGCGATTTCTTTCAGATGTGCGATTGCCCCACTCTGTAGACCCTGAGCTGCTCTAATGATATGAAGCAGATGGCTTCTGTCTAGTTTCCTCTCCTCTCTGGTGTCTCAGCTGTCTCTGCCCCCCTCCTTTCCCTTTATTTCTCCCAATCAATCTTTCACACGCTTTATTCTTCCACATCCCACTCACTTTGTTTCAGTCACACGGTCCCTTTAACAGGATAATTAGCCCTTGAATCTTGGCTTGGGAATGATACAAACAAGGTTAGGAAATACATCCAAGATCTTCAGTGAGACAGTTTTGTTTATGAAGATAAGGTTGATGTTGGTGTACATTCAACAAAAAAGGAGCCATCCCTAGTGTTCAATAAAGATGTTTGGTAATTATAACCACTAGTATTAAAAAAGAGTGGTGCATGTGTTTTTGCAGGCCAACTTGGAAGTTAGCATTGTGCTGTTTCTCTTGACTGAAAGCCTATGGGATTATTCACTGTGATTCGGATCTTTGCTGACAATAAGGTCTGTAGCAAACAAAAAAATTCCCAACTACGTGATTTTTTTTTTAAGCCTAAACATAATCAATGAGAGTAAAAAGCAATCATTAAAGAACTACAACATGGTGGTTCAACCTGGAAGCAGCTACAATATTTTCCGTATGACTGAACTTCATGTTTGAGAATTTCCTCTTAATCAAATGACCAATAATGATCAAGTTGGTCCTCTTGGCTGTGGAAACAGTACATGATTATTTGAAAAACAAGCAGAAATGCTTGCATTATGGTCACCGGCCATTTTTGTAGTCCTTGGTAGCAGTTTGTTAGCAACCGTCCTTTTTAAAACACACTGATACTTTGAATTTCACAAACAGAGCAATTTCAGATGCATTTCTTATTTCTAAATCAAAAGGTAAAATCAGGTAAGTGTGTTTATCAATCACATTATTTCAGGTATTTATCTTAAAGGGTATTTTAAAATCCCAAATATTTTTGACTTTGAGAACCAAGAAGTGCTAAATGCTAACTAAGTTCCATGTATGGACTCTAGACCACCACTCTATACTTCATAATTATAAGGTTTTAAGTGTAAATGGAATTTTTTTCATTGACAGAGCATTTTCATGATTAGTAAATATCAAATTATATTGATGCATGTTTCACACAATTGGAACAAAGTAAAAACACCCAATATTGACTTACACTTTTGCCAAGGAGGTTGTGTTTTTGACAGTGTTTGTTAGTTTGTGATTGGGATAACTCCAAATGTTAAAAGCGGAATTTGTTGAAATTTTCAGGATAGGTTGTGAAGGGGCCAAGGACCCAACAGTTAGGATTTGGTGGTGATCTGGTTCTGGATGTGGATTCAGGATTTTTTTTAATTATTTGTTAAAAGTGCAAGATATGGCAGTTTTCAATATTAATATCAATATAATATTCTTCTAATAATTAAACAAGTTCTCAAGCGAGTTTAAGACATTTTAATGGGGTGTTTGTCATAGCACAAGAAAGGCCTGATTCGTTTTTGGTGGTGATCAAAATCTTTGTGTGGATTCAGGAATTTTTAAAGTATTTCTTTACAGTGTAAGATAGGGCAGTTTTCTACATTTCTGACATTAACTCCCCCAACAGTTTTGGAAAAGCCTGGGCAGAGGTTTGTGCTCTTGAGTATTTCTAGGTCTGTGAATGATTTCCTGGAAATTAATGTCCTAATTTTTCTTTGAAGTACCTGCATGCATGTTTATTCATTGATATTAAACCAGTTGCTGTACACTGCAAAAACTCAGATCTCAGCAAGTGTGTTTGTCTATTTTCAAGTCAGAAATATCTTAGACACTTATTCTAATCCACATTCACTTAACAAGCCCAGATAAATATCTTACTACAAGGAATAAAAGGCAAAAATAAGGCATTGAACTGCTTGAAATGATAAGAAAATATCTGCCAATAAAACAACCAAGTTTGACTCAGCGAGGGTCTTAAATTCAGGTTTAAAATCTGCTCTGGGTTAAAAAAAATCTTTTTAAGGCACACTTTAATTAAATATGTCTCGTCTCATTGGCAGATTACTTTAATTATTACAAGCAACTTGTGCTTTCTTTTTAGTTTTTATATCTTCAAATAAGGTCTTAAGCCAGACATATCTGGAAATTGTGACTTAGAATCAGTCTAGTGAGCTATTTTTGACTTGAAATTGGACAAATACTCTCACCTTGATCTGAGCTTTTGCAGCGTAAGAACACAGCTCTGCCTTTGTTATATGCCTGACTTTACATCTCCAAACATTTTCACAGCATCAGCTGAGGATCTGTGCCTGCTGTGAACACTATCAAATAATAAAAACAAAGAAACTTAAAGCAGAATTCAAGTATTTAACTTTACACTTCTCTCTGGTTGCTGTTGTCTGTCTGTGCTCTTTGCCACTCAGTGCCTGGCAGTCCACTCTCTTGCACTACCCTCACTTTTTCACTTGTGCTCAGAATGGCTAAATATAGTTAATGATATAGTTAATGTAACCCACTAATGGAAATCAAAATAACAAGGCATTTTGCACCACAGCCCCCCCCCCCACGCTCCCATATTAGCCCCCTCTAGCTCCGCCCCTGCAAACCAGCTTGTGGAAACAGATAAAGCGTTGATTTTCCTCCATCTCTGTCTTAATTATTTCTGCTCCTTTCCTCTGACTAACTCAGAACGACCTCCCTCCTCCCCCACTGTCGCACATCCTTTCCTCACAGTCATGCTGGAGGAGAGCCATGCTGTGAGCCACCAGCTCTCGAGCTCGATTCATGCCCTCCACACAGCTGTAGTTTACCAACATCAACACCCACCCTTTCTCACCACTGCTAAGAGGGAGGGTGGAGAAAACAGAGGAGCGGGGAGATGTTTAAAAGGATGTTTAATAAGGTGAGAACAAGGGAGCAGGGGGGAGACAGAGAGAATCAAAGGATGAAGAAATAAAGGGATGTTTGATGAAATGAGGAGGCGGTGGGAGGAAGGATGGAGGGACCGGGAGAAGAAGAGCTGTTGCATCTCTGCTGACATTAAATAGGCTTGAAGGAGTGCAGCGCTAACCATCAAAGACTCATTAATGGTTATGAGATTAGGAAAACATTCAGCAGATTAAGATGAATTTGTCACTTTAAAGAGTGCACTCGGAGATTTATGAGGAGGTGTTGCTGTTTGACTCTCTCATGAAGATCAGAGAGACAGTTCTGCGTTAAAGCAGGGAAGTGTTGTTTCTGATGAATCATAAAGTCTCGCTGATACAAAGATGATAGAATATATATCGAAACCAAACACATGGCTGACCTTTTGATCTTTCACCCTTCAAGTTGTCTTGTATTTTCCATGACAATGAAACCGTTTTAACACCACAGACCTCACAAAACCAACTGACATTAACGGACACAAGCAGAAGTTTGACAATGAGGTTTTGAAGCCTGAAGCAATCGTTGGATTGTTTGAAGTGTATGTTTTCAGTTTTTTGAGACTTTTGTCTGCGCTATAAAATAATTTAGTGTAAAAAATTGGGGAAACTGTTCTATCTTCCACTGTTAACTAATCCTGAAAAAAAATCCTGGATCCGCATCCACATTCAAATCACCACAAAAATTAAATCAGTTCTCCCTAGTGCTACGGCCAACATTCCCTGAAAATGTCATCAAAATCTGTTTAGAAAACTGCATAGCAACTTATAGACAACATATTGAGTAACATGATAAAAACCTCCTTGTTCTGACTGAAACAGTTCTCACTCAGATTTTTACATGTATGCACAAAATGATTTTCATTTCTTTAATACCATCATCTATGTCTTTGTAAATTTATGCCATTGTAACTTTTATCCTGTTATAAGGGACAGAGAACATATGGGGAGGGGGTGGACTTGGGGCAGATAAACACATTTTATATCATTTTTATCACATTTATCTTTTACATTTGTTATATTTTTATTTTTATAGTTTACACTTAACCCATCATTTGTCATTTTCTCAATAGGCCTGGAGTATTTTGACAGTGAGATTATTGTAAATGACAAATTGTAATTTCTTTCATTTATTTATTTATCTTTTACTCTGACCCTTATATAAAAATATGTACAGGAGATGTAAATATTTTCTTTTTTCAAATTTTGTTTCTTTCCACATTATCTGGATTTTCATTTAGATATAAAATATACACAAAAGTGCAACATGTATATCCTGCTCTTTTGAATAAATAAAAATTTTAATAACAAAAAAGTTAGAGCTGTTGAGAACTTATAGGGTTATTAGAAAAAATGTGGAAAAGTGGCCTATCTCAAAATGTTAACAAATCTTTAAAAAAAATCCTCGATCTGCATCCAGATTCAGATTGCCACCAAAATCTAGTCATTTGTTTCTGGCTCCATGACCAACATTTCCTGAAAATTTAATCTTAATCTGTTTATCAGTTTTTAAGTTATCCTGTTCACAAATAAAAAAACAAACAAACAAACAAACCAGTAGTGCTCTGAGAGCACAAACCTCCACCAAGGATTTTCTTAAGACTACTTGCCCCAAACAATGTCTTTGAGTGAGGTAATAAATATTTCAAGGACATCCAAGCATGTGGATAATAATTTCTCCATTAAGTATCAGTGTCCAAACTCAAAAATCAATAGTTTTACTTGCCATTTTTATTTTTGGTATAACAAAACAATTTAGAAACCATCACTCAACCTTTCTTAAAAACAAAACAACAAAGTCATATGTTCACATCTTTGAAAACTCAAAGAAAATATAAAGGTTCAGTCACAGTTTAACCTCCCAACTCCATGGGAATGTTGGCGCCCCTAAGTGGTAACACTTACAGTGTTTACTTACTTTGGAGCAGTATAACAGATCTTTTTGGGGACATTTCTGTTTGGGAGATCATAGTTTTGTAATTTAAAAAAAGGGCTTCAGGTCAAATGTGTCTCTACCAAAAACATCTCAATTCAGCCTTGAAGTGTTGTGTTTTATTTCAGAAACACTGTATTTGTGGGTCCACAGCAAAAATCTGTATCCGAGATTTTTATCACATTCTCTCAAATGAAATCTAGCAGTGATAATATTAGACCTCCATTTTGAGCATTAGTGAAAGTGACAACCTTCTGTTAGTCTAATGGTCTTTTGTTTTCATGACAGTAGCCTCCAATCAGTAGCAGCCAAAGGTCAACAAGACAAGTCAAAGTTATTTATATAGCACCTTTAAAACGACACTTCTTGACCAAAATGCTGTACAATCACAAAGAGACAAACAAGATAGAAAAATGGCAAAGAAAATCACCATAAGGAATAAAACAAACTAACTAAAGTAGCCAAATGAGACAAGAAAGCACAAAGGCTCAGGGCAAACAAGCAAAAAACTAAAACTATAAAACCAAGATGATAATAAAACAATAAAAAACAAAAAGTGGCACTAATATCTCTATGAGGAAAAAAAACATTTTACATATGTGAATAGTTTGCTTTAAGCCTCTCAGGATACTTTTATTTCCCATAATAGCCGAGGCCTCAGTGAACTAGATGTAAAAGCTGGTAGTAGATCTTATTTAATCTGTGAGATTTAATTTGTGTTTGAACTGTTGCTTTATCTCTTTGGTCGTACAGTCTTTAATACATAAATCTAACATCAGAACAGCACAAATACTCTGATAGCCTAGGTTATCCTGGAAAAACAAATGCCTTTAGCTTGATTGTGCTTGACAGGGTTGAGGTTTAATGTCCATTATTGCAAAAAACATCCAGGTGGACCAAAAATAACACAGAAATGGCTGTGTATGTACGTGGGTGTATATGAATATAAGTTTGCGAGTGCTAGATACTTATGAGAATCTAGGCCTTATATACTGGTGTTTGGCTAACCCACTGATTTTACCTATCCATCTATTTGGTGTAGTAGCTGTTAGTTATATTTCCAATCTCTATCTGCTGCCAGATGATATAAAAAATATGTTTCCTAACCCCCTCTTTCTTTTTTTTTTTTTTTTTTTTACATATGAATAGAGGCCTCCCAGCATGTCAGTGCTTTCTTTGTTTTCAATTTATACATCCCTTTTCTAAAGTGTAAAGAGTTACTTCTAAATATATTGGATGCATGATGCATATATAAAAAAAATATATGTGTATAAAAAAGGATGATGAGGAGAAAAGTGTGCTAAGTCAAAGTTGTAATGCCTTTTTTATTAAGACCTTTTCTCTGTGTTAAAGGATTTTTTTCTGCTTATCCTTCAAATAAAGAATAAAGAAAAAAGAAAATGGCTCAGAGACGTGAGGGTAAAAGTTCCACCAAAATCTTAAACAACATTAACCATATTGATTTTGACGTAAAACCCTCCTCTGACATGGAAAATGGCCAATCATGGTGCAGACCAAGACAGACCACACCCATCCTTAGTGTGTGAACACACCCATTTAAAAAAACTGCTTTTAGACTAAAAGACTTTTCATGATCCAAGGAAATAAAAAATAATGGTTTATTTGATACCACTCTAGTCAGGATTAAGTTTTGTCATCTGAAGAGTGAGGGTGGCAAATTCAATAAAAGTGATAAAACCATCAAAACTGGCAGTAATGGGGAAGTGGTCAAACATATGGAGAGTATGGATGACTCTGAGTCAAAGAAAAGATTACCAGAGTAAAGGTGTGATGTGGTGCCTATTGAAGAAAATTCAAGGAGAATCAAGAGGGTAATAGTGTCAGGATTAAACAAGGCTTCACAACAAGCTCCTTGTGTTTTCTTTGGTTAACAAACAGCTCTCTTGTAGGGTCCTTGTCAGTCTAGCAGAGTTTGATCAGCAGAACTTCACGTGTGGTGTTAAAAGTAGAATAAACAATTTGTCTATCAGCAGGGGCTGTTTCCTCTTAAATATCTCTGTTCTGCTGTGAGGTTCAGACTGAGGAAGTGAGCATCTCTGCCTGAACAGGCAAACACTGTATTTGCATCTATATGCCATTTTTTATGTATATTATTGTGCTCTAAATAGTGCATCTTTATGCATTTATTTTTGTAAATCTTCTGCAGATGTGGTAGCAGAGCATGTCATTGAGACAGGGGGACAGACCAGACCAAGACCAAGAACAGGAAGTGGATGGGTTGCATGTTTGGGTGTGTTTGTATGCAGATGTTGGTTGGTGGGGTGTAATATAGATAACACTGGTTATACAGAGATTAGACAGTCTTTGCTTAGCTGGGAGATCATGGATACATGGCACTCATGAACATATTTTCAGTCTATCCACCTTGCTGTGTTGGTTTGATCAGATGTGAGCATTCACGTGTTTATACGAGACAACAGCAGGTTAGGTTGTCATGTAAAGGCATCAAAAGTGAAAGATTGTAGATAAGGTTTGTAGAAAATGCGGCACCTGATTGGTGGGTTTCCCATCTGCAGGGGATTTCTGACTGTGTTTGAGTGTGCTGAAGTGTGTTGGACATCAAACATCAACTTCCTCTACATCCACGTGTGCTGACACACACTCACAAAACCACTCTGTGTCGGGTGTGTTTCTGTCACAGCACATGCCTGCGATGTACGATTTGTTTAGTTCAGCTTTTGTACAGCTTTAACTTTTACTCTCTGGAAATAATTGAACTTTTTGTTTTAATTACTTTTTTAAACTATACAAACTTACTTGATTCTACTTAGGATGAGTTTCAGGAGTAAAATCCCCTTCAGGAAGAGGCTTAAGAGCAAACGGGTGCGATCGGATTTCAACCGGCTGAGTATTGTACGTATCTTTATGTCTCTGTCTTTCTAGTATCACAATATCAAGATAGCTCATTCTCGATTACCCTCTGAATAATGATTCATCGACTGTCACATGGCTTTATTTTACTATCCTGTGCACATGTTTATGCTGTCAGTCATAGTCCTAGTTGTGATTTCTCAAGCTGTGGTGATCATATAAAGCTTTATAAAGATTAAGAGTTTTCACATATTTGTGCTTCATTTCCTACAGTTCTGACTTCTTCCATCCATACTATTCAGTCCTGCTTTGTGCAATCAAATCAAGTGTTTTAGTGTTTATGGTAATATCAATGTTACGCATCAGAGAACCTTACTGCCGCGGTACAGTAATAAGCAGGTGTCGGCTGATTCGGGGAAGCCAGGCTCTCTCACGAAACATTCTGACATCACATGGGTCAGACCACAGTCACTGTTAGTGTATGGAAATCAAACCCGAGCTCGGTGGGATCACCTGCTCTTGCATTTACTCATCTGTGAATCATGTGTTACTTTTATTCAAATTTGTGTTCCAGATGAGCAACTTCTGAATCATTTTGGTTTGAGAATTAATATTAAGGCTGCTTAATATGTTTGTTTACATTACGAATCAAATGCTCGCGTGTGTATTGTTTTTGTTTTTTTTGGACTGGGGCACAAAATGTCAAGGCAAATCATATTCATATCCAGACAAAAAGCCTCTAAAATGTGTTTAGTATGCTGGTTCAGTTTTCTCCACTATTGCCTAATTATGTTTGGCAAACAACTGTGATGCTCATGAAATATTCACTGGCAAAATGAATCAACTCATTTAATTCCATATTAAATTTCATAAATCTAATATGACAGATTAATGTTAAATAATGAGGTGAACTATCAATCAATCAGTCAATCTCTCTTTGTAAAGCACCAAATCATAACAAATGTTATTTTAAGACACTTTGCAAAACAGTAGGTCGTTGCCATCCTCTTTATTTTATATACACATATATCTTTATTTCTTAATTCTTAAATTTTTTTTAGATTTTCATGTTTTTTTTTTAATGTCCCAGACCCAACATTAGTACAGCCTTTTGCCACGAATGGCAACAGTGACAGTGGTAAGAAAAAAACCTCTGATAAGCAGTAGGAAAGCTTGGGCAGAATCATACTAACGTTGAGTAGCTATCCCCTAAGCCATGGTGGGCTGTAAGCTGATAAAAAAACTCAGATATGACTAACTTTACTGCTATAAAAATGTAACAGAATTAATGCTAATGTTAGTAGTGCTAATGCTGTTGCCATGGATATACTCTGATGCCATTTTGACCCCTGACACGTTGACGCTTTGCGTCATTGATCCAATGCATTCGAGTGATTTTCCTGCAGTGGTATGACATCCAGGTAAATTTGACATACTGTGGATTTCACAAATGTTTGCATACTGCATACTACATTTTAGCAAATCAATGTGTACTGCAAGAGCAGTTTACAGTCTAGGAAATGGCCTTCATGTTCTTTATAGGTGTGTATCAACTTTAGCCATAGCGACATCATCAACAGTTCAATTTTATGCATCCTTAATTTTCATGGCCGACAATAAAGGTCTGCAATAATCTTATCTGGGAGCTGGTGTGTAAAATGTTTAAATGAAAAGAACTGGAACCTGAGATCTAAAATATGGGTCTTTATATGTACACAGATTACGCTGATGTATTCTGAAAGGCAGGGAGCATATTCTGTCGACTGTATGGATGGTAAAAGTAACAGGAAGACTGAGGACTGCTCTAAAACAGATCACCTTCATGTGTTACTGTTTCCTCTCTTGGTTTTGTGCCAGCGGGCCTGTTTTGTCTGTTAGTGTAGCTGCGGTGGGTAAAAGCTAAGTTGTGCGTGTGAACAAAAACCAGAGATCATTACTTCCTCACCACAGCCTGCCTCAGCTCTAACTCTGCTGCTCTCGCTGTTCTCTGTAAGACAGAAGTACTTTAACATATTCTCCATGTTTTCAGCACATGTTTGAAATGATCTTTTTTGTGTGCAGGAGAGAGACGCACTGGCCGGTTACATAATCCTGCATCAGACTGCTACATGTCTTATAGAAAGGAGAAAGTTTTATCTCCCAGGCATCACAGTTTTACATGTTCTGCTCTCGTGGTTTAACACTGAAGGGGGTCTAACAGGGTTTAGAGGACTGTCTGAGCACAGGTGTCCACATTTAGAGGCAACCTTTCTCTGTTTGAGATGTCCAACTGCAGTCGTCGTATGTCCCCATACAGAAGTTTAAAATACCAGTGTAGTTTCGGTTAGATGTCTCTCAGCCTCTCTGTAGTTGTACAGCTACTTCCCCTTTGATTATTTTAGGTCCTAATGATGTCACGGTAAAACACAGGAAATATGTCTGTCATGGCTACAGTTAAAAAATAACATTATAAAAACATCCATTCAGAATAGTATCATGAGTCTGTTTCTGTTAGAATAATGCTAACTTATTATTTTGAGAAAATGAATGAAGGAGATTTCAGCAGGCCTTCTGTTGATTTGACATTTTCAGTATTTAAAACCCATAGATAATACAAATTATTACACTTTGATTTTTTAAAATCTCTTTTTTTTGTGTTTATTATTTACTCCTTTTTTGTTGCAAAAAATGACTGACAACACTCAATATGTGTTTGTGAGGACACTAATTGTTGAAGCTTTGTAGGTGGAGTTTTTCCTCACTCTTACTTGTTTACGACTACAGTTGCTTCAGTCCAGAGTCACTGTTGTCTAACTTTGTGTTTCATAATGTGCCACACATTTTCAATGGGAGACAGGTCTGGACTACAGGCAGGTCAGTCTAGTACCTACACTCTTTTACTACAAAGTCAAACTGTTGTAATACCTGCAAAATGTGGCTTGGCATAAGACGGTAACTTTCAGCATGCATGGGTAACTTGAACAGATGTGCAAGTTACCCATGCATGGGCACCACACCCTCATACCATCACAGATGCTGGCTCTTGGGCTTGCACTGACAACAATCTGGATGGTCGTTTTCCCCTTTAGCCCGGAGGACACCACGTCCATGATTTCCATAAACCATCTAAAAATGTGGACTCATCAGAGCACAGCAGACTTTTCCACTTTGCATCAGCCCATCTCAGACGAGCTCAGGCCCAGAGAAGTCGGCACCATTTCTGGTTGATGTTGATATATGGCTTTCACTTTGCATGGTAGAGTTTTACTTGCACTTGTAGATGAAGCAATGAACTGTGTTAACGGACAGATTTTCTGAAGTGTTCCTGACTCCTTGTGGTAATATCCTTGTTGTTTTTTATGCAGTGTCACCTGAGGGATTGAAGGTCACAGGCATTCAGTGTTGGTTTTCTGTCTTGACGCCTACATGCAGAGGTTTCTCTAAATTCTCTGAATCTTCTGATGGTATTATGGACTGTAGATGATGAAATCCTTATATTTCTTGCAGTTGTATAGGAAACATTGTTCTTTAACTGTTGGACTATTTGCTTATGCAGTTGTTCATGATGTGGTGAACCTCGGCCCATTCTTGCTTGTGAACAGCTGAGCCTTTCTGTGATGCTCCTTTTATATCCAATCATGACACTCACCTGTTTCCAGTGTACCTGTTCACCTGTGGAATGTTCCAGACAAGTGTTTTGTGAGCATTCCTCAAGCTTTCCAGTCTTTTGATGCCTCTGTCCCAGCTTTTTTGGAACATTTTGCAAGCATCAAATTGAAAACGAGTGAATATTTGTTCAATATCAGTTTGAACATTAAACATCTTGTCTTTGGAGTTGTTGGATTGAACATATGTTGAAAAGGATTTGTGAGTCATTGAATTCTGATTTTATTTACATTTTACGCAACTTCTCAACTTCATTGGATTTGGAGTTTATACAAAACAGTTCAGTTCATTATGATATAATAAATAAGGAAAGAAAACAATGTATTATGATACAGTCTAAACTCTAAAAGCTACCACCATCATTCTGCCTTTGTCTTAAGAAATAAAACTCATGCAAATTTAACGTAAGCAGAAAAGCACGCACAAATTCTAACCCCAAAAACACAACGACATACAATTTATTGCACATCATCACTATTACTAAGATCCCTTAAATCAGAACACAAGCAAGATAAAAAGAAAATCATAAGAATACCATAAGACTATCGAACAACACATAACACCTGAGGAAACTTGTTATCTAGAGAGTTGATCCAGAAAGACGCAAACAAGTGTTTCATTTGTACCATATTAATGTTAAACTCCCCATGACCTGTGTTTAACAACCACAACGTGATCCTCATCCAGTGTCCTTGTGTTTCCATTTGCAGCAAGAGAAGCCGAAGCTGATCGATCCTCTCGACTATGAGACAGTCATCTCTGAACTGGGGGACGAGCTGAAGGAAGACCCTCTCAAAGACCTGCTCCTGTTCCCTGACAATGATTTCTCGGTAAGTCTGTGGATGTGGTCTGATGATTCAGAGGTTCACATGCTGTGCAGTCAGAACAATCTGAGCAAGACTCAAATCTGAAAGACTGGATAGTGAAGTGGGCTGGCTCAAAGCCCATGATACTAGAATATGATTGTCACTAAAGCACCCGGCTAACTTTGCCCTTGACGGGAGATAACCAGTTATGGACACGAGGGGATTTATAGCCAATGGTGCCAGCGAAAGCCTTGGAATTAACTGACTTGACAAAGCCCTTGTGCTTGGAACTTATCCTTCCACCAGAAACTCCTTTCTTAGTTGTTTAGGTCAGAGTGAAGGTTGTGATCACTGGAGCGCAAACTGAAATAAATCTGACTCTCTTGATATATTGATATATAAAGATGGGTCACTCCTGTATTTATTCTAGATGTCAAAACAGGCAAAACAAAAGGCCAAATTCTGATTTCACCACATTCTGTCATATGAGGTGTGTCTTCGGCAGCTTTGGCTTGTTGTTTTGAATATGGACATCAGTATTCCCCCTTTTCAACAACAGAACATCATGTTTGCAGTGCCCATTGTACCGATCAAGACTAACACACTTGACAGCAATGGGCCTTGGGGTTCTTGGACATGGGCTCACAGTTCATGCATCTGCACCACCAGGTAATATGTGATCTGTCCTGCTCCTTGGTTTCCACAACAGTTGTTCCCCGTCTCTCTTTCCACCCCAGGCTCAATCTGCAATTCCTTCTGTGTACTTGGCATTAAAAAATATCGTCTTGCGCCTATGACTAATGGCATGTCATCGTCATTCAGTCAAAATTGTTCATTTTTAATGAAGTTCGTGTTTGTTAAATTTTTTTAGATTATTAATTTTACCTTATTATTAACCAGAAAGTCCCATTGAGATTGAGATACCTGTCCATGGAGCAGGCAATACAATGTTACAAAACATCAACAAAACATTAAACAGCACAACCCACATTTTAAAAGAGGCTTTCAAATGTACAGAGACCTTTCAAGAAAAACAGTGACACTTCTCTGTCACCACGCTCTTTATAATCCTTTTAAATTTTCTCAGGGAGCTCAATGAATCTTTCTTTAGCTGTTTTTGGAGGTTGTTCCATGCCCAAGGTGCTCTGTGAGAAAAAGCAGTCTTCCCAAGATCTGTAAGAGCTCGGAGAACTGTAAGGAGAAACAAATTGGAGGAGCACAGCAGGTAACAAGTAGAGCTGAAACAAAAGAGGCTGCAGAGGTATGATGGTAATTTACGTATTGCTTTGTAGATAAAAATATACCAGTGCTGTTGTCCATGGACTGATAAGGATGTCCAGCCTACCAGGTCATACAGAGTGCAGTGCCTTATTTTTTTAAACCACGAAATTGACAGAAAACCTTGTTAAGTCACCTCATTATCGTCATTGAGTTCTCATGTCATTGACATCGATATCATATCAGGCATCAACATACTCAGTGCTGAGTTTTTCACGAGGAGCTTGGTCTTAAACCTAACTAACTCTACCAGAGGAGAAGAGTCAAACAAAGTGCAAAAGTGCTCCCTAAACCATTTGGTTAAGAGAATTTTGATTGTTTACATTTTTACATTAGGACAAGTTGTTTTGACAGTGGAGGCAGTTTGGGGTTAAGTGTCTTGTCCAAGGACACTTAGCAATGTAGCGGAAAGAGCTGGGCTCAATCTGCGACCTTTTGGAAGAGGTGACCACGCACTAACTGACTGAGCTACAGACGCCCCATGTATGTCTTCAAATCTTTGGTGTATTTTTTGCTTTTAAAGGTGGAGGAGGTCAGATGTTCTGGCACAACTTAACGGTGTAACGATATGTTAATTGGATCATCATGAGGTTTGGAACTAGGGCTGAAAGATTTATATTGCAATTTCAGAGCTGCAATTTTTTTGCAGCGCTCCTGACTGACCCAGGATATGTTATGTCAACTATTACACATACTATTTTACAAATTTGCAGGCAATTTGCATTTATGGAAGTGCTGGTAAACAGGTCAGCTATACAAAGCCTCTGTTTAGGAGTAGAAGTTGGAGTATCCTTTAAATAATAAAAACAGATCATTTATCATCATTGTAAGTTGATGAATAATGTGTTATGATTTTTTGATCATTGATTTTCATCAATATCTGCCAGAAAACCGCAATTAGATCTTTTCCTAAAATTGTTCAGCCCTATTTGGAACCAATGAGGTACTGACAGGGAGTGAGGGGGAGGTATCAGTGGCACCACTTTTGGTCAAAGACAGGACGACAGCTTCCAATGGATGGTATTTGAATTAATGCAGCAGCCATTTTAAGGTGCTTGTTGATAAAAGGATCAGCAGAAATTACATAAATAACCATAAGGCATAAGAAGGGGGGGTACAAAGTTTTAGATTAAACAGATCCTATTCAAAGATTTGACCTAAGCAAGCATAATAACATGATATACTGTATATTTTATTCTTTAAAAGCACTTGAGACACCTTTAAGAACTTATTATAAAACAGTTCTAAAAATATCATGCTAAACCAACTTTAAAATAAACCTAAAACTTTTTAAAGATATTAAAACTAAATTTAGAAGAATAACTACAAAAGCTCATTCAGGGTTCCCACACATCCTTGAAAACCTGGAAAATGATTGACCAATTTTCCAGTCATGAAAAACATATGGAAAATAAGGGAAAAAGTAAAATGTCCTGGAAAAGCTTGAATTGTCCCGGAAATTCATTTACCTTCCCTCTGCCTTGTTATTGAACAAAACTCAAATATAGGAAATGAAGTAAAAATGTACTTGGTAACTAATGCACACTTAGCCATAAAATCTGAGAAGATAAAATACTGCAAGTTAAGGAATAAAATATATCATAAAAAATGGTAAAATAAAATTTACCCTTTTTAAACATTTTATTAACAAAATATATTTATTAAAAAAACAGACTAAATAAAGATTTAAAAAAAATAAGCATAAACCATAAATTTATAATAGTAAGACACAACAATAAAAACAGACTAAAAAGATAGCTAGCAGACAACGTTCATACGGTGGAGCTAGCTTGAGATATTGGTCATCAACCTTTAATCTTGTTTTCTAGAAGGCTTGGTTAACTTGAGAATTTCCCACACCAATATTGTAACTTCAGTTGGTTATGTGACACCGAAATCTGTGGGTGTCGTTGTGCTATTCTATAATAGATTTGTCATTATTTATAAGAATGTCAGAGGATGTGTGATATTTTATAGATTTGTTACAGCCATTGTTACAGATTTCTAGAAAAGAGTGGGAACCCTGTCATTTACTGAAAAGTCTTCAATCATTCCCCCTGGATATAAGCTTTTTACAAAAAAAACCCCCAAATGTTTCTCTCTTTTTCCTGATAAGATCAATATTACCGCTTCTTTTAGTCTGTTTGATGCCTAAAAGAGACTAAAAGATGGAGGGGGTGAAAGGGAGCCAAGGTTCAAATCAGTAATTGGCAGGGGAGGATATTCTTAATATACTGTGGATGGACATGACTTTTTAGTCCTTTTGTTGGAGCTTTTGAAGGCACTTGATAGTGTATAATATATCACACTCAAAGCTCAGATAGTTAGCTCAAAAGGCTGTAAGTGAATCTAGTGCACTGTGGGAAACAGACCGACATGTGCGTATTTATTTGACAATGATTTACTGTTGTTTATAATACAACATGGAAAATCTTTCTACTCCTGAATGACACACTTATTAACTTTAATCATGCATGTTTAGCGTTAGACTCTTTTCATTACAGGCAACTATTTATTCTCGGCGGCTCTCTTAAGATCTGTGTTTATTATTGCTTTCATTACCATGCTAATGTGTTTCTGCAGATGCAGACCCACTGCACATTATGATGACCTAATAGCTGCTCTGTGGTAAAGACAAACGTTTGCTGGAGTTGTAGCTTTGAAGCTTCATGCTGCTGGTTTCCAGCTCAGTCTGGCCTCAACACAATCTCCCCTGATTCGCTTTGTCTCCACAGCCCACAGTCAATTTTCATAATTGTAAATGAAAGTGGCTTGGCAGAGTATTGCTAATGCACATAAGGCATTTACTAGATCTGCTTCATTGCCAGTTGGTTCATGAGCTCAGTGCTCCAGCCAGCTGATTGGGTCATATAAATCAAAGTCTGTCTGTTTGCACACAAAGATCTTTAGTGCTGACTTGTTTTTATTTCTGCTCTGCACAATCACTTTTCATACTATTTCAATACTTCTTTTGGAGCCTGAATAAAGCTTATTTGATTGATTTGTTGGTTCTCTGCTGACTGATCGTGTACTTACTGGCAGGGTACATGTGTTGGGTTTTAGGTAAGTTATAGCTCTTACATGAGTTCTCATTGTTCTTTTTCATCTTTTCTGTAACCAATAAATTGTTTATGGAAGGAAGAACTAGGTCTTTAGATTGCATGCTTGATATAGTAGCCATTTCCACTGATTATATGCAGCTTTTTTTTGTTGTAAAAGTCGCTTGGAAATATTGGCAGTTGTGGTTGTGTTTTTCTGGGGCTGGTTCCAAAAGTGCAGTTGCTTATTTAGGCTTCTTCTGCTCCCGACTCCAGGAGAATTCTGATGCATGCTCTTCTGTCAATGTTTGCTCAATTAGGAAGTTACACTAATTATTAATCTAAACACAAACATAGGTTTTAATGTAAAAAAAAAGGAAACAAAAGGAGGGGGCAAAAATGACGTTTCCAAAAATAAATGCTTTTAGCCAGAATATTTATTTCTAATGTACCCATTTCTGTTTCCATTTTATTGCCTTCATCATAGAAGAACTGCTTAGGATCAACGTAAAGCTTAAAATAACCATAATTATGTCTGTTTGTCTAGAAAAATCAAGGTTAGACTGTCAAGGGGGAACAGAGTATAACAACAGGACATCTGAAAAGAAACTGTGGGCTGTACACCTGTAAGTGTGTACATATACTTATATATAAACACATATGTGTATGTGTGTAAGGTTGTTTGTTTTGGGCTTGTTTTTGTTGACCTGTTTGCTTATTTCACTGTAAAAATCTGGCAACACTTGAACTCTAAACATTTAGCATTAGATCAGGTATCTCTGATGATTTGTCAAAGTGTAAACAGCAGAGCATGACAAGACTGGAGGGTGCTTCAGGCAGAGTCACACCTTTACCAAATGCTAACATCCAAATGCAACAAAACAACAACCGTATAACAAAAGTATGCCACACTATATATTATGCTGAGGTCAGGCAACATGATTTTTTTTGTCAGTAACAACGGCCATACCACAGAGCCATAAATTCACCCAGTGACCCGCCTGACGTGCGTGACAGACTAAACGCCTGAAACCGACTGTGTAACAACTGATGTGATGACTGTGGAAGGAGGAGGTGCGACACTAAACACCACAAACAAACACACTGTATTTAGAGAACAGCACTTCTGTTTGTATTCACAGACCTTGTGTTGATGATATGTTAGTTTGCTCATAAATATGAGCAGTCACTCATCATGCTGAATCTGATGTTTCTCTCCAGCATTTCTCTGTTTACAGTCATTGGTAGCTCTTCTTCAACACATCTTAGGGGCGTGGATGTTTTTTTCAGAGCTTTGCAAACCTTTTATTTGTCTCCTGGATCTCATGATGCTCTGGCACAAACATCAGTTTGTTTAAATCTGTGACTGTTGCACATGCAGAACTCCCTGTGCTCTCATTGGTCAATGTCTCTGACGTGGAGGGACAAAATCGTAGGAGGCAGCACAACAATCAAACATGCTAGACTTTCTGTCGTGGAGACGAGATGGATGGACCGATTGTCATGGCCGATGGGTCCTGAAACCCTACAACTGTCAGATTGGGCCATAATCGTGCATAAATCATGTAGTCTGATCCCAACATTAGCTAACACAAACAACATGAGGTCAAACGAGACATTTATTTAAAAAATTAACAACAGGTATAATCTGGTATAATCTTTCATGTTTGCAACATTTGTTGATTCAACTAAAGCACATAACACATATGATTAGTCCCACTGTTAAGTAACTATTTTTTTATCTTCTACTTAATGCACTGAAATGTTGGACTATGTTGATTTTGAATTGAAAATGTGCTGCAAGTGCAGATACACTGCGTGTGGACATAGGCTCTAAATTTATTGTTTTAGTTGATGCCAGTGCTGATGCCGATGTTTCCCTTATTACACCTTTTAGCTCAATCATCCCACAATGTAGATATTTTCTCCCATGTTCAGTCATGAAAAGAGATCAGAGTCAATGCAAGAGGTCATTTTTACCATTCAATTAGGAGAAAACTTCTCTGAATCAGCAGTTGGTGAGCCAGATGCCAGTGTTAAATTAGTGTTACACAACAGAAAAAACATCTTAAACTGGTATCTGTTCACCCCACATTAATTTGCAGATGGTCAATATTTGTAAAATGGGTTGATGTCAGCTGAGACAGATGCTGAACCAATGCTGATATGCATCCCTAACTACTAAACTTTAAAGTCTGTTATCTGTAGATACTGATATCGTGATGGTAATATTGTACAACCCTAGCAAGACCTTATTACCTCTGCCAAGGAGGTTTTACTTTTGCCGGCATATGTTTGTTTGTTTGTTAGCAAGATCATGCAAAAATTACTGGACGAATTTTGCTGAAATTTTCAGGAGATGTTGGTAATAACCCAATTTAGAAATGATAAGATTTTGGTGGTGATGACGGCCATTAGCGATCATTCTTGCTCAATAACTGTCTAACTAGTAATGATATCAACATGATTCTGAGTGCTAGGTGTGGATTTTCAGGGTCAAGGAATCATAGTGATGGTAACTTTATCATGGAACTATTGCTAATAGATGTAACAGCAATTTGTGAGCTACCTTGGTGGAGGTTGGTGCTCTCTGAGTGCTTTCTTGTTTTTATCTGTGCTTTATCTCAATAAGGGTCTTTCTGGTTCCTTTATCCCTGCAGGTATCCACTGTGCCTCAGGAGAGTCGGACTCTCAAGTCAACAGTTCCAGAGGGGGCAGAACTACAGGCCGAATGTCTGCTGGTCAGACAGGTGAGCTATTAGCATTTGAGTGTGTGGGTGTGAGTGTGAAGGTGCATGTCTGCAGGATCTAACTCAGACCGTTATGGTTTTGTGGTCTGAAGGGGAAAAGGTTTCAGTTGGTGGCTTGGTTTTGTCACTTTAGGCTGCTCTTAAAATAGGACATCTGGTAACAGAGCAGCATTTCATCATGTCTCTAAAATAAACCAGATGTGTTTGCCTGTCTTCAAGACTTTATGTGGGCTAAGTCCATCAGGGCCCAACTCAGATTAAACTGTCATCCTCTCCAGTGGAGAAATGATATCTGAGTGAACGGAAACTCCCCAGACAGTCCTGTCACGGCTCACTGGACACCTGCCAGAGTGTCTGACTCTTTTCATCTGAGTACCTGCTGTCCTTTAGATGATAAAGTGTTGGACCTGAGCACAGTTTGGGACAATGTTAACAAAATATTTAAATTTCTCAAAATATGACATTGAAGAGAATAGAGCAGAGGGGGAGATGTAAAACTGCCTTCAAGCCTTTGTGAATTGTGTATGCACTGTTCACAGTAATACACACAGAGATCCATTTCAACCCTGAAGACAGACAAGTGATCTATTAAGATGTTAAGATGTCCTGATTTGCACATTCCTCAGAGACGGAGTCTTAATTCACTTCCTTTTATGATTTAAATAATCTGATGATGAATCCCAGCCTGTACATTAGGAACTCGGCCTCAGGAGAGTCAAGTGCTGACTGTCTCCTCATTGTGGCGGAGCTCTCTTTATTGACTGCAGACTTGAAAGCCGCCCCAGGTACAACCTCGGAAGAGAAGAGGCCATTATTTTGTAAACTAAATATTTAATTGAATCTGTACTCTTCCCTCCAGGCCTGTAAATATTACAACTCAGAGCTGAATGTGGTCCAGTTCAAGTACGATGACTACGCTGGAGACTACCGCCTGCTGCCCAGGTAATAAACTCTGACACAGCCCTATACCTGCGTTTACTGTGTGGATTTAAACATTGATGGCTGTCTGTCAGCGCGCAGGCCTGAAGGGAAATAAGAACAATCCAACAAAGATGCACAATGCTGTGGAGTGGTGCAGGGGTGACATATTTTTGTAGGCCAAAGAGAAAGTGAGCATAATGCTGGTTCTCTTGACTGAAGGTCTATGGGATTTTTCACTGAGTTTTGGACTATTGCTGATAAAAAGTTTTATAGCCAACAAAAAATTATAAAACTTACACTTTCTTTTCTTTGTGTCAATCTTAAAACACCTGCTTTTCATGTTTGATAAGCTTAAACATAATCTGTAAGAGTAAAAACCTTTTTTAAGCTATGATTGAACTACAGCATGGCAGTTTAACATAAAGGGAAATACAATATTTACAATGGAAAACGTCTTGTTTTGACCTCTTGTTTGAGAATTTCATCTCAAGCAAATGGCCTGATCAAGTTGGTCTTCATTGCTGTGGCAATGTAATCTTCCAGTGTAGCTGGATCTGCCTGATTCAATGTCTGTAATCAGGCAGATCCATCTTGCCAAGGTCCAATCTACAACGCCCAAAGCGGCATGGCTCAATAAGAGTCCTTTAGAGCAGGAAGAGGTGGGAGCTACAAGCAAGAAAACAGCAGGAGGTGACTGCTTGTACACAGCCTAGCATTGACGCTAACAGCTTAGTAGCAGTTTTATGAGACTTGGACCACATTACTTTATTAAATGTAAAACAAATATCAACACTGAAAAAAGGATATCTTCGATCCACTTCCGACATGTTTTTGTGAGAGTTTGTTCATTTTGTACATTACGCCGCTTCAATAGCACCCGCCTACTACATTATCGGATTGGCCCGGAATGATGTGATTGACAGAGTGATCATCCAGAAATGCTATGAAAGGTTCTGTCATTCTGGACTAGTGAAATATATTGAACAGTCCATCTGGTGTGTCAGGTTAGTGGCAATGGTGTATGAATCACTGGTTATAAAAATGCTTGCAGTGGGTTGCTGGCCATTTTTTGAGTTTGTATTGTCAGGTGTGGTATTTTGTAAATATTTTTGTAGTGTGTAATTTAACTTCTTATAAATTAGGATTCAGACTTGTTTGACCTACTTACTTGATTCAATAGGTGCTCTGTGTTTTTCCTCTCAAACTTACAGACCCAGAAGTATCCTCTGGCAGTCAGAACAACCACTTTTTGTTACTTTCAGATGGGAGATCATGAATAAGAACAAGATGGCCGCCAGTGTTAAGTGAGGAGGATGTTACAGAGGAACATTGGAACATTTCACTCAAACTAATGTTTACACTCCAAGTTTTCTTGATCCCCTTCATGTCACTAAGCCGTCAGACAGCCATTTATTCAGTCAGTCATTTATTTAAATCAGGCTGTCAGTCAGTCAACTGGTGTTTTGTCAGTCCCAGTGAGGCTGACCCGACGCAGCCCTGCAGTTCCTGCTCTCAACCACAGGAATGTCAGTCGTCCATCCCATGGGTGTCCACTGTACTCTTTGGGCTAGTTCACATGACCTCTGAACTGACAGCTAGGATAAACTTTAAAGTTTAAACTCAAGTGAAAGCAAAACAGCACCAACTTGGGCCTTGTTGTCATGCAGCTGTGGAATCAGCATAAAAGCACAAACTCTAGAGTGCTAACAGAGCTAACAAGCTAACAAGTGCTCTTGTAGCTTGTCACTTTCTTTTTTGTGTTAATGTTGTCTTATGTTGTAGTAATGTTGAACGATGCTGCAACACTGATTTCATTTCAATGACCATGTTTTATTTTCTGGCAAAGAAAGCAAGAGACAAAAGCTATGAAACATTTCAGACACTCTTCCACGGACATCATACTCAAGCATAATTGATTCCTCTACATTTACATCACAATAAAGCAAATTAAGATGGGTATATTTATATTTGTTTAATTTGGTACATGGATGTTAGAGATTTTTTCCATGTGCATGTTCTGTGGTGTAAATGTTGAAAAATAAAAAAAATCACTCATTAGCCATTTTTTAGTTTCTTAATAGATGGTAATCAAGCAATGCTAGCCATTGCAAATCTACCATTTACTTTTGTTTTCATGACCAGAAACAAAATACAGCTAATTTCTGGGATTGGATTATGGGAAGGAAAGCACACAGCTTTGTATGCATAATTTAAAGAAACTTCATTTTTTAGGTATGTTTAATGTATTTTTTATGTTGTGGAAATAGTTGCTTTGAATCAATCTTTAGCCTTTTAGGTGGCCATCATGTTCACTTTTTGTTATTTACCACCTGCCAGAAGCAAAAGAAGAAGGAGAGGAAGAATTAGCTTGACCAGGTGTAGCATACCACAAAAACAGCGGTTTGACAGTTAAGGTACATACAGAATACAGTATGCTGCGTTATGTAGTTCAGCTTGTAGTAGGTGAATTAGATAAAATGCCCCAATAAAACCACTTAACACATGAAAATTCTATTGTATTAGCTTTTTTTTCACCATTGCTGTTGAGGGATTTGCATGACTTTGTTAATGGCCAGTCAGCATCACCAGAAATCTTCCCAACATAGCTCCCAAAAGATAAATTTAAGCTGTTTTTTTACAACTGTGACTTTTAGCGGCAGGTTGATTCCAGTGTTTCCCTCCAGAGACTGCAGCCTGGCTGTCTGCAGCTCAAAGAACTTTCACAAAAGCATTTCATCCCAATGTCTCACACACAAAGACGGTCAGACTGTGAACTCAGTGGAGCGAAATTGAATGAGGACTACCTTTTGTTGACTCCTGGCAGAGAACGATGGAGCAGAGTCAGCCACCCACAGTCACAGAGGACTGATTAAATTCCTTAATCAGTTTCTCGTTCCATCACTGTATTTGATTTTCAGACTTTCATATACTTTCTCCTCTTTCCTCATCTCTTTAAAGGAAACTATACAAAGCAGAGAAGCTGCCGTCCCATTCTTTTGAGATCGACTATGAGGACGTGGACAAGGATGAGGTCAGTAATGGCTGTCCTCTGATAAATGCTTTTACAATGAATGCATTACTTTCTGCACACATCCTGAGGCCCTTGTTCAAATCAGTTTATCTCAGCCTCAAAGCTGTTAGAATGTACTTTGTAAGAGCAGTTAGCTTATTAAGGGTCAGCAGGACATTTTTTCTGAATATAATTTGACTGACATCGTGTCATAGCATCCCTCAAAGTCTCTTTCTGCATCGATTATCTGCTTCTGCAAGAGGAATGGAGGCCAATGTATCAATAACTGACTGTATTTGTACTCCACAGGATACCACCTCCCTGTCCTCATCCAAAGGAGGAGGGGGAGGTGGTGGAGGAGGTGGAGGTATCGGTGTGTTTCGGTCAGGCTGGCTCTACAAAGGGAACTTCAACAGCACCGTCAACAATAGCATCACTGTGCGGGTGAGGAAATGTCTGATGCTCTCCCTTTTCATGCACACATTCACACTGATCCTCTGATCTCACCGTTTTTGTAGCTTAGATTTACATTCTGGTAACACAGGTTTTTAGAACAATCACGTTTATGGATGTAACCTAAATGGTTAGCTGCACGTGACTTTGTCTTTAAACCAGGTTGGTGCATTTACACTTCATTTTCTCTTTTGCAGTCATTCAAGAGGAGGTATTTCCAGCTCACACAGCTGACAGATAACTCCTACATTATGAACTTCTACAAAGATGAGAAGATCTCTAAGGAACCGAAGGGGTGTATCTTCCTTGATTCGTGCACTGGTGTTGTACAGGTGAATTTTGAAGTATTTCTGTAATTACATATATACACTAAAGTTTAAAATAAATGCAAAGCAAGCAGTATGCAACTTTTCCACTCTAAAAGTCTTGCTTTGTCACTTTTTCTTTTGAGCCTCGTATGTAAATATCCTCCTCCATCTTTTATCCTCAGCCTTTGTTTCAACTTGCACTGAGACAGGGAGACTGTTAAACATTGCTGCTTTAAATGGCAAGACTTTATCAGTAAACCAAGAGGAACCTACAGTACTACAAGTAGCTTTTGGCTGAAAAAACACAAGATTTGAGACTAACCTTCTCTTAAATTATTTTGTAGAGAGCTGCATAAAAGCATTTTTGGTTGAAAAGTCAATTGCAAGACCAACTTGAAGTACTCAGAGAGCCAAAGTATTTCTGACAATGTTAGCCAAGTTGTACCATGACTAACATTCCCTGCAAATGTCGTCAACATCCACTGAGGACTTTTTAAGTTATTGGCAAAATGTGGAAAACTGTCCTATCTTGCAATGTAAACAAGTCCTTGATAAATTCCTGAATCTGCATCTGGATTCAGATAACAGCCAAATCTAACTACTCCATCCTTGGGCCATGACCAACATCCCCTGACAGTTTCACCAAATTCCATTCATAACTTTTTTAGTTATCCTGTTAACAAACAAACAAACAAATGCTGATGTGGAGTAAGCTTGAACTGTGAAGAATGAACTTTCACATGAGCACATGTTGTTTGAAAGTTGTATTGCTATGTACCCGTTAATTATAGAATGAATTTTGAGGCATGTGATGGTAGCTCTTGATTTTCAAGGAGCCAAACTTTGGATCAACCTACTTGGGCCAGTAAGAAGAGACATAAGGTCATCTGACCAACAGCGACACCACGTCAAACTGTAGCCTTGTCAGTCATGTCCCTTACCAACTAAAACAGCAGATCCTTAATAACATAAGGCCTGGCACAGTGTCATAAAACAACCTTAGGACTTACTTGAGATATCTAAAATGGGTGGTGTATGACAGTGAATGTAAACCAAACTGTATTGATTCTCTTTTTAAACAGTGGATAAATAAAGATACAACTGCAAAATGGTGGAAAAAGACACATCGCTAAGCTTTCAAACAAGGGTGGTACCAAATCCATAATCTCAAACCTTTACCAAGGAATCACAAAGGGAAGAGCTTCAACCAGAAACTACACAAGATGGGAAAAGGAAATGAATGAAAGATAACTTGTCAACAATGGGAGACCATGTGTCAAACTGTTTTCTACTTCCTGTTCCATATACCAGCATGAATGTGTCTGGAAAAAACAGGTTTACTACTTCATTACTCCTAATACACAAAAATACCATACATGTGGCAGTGGTGCATGCTGGAAAAAACTGCTGGAGTGATGTGGCAGATCACAGACACATTTTCTGGAGCTGCTGAAAGATAAATTTGTTTTGGGAAAACTTCTGGACAATTTTGCAACAGATTCTTTCCTTTAACCTTTATTTCACTTCATTGGATGACCTGCCAGGATAAATAGCAGGAGGTGATAGATAACTTCTCAAAATATTCACAGTAGCTGCAAAGAAAGCAATCACCAGATTAGTTTTTGACTGATCCTCCCACTGTTGAGAACTGGCTTGACATTGTTAAAGAGAAATATGAGATGGAAAGACTGACATACTTAGATGAAGAAAATATTTGTGCACAACAGGATGGAAGAAAAGGAGTTCATATATGTTGGAATAAACAAGGTCCTTGTTACCTTCTGTACACAAGGTATTGTTATTAAAAAAACAACTCTAACTCCGTAAAACAATTTTATTTATTCAGTGTCTTTCTCCTTCAGTCTCTTCCTTCTGCATCAACACACCTCCGCATTCAGGTCTTCACTGATCAAAGCAGTGCAGCAGGTCTTCTTCAGACAGTTGTCTCAGAACCTCTGTTGTTCTTTTCTTAACTTCTAAAACAGACTCAAAGCATGTTCCTCTGAGCACAGATTTGATCTTAGGACAAAGGAAAAAGTCAGACAGTGCTGGATCAGGTGAAAAGGGAGGATGATCAAGCGCTGTGATTTGTTTTTGGGCCAGAAACTGCTTGACCAAGAGCAGAATGTGAGCTGGCGTGTTGTACTGATGACAAATGAACAATTTTTCCATAACTGTGGTCTCTTTCTTCAGACTTTTTCTCTCAGTTTTTCTGGAACCTGGTTTTTATAGTGCTGATTAACCGTTGACTCTTCTGATACCCACTCCTTCAAAATGATCCCCTTAATGTCAAAGACAACAATCAGCATGGCCTAGAGTTTGGACTTGCTTTGTCATGCTTACTTCATCCTTGGTGACGATGGCTTTTTCCAGTCCATTGACTGCCGTTTTGTCTCAGGCTCGTGCTGAAAGATCCAAGTTTTATGGCATGTAATCACTCCTAAACTAATCTTGAGTTTATTGTGTAAAAGTCATCCATTCCCCGTACACAATCACATCACTTCCAGATTCCTGCAGTCTCAAGCAAACACTTGAGAAACTGTAGTTTTGACTCCATTTTGATGATTTGACTTCATTATTTAGCATTATTTAGTCCTGCCCCTGAAGGGGTATATTTAACCTCTATCCTCGAATGTGTCCTTACATTACTTTGCATTTAGGTCTGAGACGGCATCATCTAGTCCCACTTAAAATATATAATTGCATGTTCTTAATGCACTATGTGAGGGTTTGGAGGATGTGGCTTCCTTCCTCTTTTAATGACCACAATGATATCCGTTGCATTTTCTTAAGGCTATTATACTTTAAATTTCTGCTGTTTAAAGGATGTGTGTGCAATCTTGTATTTGTCTTTATGGTAGGCTGATGAATTATGTAATTTAAAGTTTTAAGAGAGTAAAAAACTCACAATACTCTAAAAATGGATACTAACTTCAACTTTGACTCCACTTTTATGTCTGGTTCAGATTCTTCCTAAGCTACAAGAACAATCAGACTTTCCAAAACTTAACCAAACTCTGTTTTTGTTGGGTAACCACATATCCTGTCTGTCCTTTCATCCTTCCACCTGAAGAATAACCGCCTAAGGAAACATGCCTTCGAGCTGAAGATGAACGAGGTTACGTACTTCGTGCTGGCCGCGGAGAGCGAGCAGGACATGGAGGATTGGATCAGCACGTTGACCCGCATATTGCAGATCAGCCCCCATGAAGGTCCAGCTCCTGACCGCAAGAGCCTGGACCTCACAGACCACCGGCAGGGTGAGACTCGTCCTGTTTATGGAATAACACAAAGTTTGCTAAGATGGGGCCAAAGAGGGGGCATGAACTCTAGATGGAAAAACTTTGGAAGAGAAAGTGATATTTACAGAGAGATGGGAAGGAAATGTTAGCATAATTTCAGCATGTATAAATCATGGTGCCCTTAAGGTAGGACTCACTTTAAACTTAACATCAGCAAAATTTTACCTTTTCCTCTCAGCCTGACTTGCTACTGTTTTTCTAGGACCGTGGTGGGGAATGAAGTGGGGAATTTCTGCTTTTTTGAGGACTCAATTCATAACATCACAATCAGGAAATGAGACCAGACACAAACCAGCGACTCCACCTTTGTTTTATACATCCTACTGTGTTATTAAATTGAACTCCGTATAAAACTCAATTGCATGTGCCAGTGCTTTCACTGCCTGGGCGCTGGACCACGGTTTGTAATATAACACACCCTGAAGGCGCATTGAGACCTGGCCCAGGGAGAAGTGGTGGAGTGATGTAATAGCCTGAGCTGTCATGGCTCTGTGGTCTGCTAGCATGCCTCTAAATCAGGCTGCAAGCAGCATGTGGTGACCTACCATTAATGAGCCATTTTGTTCAGTGTGGCCTTTGGGAAGAAACGCTCAAGGCACATGAAGGTTATGTTTCTGCAGAAGCTTATCATCCATAAATACCACAAATGGAGTCATATTTTATGATGAGATGGATATATGACTACTGATGCTGGTTAGTGCTTTTTAGTGTGCTGCTGAATGTGTCTGAAAAATGTTATATGGCCTTTTACCTACAGGGAAATGGAGTGCTTAGATAAACTGCTTATACACCCAGTCATCTTTAATTCTGACGTGATTTTTTTCTTCTCTCCAGATGTGTTTGACCTGTCGCTGAGTGACGGCTGCTTGCAGGAGAATGAAGATACAACAGCAGAGAATGGCATCAATCCAGAGCTGGCAAAGGTTAGATGATAAAATGAACTGGAGTGATATATGAATGTGCAGCACCATTCTCTATTGTCAGTTGACACAATTCATTGGTACATCCACAAATGCAAGTTAAAATTCTTCCATACAAAGCGAAAGCCATGTATCAACAACACCCAGAAACACTGTCAGCTTCTGCAGTCTAGACCTCTCTCCCTCTGAACATGTGTGGTGCATTATGAGGCACAAAATACGACAATAAAGACCCTGAACTGCTGAGCAACTGAAGATGTACATCAAGCAAGAATGGGAACAAATTCCACCCACAAAGATTATTGAGTGTAGTTAAAATAAAAGGTGATGTAACACAGTGTTAAACCTAGAATAGAATAGAGTAGTAGAGTATGTTGGGGCACCATCCAAAATTGTCTACTGTACATAAATACATACATGTATGCCATTTTTGTGAATTAGTGCTTACATAAGACAACTATGCATGCTTTTCAATGCAATATCTACTCACACAATTGCATGTCCAACCATGTGCTATGGGCATCATGCAATATTATATTCAGTCTGGCACTTTATAACCTTGGGCAGTGAGGTAATGTGCAATGCAGCAGGCACTTTCTGTGCAATATTGGGCAATGTGCAATATAACGAGGACCTGAGCTCCCAGGTAGCTAGCTCTCTGCACTTTAGCATTTGGCACGTTAGCACAATGGCCCTTTAGTTAGCACTCCAGCACTTAATAATATATTGTGTATATTTCCCATGGTCCCCCAACCCTCAGCCCGTTTTATTTTTGGACCGTATGTCATTTATGTTGTCTACGGTTTATATATGTTGCTTATCTTTTAATATGCGTGTGTGTGTGTTTTATTCCTTTCATTGATGTTTTTTTTGTTTTATGTGTTGACACCAACCTGCTAATGGGACTGGGGATGGAACTTAGCCGCCTGGCTATAATCCCTTGTATGTACATGTAAATGTTCATTAATGCATACTGTCCCATTTTTAAAAATAAAAAATAATAAATCTCAAATCTCAATCTGAAATCACAGAATCAAATGCCCTTTATTGTCATTATACTGAATGTGCAACGAGATTGGAGAGCTTCTCCTTTTTCAGTGCAAACAGATAGTTATAGTATAAAACAGTTATAGTTTAAGTATAAGTCCAAGATATTTACAAGATAAAGTCCTACAGGACAGTGCAATTGACTCTATATACAAATATAAGATTAAAAATATTAAGAATCTAAAAGAAACAGAAATGTATTGAAGCAAACGTGCATAGAGTCCTAAAACAAACAAAAACAAGATGCAAAAAGGAGCACTGAAAGGGAGAGCCATTAGCCGCAGCGTCTGAGCGCACCCCCATCTTCTTCTTCTCCCAGGGAAACATGTCTCTGTCCCAGCTTTTTAGGAACGCGTTGCAGTCTTCAAACTCAAAAGAGTGAATGATTGCAAAAGAACAATGAAGTTTATCAGTTTGAGCATTAAATATCTCTGTAGTGTATTCAGTTGAATATAGGTGGAAAAGGATTTGCAATTCATCTTGTGCTGTTTTTAGTTACGATTTACACAGCATCCCAACTTCATTGGAACTGAGTTTTTGACACATTTAAGGCTTTATTCACCACAATGCATTGGAAAGACTAAGCCAAAACAAAAGTTTGTCTGACTGAGAGGGGGCTCTCTGAGTGGCTCGTTAGTGAACCAATCAGAGAGCCAAAACAAGGTGTCAGCTGTAAGAAATACTGCCTGTGTTAACAAGTTAATTACTGTAAAGAAAAATATGGAACCATATGATATCACAAATTATATTTCATTGAAAGTAATTGATAATCTTTGATTTCTCTGTAACAGTATATCTCTGAGACGGATGAAGGACTTCGCTCTGCCAGGAGAGAGGAGAGGTTAAATTTGTTCTCACTGGATCCTGATACTCCTGTATGTATGAAGGTTGTTTATTAAAGTCCAAATGATCCTTTTGGCCCTTAATTTGTACCTCCGAGTTATAAAATGTTTCACTAATCGCAGGTTCTGAGAAGCCCAAAGAGTGAGCATTCATCAGTGGAGAATGGAGCTGTGCGTCCATTCGAGGAGAAACTGGGCAGAAGGTTTATGATAACCTGCCGATCACTCAACTTCATGCTGCAGGGCTGCATCAACGAGAGTGAAACTGGACCAGTGACTAATGTGAGAATTTAAACATCCTACAAAACTGACTTGTCATCAATATATGTGTGCAGAATAATAAAAACTGATCTCAGATCTATAGATGCTAAGGAGTAGTCCTGCTTTTAAATCTAAAGAGCATCAATAGTCCAGTCTGAAAGTGTATCAAATGGACCATCATGACTGAGCTAAATCTCTCTCTCCAGATTGAGCCCTTCTTCATCTCGCTGGCTCTAATGGATGTCCGAGAAGGTAGAAAGGTGTCAGCAGACTTCCACGTGGACCTAAACCACGAGGCGGTGCGTCAGATGCTTGGAGGCTGCAGTAATGGGACAGGTTGTCTTGGGACAGGAGGGGGAGTTCAGGAAAATGGTCTGTGCTCTCCTGCTGAGAAGAAACCTGGAGACTGTTACCTCAGCCAGGAGCTGGATCACTGGCTCTGCTTTGCCAAACAGGTACGAGGATCATAGTCCTCCTATTTTCCTTACTGCTTTACTTTCTGTTAACATTTACGGTAGAATGACTCTCATATGCTTTTCCACACAGGCCATCTTCTCTGTGACAAACCCCCACACTGATATTGTAATGGTGGCAAGAGTGGAAAAGGTGCTGATGGGGAATATTGCTTGTGGAACAGACCCTTACATCAAGAATACAGACTCGAGCAAGGTAAGAGCACTTTAGTCGATAAATGTGGTCATATTTTTGCATCAGTTTAACATTTTTTTATGTATTTTTCTTTTATTGACCAACAACACTTTCTGTTCTTTCTAAAGAAGTAGAAATATAGATAATCATCCTGTCAGCATAAAGATTAAACTATGCATCAGTTAATTTCTTTGTTAATCATTTATAAAACAAAGTAGGACCCAGTATAGACCCTTGCGGGACCCCATTTTAAACATTTAAAGAAGACATGCCATACCTCTTCATTCTACCCTTTAACAGTCACATATTCATCTGTGTTATGCTTTGGTGAAAATATTATTTCATCAATCAGGAAAAGTTGTTTTTCACCTTCATAAATCAGCACTAAAAAGACTTATGCAGAACTCTCCATTTTAGTTTGTGACTATTTTGATTAACCCTTTTCCTGAGGGTTGTGCTGAGACAAGTACAACTGTGGGTTTTCCTGTGAGTGAGGATCTACTGTATGTAACAGGGTAAGGCGTGGGTATAATAGTAGCTCACTGTGAAGTCACAAGAAGCCCAGACTCTGAACAGGCAGGTAAATGTCATAATTTTAGAATAAAGTGAACCACAAACAAGTACCCAGGTTCTTTTATTTCACACTTTGGAGGTCAGTAGATATTTCGAAAACCAAATACATCGAAAAAAGATTATGAAGTGTTTCTTTCATGATAAATCCCCCTTAGCATTTCTTAACTGATTTTCTATCATTAATTTACAACATTTTATGTTCTTTCTAAACACGTGCAAATTAGCTTTATAGCTAAATCTGGCTTTACAGTTGTCCCCATCAATAATAGTAAAGAATATAACTAAGAATATGATGTTGTCAGCATTAAAAATAGAAAACTTTGCACCAGTGACATTTCTCTGTAAATCATTTGGAAAGATAACTGATAAAAAATAACCCAGTATAGATCCAGGGTTTGTGCAGGTGCTTGAAATCCTTGAAAGTGATTGAATTGTGTTTGAATTTGAGACAAGGTGCTTGAAAATGCTTGAATCCATTTAGAAAGATGGAAATGTTGTGCAGTACAGAGACACACAGTAGCACCTAAAGCACTTTGAGATTGCGAAGATGTACGGTGCAATGCAATAAAATGTATTATTGTTATTATTATCATTATTATTATTATTACAGTGTGTCAATGACACTATACTGTACTATACTAATATAAAAAATAAATGACTGTTAAGCAGCATTATAATATGGGCAGATAATAAAATACCCTGTATATGTAAAAAAAAAAAAAAACAATACTTGCAATAAAATAATTTATAGAATAACTACAGGAAAAACAGTTTCTCCCCTTTAGATATACCATCCAGTAATCAAGTAAACTTATTGAACTCTCACTTTTATTTGGACTGTTACCAATGTTTAGGTCAAGAATCTATTTAAAACATATTTTTTGTTTTGAAATCATTTCATATTGATTAGGCTCTAATTGTGTAAAATCTACATACCAGTGACACATTTTGACTGACTAAATTTTGTGACTTTTTCCTGTAGTTTGACATACCTCTGTAAACTTTGACTACAAAATATAACTTTTTTGTTTAGCTTGATGTGATCTCTTTTAATATGATCAGGTAAGGAAAGTATCTTCGTGAGTGTTTATGCGTTTGGGGAAGGTCCTAATTAACACAGCTGTAGGGTGCTTGAAATGTTTTTAAAATGCACCTTGAAAGTGCTTGTGTTTTACCTTGGTGTAGGTATACAAAACCTGTAGACCAGGGGTCATCAACTACATTTTTAAATACAATTTAATAATAAAAATGTTTACATCTTGCTAACATAGAGATGCAACCGCTTCAGTTTCCCCCTTCCAGCCAAATACCAGACATTTACTGGCCACTGGGAATCCCCCACACCTCTCTGAGGGTGTGCCTAAGTTTCACCATAAACATGCCATTATTAGTTTCATATTTTTATTTCTGACAGTGTTATGTATTTCCTAGCCTTAAAATGATCAGTCCATATCACTTACACTACTGCCAGCCACACAGGGCAATACAAGTATTTTCACTTCTGCTTTCTGAGGCTGACCTGTTTTCCATCACTGGTTTTGACCTAAGTAACAGGTTCCCCTGGTTAAATACTGTCAGATCAACCCTCAAACCATAATATCTTTTCTACCTCACATTTTTAGGATTTAATTATATTCTGGTGGCCAAGTGGGAAGCTGTGCGAGGCCTGATGTGGTCCCCAGGCCGCCAGTTAATGATCACTGGTGGAGACTCTTGTAGGACACCATTTAGAATAATGAGATTATAGGCCATAAACTGCATGACTTTTCTCAACTATTTTGCTGTTTTTGAAGAAAACTCTCCATCAGGCAGGCACTGTGAAAAACAGAATCAGTGACAGTTTCTGAAGTCTGTAATGATTTAAGAAAAATGCACCATGTTTTTAGAGTCAGAGTAAATGGCATTTAGGTGACATTGGGGATTTTAGTAGTTACAGTGACTGAACTATGACTGCAAATCATTAAAATGTCATAGTATAATGATAAATCCTTTAATTTTCCACGTATAAGTCCTTCTAACATTTGGTAAAAACTGAGGGTTAAGATATTGGTCTGACTTTTAGCTTTCAGAATTGGAAGCACAAAAGCTGCACTCCAGCTCTCTGGTATTTTACTGTTTTCCAATGTCAGACATATATGGTAATGGCTCAGCAATAATCTCATTAGCAATGGATTATTGTTGCTGAGGGGATTATTGAAAAGGAAACTGTCTGGTCTACTTAAAAAGTCTTTTGCGCGGCATTTACAAAATGTTTTTCCTGTACAGCCAGAGCTTATCTTCATCACTGAATGCCAGTCTGCTTGGATAGTTTGTTAATGAGGTTGTTTTTTTTCCGACCTCCTATCCAAGACGTTTCCTGGCTCCCTTGCTGGCAGTCGTCCATGTGGTTGTTGTTCAAGAAGGCTAAATGAATCAGCAGACATTCAACCTGCTGCAGGAGTAACTGTAATAGACAACCTCTGATTTACTGTGTCACTCTGTCAGCTTGAGTTTAGGGCTGAGTATGTCGCCCTGCATGTAAATAATATCAGCTGTGGCGTCTCAATAACATGCCCTCCTGTTTATTTCTCCCTTTCATTATGTCTCTATCAGACTGTTCAGAAGATTTTGAAGTCCAACAAGCAGTTCTGCAGTAAGCTGGGGAAGTACCGGATGCCGTTTGCTTGGTCGGTCAGGTCAGTGCTGCTGAGTAGAGTTTTTTTTTACCACTACTCTTTGAGGGATTTGCCAATCAGCCTGAATCCTTATGCTCTTTTATTTGTGTCACAGGCCAGTTTTTAAGGACAACCATGGGGCACTGGACAGAGAGTCTCGTTTTTCACCTCTCTTCAAACAGGAGAGCAACAAGATTTCCACCGAGGACCTGATGAAGCTGATTTCTGAGTATAAGAGGTAAGACATATTGTAGGAGATTTTTGCATTGCTATTGAGCAGAATAAACATTTTGTAAATCTTTCGTTCTGTTTGTGTGTGCAGGGCTGAAAAGAACAGCAAACTTCAGACTATTCCTGGAGGGCTGGACATTGCAGTCGACTATGTTCCATTGGAGCATCCTAGTACGTCCACGTTTTATGGACTATACCTGCATTTATTAGCCCAACCTTAATCTCTACCCTAAAGCCTATGCACTGGTGCCTTACAGACCTTAATATTTAAGATGTTCTGTGCATGACTTTGTAAGTCTGATGGTTCAAAAGGTGATTAATGAAGGCAGAAGATTCGAACAATCACTTATTAACACAACTTTTGTCATGAATTAAACCAGGTAAAGGACCAAAATGCAAGACTCCAGTTCCAAAAATGCAGTTTATTTGACAGATCAGGTTCAGTACACAGAATATCAGTCAGGCAAGGCAGAGATATCCTTAACATGAGGCAAAAAGGCAAGGTCAAAAAACAAATCAGGAGCAGAACAGACGTAGACCATGACTTGGAAAAAGAGTGGTGGAACATGACGGTGAGGTACAACGAACTGGCGACAAGACAGTGAGAGACAAGAGGTTGAGATACAGGTGTAGGAAGGCGCAATCAGGGGCAGGTGCGTACGTGACGCTGGGGAAGGGACAGGAAACAAACCTGAAACAGAGACGGGGTTAAGTGACTTCATAATAACACAGGAAGCACAAGACTTGAAACCTGAGGCACATGACAACTTTAGACTCACAGCCATAATGCCTCACAAACCCGACACTTTCACTTTCACATAGGCATAGTACCAAGCACTCACACATTTACTGGAAACATGCCTCAAATCCATGAGTGCATGAGTGTAGATTCCTGATTTCAGTGTCTCCCTCTGTCCTCGTGTGATGTGTTTAAATTCCTCTGTGCTTTCAGACTGCATGACCTCCTCCTACGTACCAGTGAAGCCCTTTGAGGAGCTGAGCAAACACCAGCCCACTGTAGAGGTGGAGGAGTTTTTCCAGGACACCACCAAGTTCACACAGCCGCACCGAGTCTACAGAAACCACATCTATGTTTACCCTAAACATCTGAAATATGACAGTCAGAAAAGCTTTGCAAAGGTAAAGGATATGGCAGTAGTTTGAAGAACAAAGCAGAGTTTAAGAAAACATGAGCTGGGGTTTTAAAAGAGTCAGAATCACTGGGATAATATTGCTTCAAACATAATGTGTTTCTTTTTTCCATAATTCGTCCTTGTTAATTGTTGTGGTCACTGTTGCTACAATGGTCCCCTTGTTTGCAGGCTCGTAACATCGCGGTCTATGTGGAGTTTCGCAGCTCAGACGAAGAAGTTGCCAAACCTTTAAAGGTAAAAGCATACTAATGAGGCCTTTAAGTGACTCCAGTTAAACCTTATATTTGAAGATCAAGTGGCTGAGCAATGCTTGATTTAGATTCTTTTTCCTATTGTTATTTTTTAGTGCATCTATGGCAAACCAGGAGGTTCAGTCTTTACCACGGCCGCCTGCTCTACAGTCCTGCATCACTCCCAAAACCCTGACTTCTATGACGAGGTAAAGAAAAGATCAACAGAATTAGTGTTAGCATTAAAGATGACCTAATGTCACGCAACACGGCAATCAATTTAGATGAATAATCCTTCATTACACACAGGAAGAAGAGAAAAATGAAAGAAAGATACTTTTTTACTTCTCAGTCCTACCTAAAGCTAGAAAATTTACTTCTAGGCCCCTGTTTAAAGGTGTTAAGCACACAGCAGTTTGAGGTGTGTTGGTCTACAAATTAAGGGATGGATTATGTGCCTTGATTGGGTGTGACAGAGCCCCCTTAAGAATATATTATAGCAAACACCAGTGTTAATTTTGTCAGCACTTTTTAATTCAGTTTTAGTTTGTCTTTTGCCTGAAATATCTTTAAGTTTTAGTCATCGAAATTGTTTTAATTTTTGTCTAGTTTTACTTGATGAAATTTTACATTTTAGTCGACAAAATCTACTGTAAATTTAGTTTACTAAAATATGAAGTGTAAAGTGTGAGGCATTTTTTATGTTTCCTTGAATTTCTGAAGTCGTGTTTTACACTTGGATAAAATGAAACATCTAATAACCCTTTACTGAATGCTAGTAAAGTTTGATTGTATAAATTAACAGGAACAAATTGAACTTTTGTGTGAAATGCAGTCACCTTTATTTAGGCTACCTGGCAGAGCATCTCAGTTTCAATACCAGAATTGACAACAAACAGTGAACCTGCTCTATGTGAATACATCAATTCATAAAGAGAGGAGCTCTGATTGGATCGCTCCCCAACTTATCCTGCCACCATGAAGCTAAGGCAGCTGTGATTGGATGTCCCTCTGAACTCATCCAACCTTTCCACACAACCAAAGTAGCTGTGATTGGATATATTCCTAACTTGTCCCTACTTTCTACATGACCAAATTAAGTCTGATTGGATTAAGTCTCTGGCAAACATTTTCCTCTTACTTTTATTTGTCATTTATTTTAGTTTTAGTTTTTGTCCATGTGCACTTTTTTTTATTAGTTACTGTCTAGTTTTTGTCAGGGGAAAAAAGGTTGTTGACAAAACTATGACAAAAATAATTAGTCAACAAAATTAACACTGATGAACACGAGTATTTTGTGGACTTTTATACAGTAACAGGTCATAAGTGGTGTTGTTTAGTTTGTGGTTTCCTTGTATCAAGTGCTGCTTTTCTGTATTTGGGGAACACAGGGTTAATGCATATGGCAGCATTATTTGTTTGTTTTTATTTCTTTAAGTAGGCTTTTGATTATGCATGGAAGTTGTGTGGTCTATTTTTTGAGTTGGCTCTATTTTAACAAATTGTGTTGTTGTGTGTTCTGTTTCAATGTGCTTTTTATTTTTTTATTTTATTTTATTTATTTTTTTTAGATTTTTATGATTTTATTGTACTTTGTTATTTATTTCTGCCTGGCATTCAATGTGCAGTAGTTTGGTAAGCTTGACTGTCATGAAGAATGTATTTTTAAAATAAAGTGGATTGGATTGGATTAAGAACCAGTTGTAATCACAACAGGTCAAAAAATCCTCCGACAAATACAGGATCTGTACATTTTCAGGGTTGTTTTGTCGGTCAAACAAACTCAACCACACCCACACAATCCTGAGAAGAGGTCTAATCAATGGCTATTTACTGACACCTGTGCGGGTCTAAGTTTTAAGTATCAATAGCTGATAAAATACTAAATTTAAAAATTAATTTGATTGTGTTAGGCTAATATTTTATTGGAAGATGTTATTACTTGAGGATCAAACCACGTCAAGGCACAGCAGAAAAAGATACTGGCCAATTCTCCTCAGTATGTGAAGGAAAGAAACACAAGAAAGATTCTAGCTTATTTGATTTTTTTATATAACTTAAGTTTTTTTGTTTTTTTATCTATTATTTTTTATCTTAGTTACTGTTTGTGCCATATAAACTCAGAAGAATTGGAATCATTCCTTTATAATTGTATTCTGCTATCATACATTCAAAAGGTCATATGTTGCTTTTTTGTATGCTTTTTAGTGTGTTTTACATGTCTGCTCCACGTGACAGAGTTCCTCTTTTCGTAAAGGAAACACTTTGTGGTGCTGGCAGCTGCCTAAAATGTCTTGTTCCCCCCGTCCCCAAATAGACCTACCAGTGTGATGTCATACTATTGTTCATCAGCAGTTTAAGTCCATTGGTTCATTGTAGCAAGACCATTGCAGAGTGTAGACATTAGAATAAATACAGAGATGCTGAATACATGGTTCTGAGTCAGTGCTGAACTGACCAATCACCACAGAGAGGACCTGTAAAACCAATCAGATTGAACTGGACCCACAGGGGGAAGTGTGCCTTAAAGGGGCAGGGGCTCTGACAGAGTGTCTCAGACAAGCAGATAATGCAGGGCTACTCTGTTTATGAGATCTAGATGTTTTTTTAATAGTAGTGATTGTGAACATAGCCAACAGTCATCAAAAATTAACATAAAAACCTGATTTAAGGTCAAATATGACATATTCTTATTAACAATCACTTAATATGAACAAAATTATCCTGTTGTGTCTCCAGGTGAAGATTGAGCTTCCTACCCAGCTCCAAGAAAAGCACCACCTTCTTTTCTCCTTTTACCACGTCACCTGTGATATTAATGCTAAGACGAACTCCAAGAGGAAAGAAACGCTTGAGACCCCCGGTGAGTCTGGTGGATCTGGTTATGTATGTTAGTAACACTTAGTGAACTGCAGCTGATTTCTTGGCTGTGTGCTTTTCAGTGGGGTATTCTTGGCTGCCTCTCCTCAAAGAGGGCCGTCTGGCGTCACAGGAGTTCAGCGTACCCGTCTCCTGTAACCTCCCGCCTGGATATTTGGCTATAAAGGAAGCCAGCAACACAAAGGTGAGAGAGAGGAAGTGAAGGGAATGAAAGAGGAGGAGGGATGACATCAATATTAAAAGTTGTGATTAATAATAGAAGCATTAATACCTGTAGGCAGACGGATATTAAACATTTGTGTCATGATGAATGGAGGGTTTGAAAGAGAACTGGTTGAAAATTCTCTTGCTCTGTTCAACAGAATGGAGCAGATGTGAAATGGGTTGATGGAGGGAAAGCGATCTTCAAAGTGTCCACCAATGTCGTCTCCACAGTTTACACTCAGGTAAGACGAAAGCATGGATATTCTTACACTTGTTTTTCTGGACGCTGGACTTTCTTGTAAAAATCGTTCAAAGTAAAAACACAATAACACCCAGGACAAGGCCTGGGTCCAATTTTCCCAATCCACACCTACATCTATCAGGCTGAAAACATTTCCAAATGAGTTCAAACAATAAAACTGAGAGTGGTAGGCAACCAGGTACGACCCATGTACATACTTCTGCCAGCCCTGTTTCGAACCCAGCCTGTGGCCAGTTTGCAGCATCCTCACCTACTCTCTCTCGCTCCCTTTCACAAGCCTATCTACTGTCTATCTTTCCTTTCAATAAAGGCATAAAATGGAAAAAAAAAAATCTAAAAGAAAAACAAAGAACTGGAAAGCACTTGGAGAGCGCAAACCTCCACCAAGGTAACTCACATATTGCTGTTACGTCTATAACCAATAGTTCCATGATAAAGTTACCATCATAATATGATTCCTCGACCCTGAAAACCCACACCTAGCACTCAGAATCATGTTGATGTCATTATTAGTTACACCTTTATTGAGCAAAAACAATTGTTTGCTAATCACCACCAAAATCTAAGTCAAGTTGGGCCATTCCCAACATCTCCTGAAAATTTCAGCGAAATCTGTTCAGTAATTTTTGCGTAATCTTGCTAACAAATATATAAATATCCCACTCCGAACCAGTATTTGCAGACGTAAAGTTTTAAAAAATAAGATTTCCACAAAATTCACAATGTTTACATTCATATATCATCCAAATCAGACAGCAGCATGTTTAGATTTTTAAAATCCTCAAAATCCATTCTCATCTCTTATGTCTTTCTCATGGTGGCGCAGCAGGTAGTTCTCGTGCCTCACAGATAGAAGGTCACCGGCTGATCCCCGGGTCGGTCAGGGCCTTTCTGTGTGAAGTTTGCATGATTGGCCTCTCTTTGGGCACTTTGGCTTCCTCCCAAAGACCAAAAAGATGCTAATTAGGTTGATTGGTGACTCCAAATGGTTGGATGGTTGTCTTTTTCTCCATGTGGCCTTGCGATCGGCTTGTGTGTGCCCCGCCTCTCACCCAGTGTCAGCTGGTATAGGCTCCAGGCCACCCCCCGTCACCCACTGACCTCAAAAGCTATAAGCGGTAGAGATAATGGATGGATCTCTTTCTCTCTCAGTCTTTCCCTCTGCTCTCTCACCCACCATCACCTGCATTGTGTTTATTTTCACCCACATCCATAAATTTAAGCGATTCCTTTTTTTTTCTGCACCAGCATGTTTTTGATGGATACCTGAGCTGGCTCAGGACTCTGGCTCAAGGCTTCAAAAAGAAGACAAAAAAATATCTCTGAACTTTAAGGTCATTTTCATCTCATGACTTTTCCATTTATCTTTCTCCAGCAAGTAATAAATGGGCTCCTCTTTTGGGGAGGAAGTGTAAATGGATCTGAAATGTCAATTAAATGTCTGGAAACACATTTTCAGCATTTAAAAGAAAAAAAATAAATATGAGCCCAGAGTGCGCAGTCAGTATAAGTGGATGATAAAAGTGTCAACTTCTTCTTTGTTGGCTGGGACATGAATCCAACAGAAAAGTTTTGCAATAGAATTTATGAAGCGCAGCGAAGTCTCACAAAACTTTGGCTGTCTGTGTTGTCTCACTTGTGATGCTGAAGAAAATAAAACCAAAGAGAAAATTTACCATTGCCTTTAACATATTTCTTATACTTTTCTTTTGCTTAGATTTTCTTTCGTCTTACATTTTGAAGGAGAAAAGACGAAAAAGAGCACTTACATGATCGAAAAACTAGAAGAGAAAGGGGAAAAATAAATATGAATTCGCCTTCCTTATCAAAAAAAAAATGACAAAAACAGACAACAAACAAAAAGGGGTCTCTAAATTGTTCACGTGTTCCCCCTATACTTTATATCGCTCCCATGAGTAAAGCCCTGTATGACACTGACATACAGACCAGTGTTAATTTTAACAGCCTTTTTAATTTAGATTTAGTTAAAGTCTTTTGCCTAAAATATCTTTTAGTTTTAGTCAAAATTTAGTCTTCTAAATTGTTTGCACTTTAGTTTTAGTTGATGAAATTTTACGTTTTAATTGACGAAATGTGCGGTAAATTTAGTCGACTAAAATATGAAGTGTAAAGTGTAAGGCATTTTTTATGTTTCCTTGAATTTCTAAGTCTGAATGTATAAATGAACAGAAACAAATTGAACTTATGTGTGAAATGCAGTCGCCTTTATTTAGGCAGAGCATCTCAGTTACAATACCAGAACTGACAACAAACAGTGAACCTGCTCTACATGAATATATCAATTCATGAAGACAGTAGCTCTGATTGGATCGCTCCCCAACTTATCCCACCACCATGAAGCTAAAGCAGTTGTGATTGGATGTCCCTCATAACTCATCCAACCTTTCCACACAACCAAATTAGCTCTGATTGGATTAAGTCTCCGTCAAACATTTTAGTCTAGTTTTTATTTGTTGATGAAAATGTCAGTTAATTTCATTTTAGTTTTTGTCCATGTGCACTTGTTTTTATTAGGTACTGTCTAGTTTTCAGTACACTTAGCAGTGGAAAAAGGTTGTTGACAAAAACTATGACGAAAATAATTTGTCCCTCAGCTCCAAACAAAAACTAAGGTTGATTAAAGTTTTTTTTGTGTGTTTTAAATATATTTTTAGGTGTTTCTGGCCATTAGAGACAGTGGATGAGCTTGGAAAAGGGGGGAAGAGATAGGGGTAGATACGGGGAGCCCTCGTAATTCAAGAGCCTTAATATTTGATATATATGAACAGTTGCTAACCACTCCACCATGCCGCTTCCCCTAAATTAAATCATGTTTTAAACAATGACATTTAAAGCTTTCAGAAAGGAGAACAGCTCTGTAAATCTGTCATTAAAATACTGATGGATACAGTTGTCCGTCTTTAGTTCCTTTAAGTTATTTTATTGTGGCACATATGATCTTCACCACAAACAGAACTCAGTGGTAGGAGTTGATGCCGTCTTATATCATATTAGCCAAAATTTTGAGTCACACAGCATGTTAAGTTCTGAATTGTCAAGATTAACTTCAACCTGAAAGGATCCAGCCCTTTAAGTCCTTTCACAGATGTGTTTTTTTTATTTTACTGTTCTCTTTTCTCCGTGCCAGGACCCCCACCTGAACCGATTCTTCCAGCAGTGCCAGAAGAGAGAGCTGGACCTCTCACTACCTCCTACCTCCAACTTCCTCAACTGCCTGAAGGTCAGAAAACACTCCCTTTCCAGTCAGGTTTCACTTCTTGAGAAGAAGACCTTGACTGCTGCGTCAGAGCCAAAGGACTTTTGTATAGCCAACATCATTTTTTCTTCTTTGTGGTTTATGTCTCTTATTTGTTTCCATCCTCCTACGCCTTTGTTCCACCCTTCCCCAGGGTCTGCTCAGCATGGAGAGGATCCCAGTGATCATTCGCTTTCTGCCAGTGCTCTTCAACCAGCTGTTCAAGGTCCTGACTCAGAATGACAACGACGAGGTCACTACTGCCACCACCAGGTGAGTAACGGTACTGCAGCATCCACAGTGATTTACATCTGGGTCAGTAGGTTGGTGAGGACGGCCTGATGAATGTGGAAACATGCTTTTTTGTAAAGGATGCATGTGGAGTTTTAGATCATTATATCATGCAGATTCTACCAGAAATGGTGGATTTTAGTAACCTAATAAAAACATTCATTTTATTCTGTCACAAGGAAAAATGTTTGAATTATCAAAAAACTATTGGACACTCTTTATTTGTCTAACTGAACCTCTTATAATGAATAAACAAAGCTGTCATCAGAACTCTAAATACAGCTTTATATTTATACACCCAAATATTTGTAGTGATTCTTAATGTAATAAGTTGAAGATTCACTTGAAACCAATCAGTTTCTAAAATACTGATTGTGGTTTAAAATGTAAAATCCTAAAAGTACTTTGATGGACAGGACTGGAGTTAGTTGACATAACTGAAGGCTTTTATTTGTCAATTCTTTGTACGTGCATGATACACAGAGTCATTGAAGTTGCGTTTCTTGTTTTTGTCAGGATGACAAGACAGAATTTAAATTTAAGGCAATTTCACAACAATCTGAAACAGTTTTTAGCTTGTCGTAAACATGCTCCCAGCACGGTGAAGGGAAGAGGAGGGGAAGTGTAAAACATGTGATAAAGTGCATAATTATAGTGGTAACAGTAGTAATAGAGCAGTGGAATTTAAATAGTGCATCAAATTACAGGAATATGTACCCAATACTGGATATACAAATCACTCTTCTTGAAAATTTATTGAAATTATTTTTAATTTTTAGCCTTTTTTTCTGACTTGTCCGATTTTTGGAAACTGGATCTTATGAGTCACATTCATTCAAATTCTGACCCTGCACAAAAATAAAAATGCACTCAATCAGGATTATTGGTAATCAATGTCCAACATGTCAGAGACTGTAAGAGATCAGAAAATCCCCACTGGCTCTTTTATTTCAGGAAAAAAAAAACCCTTTATTTTCCATTCAGACATGGTGGGCTCTGGATATTTGAATTGGTGCTGAAAAATGTAAAAAATATAAAATCATATTTTTTTTTATTTTGATGGTCAGACTAGAATTAGTTAACATAACTTAATCCCTTTTATTGGAAATTTAGATACATTTATAAGAAATATCTGCCTTTTTTCTGATATTCCCACTTTTTGGACACAGATTTTATGAGTCATATTTCTATTTGGGGCATCCAAGGGTTAATAAAAAAACTAAATCTCTTGATTTTGACTTTATCTTTTAGACTAGTATGAATAGTTATTACACCATTTGAATCTATGTTCTATACATTTTATGCATTTTGATCTTGTTTTCATTTAATTTTTATTCATATTTGTGTTTGTTCATTATTTTCATGATTTGATTTTTCTATTATTTTTTTCCTCCATCTTATGTTGATGCCACCAAAGTCCTTTAAATGCTCCCTCTGTGTGTTCCCATGATCACTTGAAGTGGGGGAAAATGTGTGAGCTTGTTCTATTAATATTCAACAATTAATGATCTCCCAGAGCGATAACTCTTCTTTTGTCTTGTGTCTGCAGAGTGCTTGTCCACATTGTTGCAAAGTGCCATGAAGAAAACCTGGTTCACTACCTGCACTCCTACATCAAGGTACCTCCAATTGTGTGCTGCCTTGTGCCTTTTTATGAATATATAATGAGTCTGTGTGCTCAGGAAGATCACATGATCACTCTGAAGGCTGTTGCTTTTAAATGGAGAAGTGGAAACCCTGCACACGCTGTTTGATTTCTGAGGGGAAAATTGATTGAGAAGAGGTCTTTGTTTTGCATGTTTGTGTATTTTGGAGGCAGCGGGAGTGTGGTATACTGAAGGGCCGCGTGCCGAGAGCCATGTGCAAACACACAGGGAGATGCAGAGGAGAGGATGAAGAAAGGGTGATTGAGTTTGAGGCAAACAGGGACATTCAGGGCACTCAGTCAGGAACACAAGGCCTGTTTGTCCTTAAGAAATCAGAAAAGAGAGCAAAGAGAAACCACAAGACCTGCTTCGCGTTGGCCACGATGATGGAAAAGTGCAGCGCTCAAAGAGCGAGCAGCAGAGACAGATGACGGGAGGCAGGAAGAGAGGAGAGGACTAATGGGAGCGGAGTTTCCATGGTTACAGATTGGCATGGTGCTTGGTAGTAGCACTGACTAATTTAAACTGCTGAGTGTGTGATTGTGCACATGTGTGTATAATCATGAGGAGTGGAATTTATTCACTGTAGCCGAAGCAGCAGGAAGCAGAAAATGTAACATCAGACGTACGTTTGGCATAAATTCCTGAATTTATCGTGTGTTTTATGTCTTTTTAAAGATAAGTAAATGACATTCCCTGATTTTGAAAGATTTTCTTTTACTTCTGATGGCTATATTTAGGTTTCTTAATTGAGTAAGGCAATTAAAATTATTATTGTGGAATATTTAAACATAAAAAGAAACATAATAAATTAAGGACTTATGCCGCGGTAGCAATTAAGTTTATCAGCAAACAATCTCTGAACATGTTTTCATGATACATTCACCTTTTAGCATATAAAATATTGAATAATAATGTTGTCTTTAAATATTTTATGGTTTATCTGACAAACCAAAAACCATCCCAGTACTTATCTTACTACACCGAGAGACACATAAAACTGTAAATCCACTTTCTTAACAACTTGCAATGTTTCTGATTTTTCTTTTCTGACATTTCTGATGATAAAATAATTATTTGGGCTTCTGACAGTGTATTAGTTAGCTATCACAAATTTGTAAAGTGTAATCTTTTGGAGCAGGCAGCTCTGGCTCAAGTCTCTGACCTGTAGCTCCTTACTCTTTTGTTATTTCCCATTCTCTCTCCCTAATTTCTGACTCTGTCTCGCAAATAATGGCATAATAGCCACAAAAATGATTGCTTAAATAAGTAATGGGATAAAATGAGAAATTTCTTGCTTGCTTTAGAATTACAACACCAATAAGGACCAAAAATTACAGCAAAGCAGATGTCTGAGCAATTGCTGAAATAAATCCCAATATTGTTTATCCCTGATTTGTAGGGATGCTGGCATTGTGTTTATATATTTTTTTATTTACGGGGTTCAGTCTTAGACCCAACATTATGTACAATTTACATCAACAGCGTTGGTCAGAATGTAGCCAACTCAAATTTTCATTTATATGCAGATGACACTGTAATTTATTGCTCTGCTCCTACACAGGAAAAGGCTCTCTTGCTTTGGCATGAGACTTTTAATACTGCACAGGACATTCTGCAGGAGCTGAAATTAATTTTGAATCCTGACAAAACAAATCTCATGATGCTCATAAACTCAAAAATAGGTCACAGAACCTTCCCTCTATTGTTACAGATTGAGTCTGTAATTTCTTGTAAGTACTTTGGGTTTTTGAATGATGATTCGGTGTCTTTTAAGCTTCATATTGAGCAACTTGTTTAGAAGTTAAAGTTGCAGGTTGGCTTTATTTCAGAAATAAGTGTTGTTTTTACTATGCTGCAAAGGCACCATGTTGATGCCACTTTGATGCCTCTGATTGACTTTGGCGAAGATTATATGATATATGCATGCATCCTCTCAACGCCTTAAATCATTGGATAGTATTTATCATTGAGCATTGAGGTTCACAACAAATTTAAAGGCTCTGACTCATCATTGCTCTCTGTTGAAGCTAGTTGGGGTGCCATCTTAGATCATCCGTAGAATGAATCATTGGCACATCCTAATTGATAAGGCTGTACTTAATCTTCTCTGCATATTTACCCCTGCCGAGGAGGTTATGTTTTTGCCAGCGTGTGTTTGTTTGTTTGGTTGTTAGCAAGATTACGCAAAAACTACTGGACAGATTTTGCTGAAATTTTCAGGAGATGTTGGGAATGGCCCAACTTAGAAATGTTTAGATTTTGGTGGTGATCCAGATAACCACCATTAGCTAGCAATCGTTTTTGCTCAATAACTGTCTGTCTAATAATGATATCAACATGGTTCTGAGAGCTAGGTGTAGGTTTTCAGGGTTAATGAATCATATTATGATGGTAACTATCATGGAACTATTGCTTATAACAGCAATATGTAAGCCACCTTGGCGGAGTTTTGTGCTCTCCCGAGTGCTTTCTTGTATATGCATGCATCCTCTCAATGCCTGAAATCATTGGATGGTGTTTATCATGGAGCCATAAGACTCATAACAAACTTCAGAGCTCTGACTCATTTTTGTACTCTGTATAAGCAAGTTGGGTTGTAGACTGAATCATTTGCCCATCCTAATTAATAAAGCTGTACTTATTCTTCTTCTGCATATTTAAGTAATAGCACTCATGGAAGTGAAAAGTTCTGGAGCTACAGTCTGCGCTCTGTGTCTGAGCCACAAAACCTACTTTTGCTGTCTGCTCCCACAGTTGGTCTTCAAACAGACAAAAGAAGTTTCAGAAATGCTGCTCCCGTAGTCTGAAATCTGATGCAGGAAGACTGTGTCCTGGAGCTGCTCTCTTCAAATCTTTTTAATTTAGCTTAAAGGCATTAGAGGAAGATGCTTCAGGTTGAAGATGCTTGACTGTTTTTTCTCTGTGACTCTGACTTGACTTTTTATTTGCTTTGTTCTATGATTGTCATTGTTTCTGTCTGTAACTTGAGAAATGTGCTGCTGCCTGCCTTGGCCAGGACACTATTGCAAATGGGATTCTTAATTTCATGGAGAAATGGTTGAATAATGTGTGAAATGAACTGAACTTACTCTGACTTCTTTTTCCTCTTTCTCTCTTGTAGTACGTGTTTAAGTCAGAGTCTCATGGCTTCAGGACAGTCCACGAGGAGCTGGCCAAGGGGATGACCTTCGACCTGAAGAGCAACGAGCAGGCAGCAGTGAGGAATGTTCTAAAGGTTTGTCTTTTCATAACAAGACAGTTGATCTATGCCGCAAAAACATTGAGAAAAGTAAATCATGTGTTCTTCTAAAGTTTGGAAGCAGGAACTGTTTAGGCAGAATAAATCAACCAAAGAAACTGACTTTGCTTTGACCTTCTGTGGTTCCAGTTCTCCTGGTTCTTCTTTGAGCTGATTGTCAAGTCCATGGCCCAACACTTGGTTGACTCCGACAAGCTAAAGGTAAAAGTTCACGCTTTAGCTCTGCGCCTTGAGAACACATTCCTTACTTACATGTGTGATTTTAAGTCTCAATCATCTCTCTTTTAACAGAAAAAAGTGATACTTTTGTAAAATACATTTAGTTGTTTTATCCCACAGCAGCAAATTTAGACCTCATAAATAACTATTAAAATATTTGGTCTGCATGGTCTTAATTTTTTATGCTTTTATGTTCATTAAAGTTCTGTATCAGTTTTATATAATGTCATAATATGCTCAAACTCCTAAAAAGGACTTAAATGACTACATTTAGTTCTTGTGTCAGTGCACATTTAAATTATTTGACCTAGATGAAGTGCCTGATTAACTAAAGCCAACTCTGTGTTCCCATAGCTCCTGAGGCCTCAGCGTTTCCCCTCATCCTACCTGAGCCGTGTGGAGACGCTGGTGGAGACGGTGTCAGAGCACATCTTTTGGAAAAACAAAGAGCTGGGAGAAGAGACACGCAGTGCCAACTCGGCTGTGGCAGCTTTTGTCAAGGTGGGAACAAAAGGATCTGCCCAACAGATTAAATGATAATTTGAAAAAAAAACAATCAAGTGTAATGGGAACAACCTGTGCCATTAGGTTTGTTTTATTGATTTGTATATTTTACATTCTGTAAATGATCATTGTTTCCAGCTCCTCCATCTGTGTTAAATGATCTCCCTCTTTCTGTCTTAGAGCAAAGTGTTACCAGAAAATCTGCAAAAGTTGTTTGCTTTTAGCTCAGAGAATGAGGAACATTTGAGGAAATTTAATTTGGAGCATCGATATGCCCAGACGACTTTAAAGCAGATGTGTCTCACTAGGGCTGAAGTTAAACTGGGAACTGAAGTGAAAGGAACTGTGAATTTTCTTAAAGGACTTTATGGACTTACTGCTATCTGAACAGTTATGAGGAATAATTAAATGGCTGATGGCTCTTAACTGGCCAAGATTTCCAAGAACTTTAAACCATTTTTATTAATTTAATGAAAATGTTGCAGTTTGTATTTTTGATGCAACAAATATGATTGAGCAAAGACAAAGAACAAAACAAACCTGTTTATAAAGCACATTATACAGAAGCCTTGGGAGGATATATTTGCATGGGCTTTCTGAGTTGAACCATTGCAAAGTGTAAAAGTGTGCTGCGGTCTGACGGGTCATTTCAAACTGTTTTTGACAGTCATGGTTGTGGTGTCTTCTGGGCTAAAGAGGAAAAGGACATCCAGACTGTTAGAGCAAAGTTCAAAAACGAGCATCTGTGATGGTAAGGGGGTGTATTAGTGCCCATGGCATGGATAACTTGCACATCTGTGAAGGCACCATTAATGCTGACAGGTAGATACAAGTTTTGGAGCAACATATGCTACCATCCAAGTGACGTAATTTTCAAGGAAGTCCCTGCTTCATTTCAGAAAGACAATATCAAGACACATTCTGCACGTGTTATAACAGTGTGGTTTCATAGTAAAAGAGTGCAGGTACTAGACTGGCCTGCCTGCAGTCCAGACCTGTCTCTCGTTGAAAATGTATGGGACAATATGGAGCTTGAAATACAGAGATCAGAGACCCCAGACATGCATAAAGCAAGAATGGGGGAGAATTCCAGCTACAAATCATAGCTTGTTGAGTGTTGTTAAAAGGAAAGGTGATGTAACACAGTGGTAAACATGCCCCTGCCCAAGCTTTTTTGGAATGTGTTGCAGGTATCAAATTCAAAATTAGGGACTATGTGCTAAAACATAATGAAGTTTATCAGCTTGAGCACTAAATATCTTCGTCTAATTAGGGTTTGTGTTACCATTGTTCGCTTGTGTTTTGAGTAAGGGACAGGCAAAGTAAGAGTATCCTTCCTCATGCTCCTTTGCAGAACTGGACTGTGTAAAAATACAAGTGCTTTTTATTAATCTAAATCTGGAAACATTGCTTTTGGTAAATAAAATTCCATTTTGGTTTAATTTCCTGTTTGTGCATCTTTGCAGCGTTGCTTCACTCTCATGGACAGAGGCTTCACATTCAAGCTGATCAGCAACTACATAAACATGATCACTGCGACTGACAGCAAGGTAAAAGGTTGTCTTAACCAGCCACAAGCATGCTTAGCCTTATTTGGAGTAAAACAAACCATGCAGTGATATGTTTCATCTGTGTCTAACAGGTCTTGTGTGAGCTGAAGTTTGAATTCTTACGAGAGGTGTGTAACCACGAGCACTACATTCCTCTCAGCCTGCCTCTACCCTCAGCTCGCATAGCAGGTACTGTGAGACTCTGAGACTGATCCTGTACTTCAGTGGCACCATTTTAATGTGTTAACAGTCATACATCGAGTAGATCCAACCCTCATTTGTCTATTAACACTGTGTGTCTCTCTTTCTGTCCTTTAACTGTTTGTTCATGTCAGATCATGCATCCCCAGAGCCACAAAGTACTCATGGTAAATACTCATTCCTTTAAATGTTGTTGAAGTGTGTTTGTGCAGAGGTGGTATGATGGTAATGAAATTCATGGAAATTAGACTCTTTGTTTGCTCAGTGTAACAGATTTTTGCTTAGAAACAGTGTAATTAACTCCCTGATGCAAAGCAAATATTAGCACAAGGCTTATATATAATAAGGTGGCTGATTTGAATTTAGATGTGACCTTATTTTGGCCTTTTTCTCACAGCTTCGGTGCCAGAGTACAACCTTACCGGAGAATTCTGCAGGAAGCACTTCTTGACCGGCCTGCTGCTACGGGAACTGGGGCTGGCTCTCCAGGACGAGCAGGACCTGAGGCACCTGGCTTTGGCCACCCTGAAGACGCTGATGGCCAAGCACTCCCTGGATGCACGCTATGCCACCAAGGTAGCCAGAACACATGTTTACATGGTGGGAAACTAAAAACGACTGGCACAGTGAGTCATGGGTCTCACAGCAGAAAGTCCTCCCTTTGTGACTCACACTAACACGCACACACTGACATGATTGTTCAAAGCAGCTGTGAGCAGCAGACAAGACATCTTAATGAATGCTGGAAAATGTCCAGATCATGTCGGTAATCCGGCTTCTTTAAACCCCACCAACAAACTCTGCCAACTACAACACAACTGCCGGGCTCAAAGAGTCAAATGTAATCAGAAGTCAATTAGTCGTGTTTCGTAAGGGCCTAAAACATTTTCTTGGCAGTGAAAGAACAGATTAAAAGAGGTATAAAGGTTGCTTCCTTTTCTGGCTAAGGGCTTTCAAGGTTTGTTTTTTGTTATTTACCTCCACTGAGGAGGTTAGGATTTGCCAGCGTTTGTCAGACTGTCTGTTTGCAAGATAACTCAAAAAGCCATGAAAAAGCCATTATTTTTTTAAAGAATTTGTTTAGATTGTGAGATGAGGCAGTTTTCTACATTTATAACAACAACACCTCTTATAATGCCAGAAATGCCTTGGCAGAGCTTTGTGCTCTTGCAGCACTTGTAGTAACCTTGAACAGCTGCTGGATTTGCCTGATAAATGTCTGTAATGAAGAACTCCAGCAACACTTGTAGTTCAGGAAACAACTTTATTACACTTCGGCTTGCGGCCTTCATCAGGTTCCTCCGGGATCTCTTCAAGACTTTCTCTCTCCAAGCACCTTGAAAGTTGTTGAAGTTGGACCAGAACTTCTGACCTTTGATGTCTGTAATGAGACGGATCCATCTTGGCAATGTACAATCTACAATGATAGTGAGCAGCTGCAGCAGTAGTGCACCATTATCCGATCGGCTCATAGTGAATGTGATTGACAGAACAATCGTCTCTCACCTGTTGGATATGCTTTTGAAAAGTCCTGCCCATTCTCAAACCCTTTCTATGGGCTGTTGCCTGGAAGTTACCTTGCACAGCAGCTGGATCAGCCTGATTCAAAGCCTGTAATCAGGCAGGTCCATCTTGCAAAGCTCCTAGCTACAACCATTGTTCTTGGCCCAAAGCTGCACAACCCAAGGATTCTGAGAACCTTTAGAGCAGGAAGAGGTGGGAGCTTCAGGCGAGAAAACAGCTGGAAGTGACTGTTCGTTCTGAGATTAGCATAGATGCTAACAGCTTCAGTAGCAGTTTTATCAGATCTGGACCATATTTCAAAGCAAATAACAACACAGAAAGCATTTCTCAAAAGAAAGGATATTTGTGCTTGACTTTGAACCCGTTTTGGCGAGAGTTTGTTTTACCAAGTGGCTTACATTTTGTACTGATGATTTTGAAAGGTTTTGCCCATCCTTAAACACTTTCTATGAGCTGTTTCCCCAGATGGACTAGTGAAATACATTGAGCGGTCCATCTGCTCTGCCAGGTTACACCGCTAGTTTAGTTATTTAACAGTCTTTTTATTTTGAACCAAAAAGGGGGGGAGTTAACAGTGTATACAGACATACAATTGGTCAGATCGAACAAGTGGCATGTTGGTACTAAGAACATATAAAAGTGTAATAACAGTAATATGACAGGCGGTGAGCAAAGGAGGGAAAAAAAAATTAGAAGTGCTTATCAAACACAGCCCTCTACCAATGAATATCTGACATTTTTAGCCTAGTTATCAACAAAAATGTGCCCTAGCACTGCCCTGCCTCACATTGTTAACAAATCCTTGAAAATATTATGTGATCCACTTGCGGATTTGAATCACCACCAAAATCTAATCACGCCTCCCTTGCACCATGATCAACAATTTATGAAAATGTCATAAAAATCTGTTCAGAACTTTCTGAGTTATCTTGCTTACAGACAATGAGTTGCAGGCAAAAAAAACAACCTTCTTGGCAGAGGTGATCAATATTCCATAAAAACAACAACAGAGTTGTACAGACATCATAACTACATATTAAAAATGTCAAAAAAATAAATAAAAATATTAACATTAATGTATTAAATATGTAAAAAGTCAGAAGTTTAACTACCCACAGTACTTGATTGTCCCTTGGCTGTCTCAGATTAGTGGAGCCAATGGTTGCTGGCCTACGTCTGCAGTCAGATGCTTCCACTAAATTTAGGGTCCTTTATACACAACAGAGGATTAAAATGAGAAAATGATGGTGTTTGGGCTCAGAGAAGACATAAGTAAGAATGTTGTTAAAATTGTTTTTTCAGAAAATTATGGATTGAACAGACTGGATTATGTACAGCTCTACACTATCACAACCACGTTTCTGACAGGTAGAGCCTGCTCACTTGAAGATTTCAGCTACTATAGATTACAGTTGTTGAAAAAACTTGGTGGTCACTGTTTGGCTCTGTAATTACAGTGAATGGTTGGGACCACACATCATCTGCCTGCCTGAGATCAGTCAATATTAACATTTGGTTGCAGTAGCCTTTTTTAACTTGTAAAGGGAAGCCAGTTTGTAACACAGTGGTAAACATTCATATTCATAATCATCTTTGGTGTCTTTGGTGTAAACAACAATGTTGTACAGACACCATAATTGAATACACTTGAATTGGTGTATTCAGTTGAATTTAGGTCAAAAAATATTTGGGAATCGTTGTAGTTTGTTTTTATTATATATACACAACATCTTAACTTAATTGGAATCAGGGTTAGTAGATGTATTACTCTTTCTCTCATAGCCCAAAAACACATACATTTTGTTAAGGTATAAACTACAGTATATCGTAGTTGGATCAAGAGCATTGGTACATTTCCACGTGTAAGATGATTACAAAGAACTTGAGCTGTTCCTCAGAAGAGGAACCTTTATGCTGCAGACTGTATCTGCAGAGCCTGGGCGACCAGGCACAGCACAGTGTTTAAGACTGAGCTGTCAATGAGATGCACAGCTGTGTGGTGTTGTGTTGTGAACAGAAAAACCACTGCAACTGGGTTTTTTGCATCTATAAACCCCTAAGGGTCTGGCACTTTGTGTTCATGGTGTTTAAATAAAATGTAATCCGCTAATCAATTCATGAAACATTAGGTTTGATTTACTGCCTCTCTCTACAGGAGAAGCAGGCGAGGATTGCCTCTCTCTACCTGCCGCTGTACGGCCTGATCCTGGACAACATGCCTCGATTCTTCCTCAGGGACCTTTTCCCCATTTACTTCACTTCTAGTGACCAGGTAAGAGCCGAGATGGTTATTGATTAAGTCTGAGTGTGCTGCATTGATTGTACAATCTGTACACAATTTCTTTAAGTTTTCAAACCTTCACTTGATATTTAAGAGATTTGGCTGCTTCAGTCATGGTAACATGCTTTGTTAAACAGCATAATTAATGACAGGCAAATCAAGCTTTAAACATTATAATTGCTAAATATATTAGATAATTCCTTAATAATAGCATAAATTTATGATCTATAATCTCTCTGAGATTATAGGCTGTTACTGGGCACTCCAGAGCTGCGTTTCCACTCAGTGGTCTGTTTTGGTTCAGTACAGTTCAGTATGGTTTGGAGCAGGAAGCCCTGATCTCGCTAGTGTCTCTACTGCCAGAGCTGTACCCTCCCTTGGGGGCGGAGATGTAGGCCGGGAGATGAGGGTTGCACCAGCTTCATCCAACTCCCTCTGCACTACCTCCTCTCCGATAATGGCAAGGACGGCGTGCACCTCTGAATTACTCCATGCAGCATTGTTCCATGAGGACATTCTTTATAGAAAAACCAGCAGAAATGTCTCCAAATCCATGGGTGATTTAAACACGGCTACTGGTTATTTTATTTTAGCTACTGTCATACGAAAAGTTGCAATTTTTGCAACTAATCAGCAGACTGCAGACATTTTATCTCCACCCTGTAGGCTCAGTTCGGTAAATTTAGCACCCCAACAGGAGGATGCCATAGAAGTGGGACAGTACATGTCAGTTATTTGGGTACCTTTCCCTATATTTGACAGTGGAAACACCTGTACTGAGCTGAACTGAACTGGGCTGCTTGGTGGAAATGCAGCATACTATTTAAATCACTCATTGTATGTTTTCCCTTCTGTATGTCATTGATGCTGAACTGAAACACTGGACTTTACCAAACTCGCTCTATGAACTGTGTTATGTTAAAGTCCCACGGGTTTACTCTAAACTTGGAAAATCTGCTTTTCGCTACTATGCTTCAAAAATGTGGAACATTTTATAGAAGAGACTCAAGACTGACACTTTTGCTTCTCATGGACAGTTTAAGACAGTGGTTTATTGTACCTTTTCTCTAAGGGAAACCTCAATGATTTTCAAAACTTAAATAAAGATAAAAAAAAAAGTATTTGCTCACCCAAAAATTCTGCAAACATGTCATCTTGCAGTTTGAGTTGGATATGTTTGTCACCTTGTCAAAAGCTTGAAAATGTTCCAAATCTATAATCAAATGAATGAGTAAAACAATGTACTCCAAGCTCCCTTTTCCTTACAATAATCCCCTTTCTCTCTCTGCCCCCCATCAGGGCTCTCGGGATGACCTCAGTGTGGGAGGGGGAGTCGCTGCAGCAGTGATTTCTGTCACGCGTCATGCCAATTCAGTAGACGCCTCGTTTTCCAAAGAAGTACTAAACTCCATCACAGGTACCATCATGTTTATTTGCAGCTGTCAATTTACTGTCTAAATAAAATGGTGTGATAAAGGACATTGATGTTGACACCCCCCCTCCCACACCCACCCCCTACCTTCCTCCAACAGCCTTCTCTTCCCTCGCAGTTGCCATGGGCAACCAGGCAGACTCCCGGGGCTCTCTGATCAGTGTGGATTCAAACCCCAGCAACAGCGACAGGAACAGCGAGAAGATGGACGGATGTGAGAAGGTGAGAAAAGTAGAAAAAAATAACACAAACTGTCGTCGCCTGCTGTGAGGTAACATCACATATATGGATGCAATATTTGACTTTGGCTCCAGATCTGAGAGAAACACTTAAATCATCTGGATGCATCTATTTCATGTTTTAAATGTGAAAACATGAAAAGGGAGCTGCACAAAAGTTTAATACAAGAATTTAGGAGTAATATTAAAAGGTTAAATGTAGTGCAAAAGTAAAAACTCAAGTGGCATTAAAGTGTCAGAGATTGTGCACCAAGTGTACAGAGTGTAGAATATTGACTTAAAAAGGCCTTTACAAAGAAGAATGGAACAAGTAACATCTACATCTGTGGAGGCACCAGTAACACTGAGAGGTAAATACAAGGTCTGAGATACTTCTTTCAGCAAGACGATACATTCTGCCAAAGAGAGGCAACAACAACATAACTTTGTTATGCTGTCGTTGCTCCCCTCACAAATTAATATCAGTGTGATATCCTACCCTTGTTTTGTAAGCAGTTAAAGCTCATTGTCTTAGCAAGCCCAGTGCAGAGGGTAGACAGTAGAAAGAAGGCAAAGCTGTGGTGCTGAACAGCTTTAAACTGACCATTTACCACGGAGAAGACCAGAGCAGACTGGACCTACATGGAAAAGGTGGCCTTAGGTTACAGAAGCTTCAGCAGCGTCTTAGTCAGAGTGAGAATAGATGTGGATCAGGGGTACTCAGTGGGTTAAAAATATGTTTATAAGCATTTGGGATTGTGAACACACTTCAGCAGTCCTCAAAATCTAAAACAAGGCAAAATATGACCGCTTTTATGCACGGACTGTAAATAATATGTAAGACATTTCCTAAGTTGAGTCTTAATGTTTGCACCTTTCGTCGCTGTCGGGCACAAACCTCCAATATATATATATATATATTTTTCATAAAATATATATATATATATATATATATACATATATATATATATATATATATATATATATATATATATATATATATATATATATATATATATATATACATATATATATATATATATATATATATATATATATATATATATATATATATATATATATATATATATATACATATATATATATATATATATATTAATTTAATTAAATTTATTTGATTTAACTTAAAGTACAAAAAAATGTTTTTAATTATGACAATACACTGAAAAGAATTAATTTTCCTAAAAAAGGAGAATTCTGGAGATACGAGATTTGTGCGTGACAGCAGCAATAATTAACTTTTTACATCTAATTGATTGTTTCCATCAGCCACATAATTTCACTCTACAGTTTAGCCATGGCCTGTGGACCTTATTATAAACTTGAATACAAATGCACATACTCCACATGCTAACAGTCAGTAAACAATGGGCTGTAGACAGGAGATCAACACTGGACTCATATTTGTAATAAATTAAATTCTTTTCTGTACCTTGTTTATTTACATAATTTATTACCTTCTCAATTGCTGGCTTCATTCCCCTCTAAGTTTGATAGATGTCACAGCACTGTATTTATACCTTAACCATGCAGTTTCACTTTAAATTCTCTGAGGGTGCCAAAGCACACCAAACCTTATTCCTTCAAACTGTTTCAAAGGGATGCGCCAACATTTTTTTTGTTTCTGTGTCTTGCCTCACTCCTGAGTCCTAGACAAGCAGTCAGACACCTATCTATCGCCACCTTGTAAGTAGGTCAACAAAACAAAGCATGTCTGCAGGGGTTTGTGCATGCGCCCTGCAGTTTAGTTTCATATGTATTTCTGTCTGAAATTACATGAAGTGGTAAACCTAGTCTAAAATTAGATAACCTAACATAACACGATAAAAAAGAAAGACGAGTCACAACAGGCAAACAGGACCGTTTAGAGTTGCTTAAGAGTTTATCTGATGACTGTAAGCAGAGGCAGGCTAACGCTACCCATTGACTCCCAGTGTTTGAGCGAAGCTAATTAGCAGTGGGTGAGCTCTGCCCATTTCTTTTTTTGTTACTGCATGCACAGTCAAAAGAATGGTGTGTGAGGGAAGACATGAAAACAAAAAAAAAGTTGGCGTATCCCTGTCACCTGTTTTTTGCTGTTTTTATCTGCAGTATTTACCAGCATTTTGTTTCATTATGCCTTAAATTGTACTTTTGCTTATGTGTATATATTCATTAATGATAGTTTCTCTTATACCACACAACTGTACTAATTACTCAAATATCCACTTTTAACTCTGATTACATGGTTTGTTCTTTTGTCACCTGACTTCTACTGTGCAAAATTTTTTTTTACCTTTGCTTTATTGTTACATTTTTTACTCATTGCCTGTTTACCTTATTGTTCAATAGCTTTCTGTGTTTGATTGGACAACAATTAATTCTTGAATTCTTCCTTATCTGTCCGTCTGTCTATCTTAGCCATCCAGTTCTCTCTCTTTGTTCATGAATGTCTGTCTGGGTGTGTCTCCACAGTTTGCTCGGCCGCAGTCCCTCATAGGCTATGGCTCTCGCTGTGACAAGCTGGACCAGGCTGAGACCCGCAGCCTTCTCATGTGCTTTCTGCACATCATGAAAACCATTTCTGAGGGTAGGAAATCACATTTGAAAAGTCACATCCAATGAGGACTTGTATTTGTCACTTATATGTTCATCATTAGACTTCATTTGCTTGTTGTTTACTCCCAGAAGATGTTGGCATCAGTGTTTTTTTTCTGCTATTGAATTTCCTTAAAATCCTACAAATTAGTCTGTTTACTCTGAAAACATGACCTAGTTTTTGCTGGAAGCTCTTTAAATCCACTCTAATGTCTGACATGCTGTCGTTTGTTACCTGCTTCCAGATGTGCTTGTGTCTTACTGGCACCGCGCCATTCACCAGGAGATCTCCGACTTCTTCAACATCCTGGAGTGAGTACTTTTCTTTCTTCATCCCGGAGTATCACTGCAGTTCCCTTTTAGGCCGACTAGTGATACTGGATCTCTGTGACGTGAGAATGAGGGGAGCAGAAATGGGGGAAATGTAGCCAGAGGGAAACAGATAAAGGTAAAGACACAGTGAGTGAGAAAGAATAAAAAGAGTAAATCCAATGAGAGCTTCTCATCCAGAGAAAAGCTCAGTTAATTAAGCGGCTGTGTTTCCTGTTTGCCTCAGCATCTAGACCATGCTATTTCAGTGCAGTTTCATCACATGGACCACATTAATCCTGTTTTTACTGATAAAAACAAACAATTCTTCACCTTTCACCCTGATATTTATGCTTTCATTTTCTCCAGGCTGTGTCTGCAGCACTTCAGGTTCCTAGGGAAACGCCACATAGCCAGGTGAGTCCTTTCTGCCTTCACTGTCCGACAAACAGGCTGGCCGAGCATCATCCCTGTGCATTTATCGTAAATCTGCAGTTATGGAAACAGCTCATTAACTCAACATACATTCTGCAGCCAGAGGTTGTAACTCCTCCACCCACTGCTACATAATTCATATAATCAAGCGCACACATGAATGCACACGTGTGCAAATGCGGCTACGTAGACACATGTGCAAACACGCAAATAAATGAGCTGGACACAGTCAGGCAGAAATACTAATATGCGTTCTGCATGCGTGTGCACGCTCAGGGATGAGCTTCAAGATGGGGAGAAAAGGAAAGAGGGGGAGGTGAAACTCCTGGATCTGGCTGCTGAGAGAAAAGCTCTGCTGGATATCGTACTGTAGTAGTTGGCAAGGAGAGGAAGGAGGGGTGTTATCATGTGTGTGTGTTTGTGTGCTGGAGCCGAGCCATTGGCACAGCCAGACTCCTCCATCTTCTGGTTCCTCCCAGCTAATTAAATTAGCCCTCTTTTTCCTTTCAGCAGAAAGATGCTGAGATGTAAGCCAACAAAAGGCCGGGAGAACACACTGCTTTTCTGTGCGTGGCGGCATTAACAGAATAAAGATAGCTGCGGGCCCAGCTAACGCTCTAAGACGTAGCTGAGCCTGTCTGGGACTGCTAGCTACTGAGCATTCGTCTGTAATAGCGAGGCCATGGGGGATTCACAGTATTACGCCTGTGTCTGTCTCAGTGTCTCTCTCTTTGGTGCCTGGCTGAGTCAGAGTGGGTGCTCATTGAAGTTCAGGAGTAATGAATTACATTAGCGGTGTGAAGCCAAGCAGCAAGCCAGGAAGTCAGCCAGCCGGTCTGACAACAGTCCAGTCATTTAAGCATCTTAATGCTTGGTTTCAGTTTTTATATTTACTCCATAGCAGGGGCTTTTAAAAAGGGAGGGTGATCCTCCCCTGAAAGAGCCTCATTCAATGTCCTGTTTCAAGCCATCATACTATTTACAGTTACTGAACAACGCAGAGGCCTAATGGGGAATAAGTTGACTCCCTTTATATTGTGTCTCGGGGGTATCAGAGGCGCAATAGAGTGGTGCAGGTTTGATGTATTTTTGTAGGCCAACACTGAAGTTAGCATTGTGCTCGGTTCTCTTGACCAAACACCTGTGGGATTTTTCACCGCCGTGCTCACATCATTGCTGATAATAACGTCCATAGTGTGCAAAAAAATATGAAACTTACGTCTTTTTTTTTTAAGATTATTTTCTTGGCATTTTTTTTCAATAATCTTTTTATTTGTTTTTAACATTTTACAAATACTCAAAGCCCAACAGAGGGATATCCAGGGTAGGGTGAAAACAGAAGACAAGTGACAAAGGGCAAAATCGACAAATCAGACAAAAATAAAATAAATAATTAAATTAATGAATAATAATTTTTAAAAAATGCCAATAAGGAGATAGCTTGCAAAACAGATGGATAAATAGCAAATTAAATCTGGTCAGACCATGGCCACGGTTCATATGTCTCTTTTGTATATGGAGACCAAGCATGCCATGCTCAGTGGGTGTCAGAGGTCCATAAGCAGTTCCCATATTCTAATTAAGGCATCCCCCTTATTTTTTAGGGTGTAAGTGCATTGTTCCAGTCTTCAAGTTTCGTTTTTGAGCATTTTTGTGCCTTTATTGCGAGGAGAGAGAGACAGCAGATAGGCTTGTAAAAGGGGATGTGAGAGAATAGGGGGAAGTCAAATGTCTGGGACGTGCCTGGTTGCTGACCACTCCAACAAACCAGCATCCCAGAAACTAACACATTTTGTCCACTTTGATAATCCTGATGGACGAACCCAACCTTCATGAATATCTAAGTCTAAAGGTCTAAATTCAAAAGTAAAAAGCTGTTAATAAGCTACTATGAAGCTACAACATGGTGGTTTGACTTACCCCTAATTTCTACAGTCTGCCGGGGTAGTGCTCTAAACGTGCCCACACACTACACTGGAAATACACAGCAAAGTCAGATATATTTTATTATTTCAAATTAAATATTAAAATGTTGTATGCATGTGGTTAAATTAATTCAGGTTTTATTAAGATTGTTTTCTGGGCATTGTAGGCCTTTTTTGACAGGAGAGAGCAAGAGACAGTGGATAGGCGCGAGTGGATTGTGAGAGGGAGTAAGGGAGAGTAAACTCTGCAAACAGGCCGCAGGCTTGATTTGAAAATGATTTCTAAATAAAATTATTCATAAAATATAATGAGATATGAAAACCCAAATTATTTTCCCCATTACTTTCTATGTGCCATTGTCTATATGTAGTTTGTGGATACTTTAGGGTCTTTTAGTAACTTAGGAAATTTTAGATTTTAGGTTTATACTACTTTATAGAATAGCAGATCATGTCTGTGTCATGTTCTGATCATCTATATTACTTTATCTGGGTCCCTGCTTACAAGCTCTGGCTAGCTTTTGGGGAGTCTCATTTCACAATTGACTATTTCATGAGCAATTATGATTGTACATGTTTGCTTTTAATTTAATTTTGTGAATGAATTGATTTATTAATTAGTTATCACAAACCGTATTTCAGGTATTTATCCCAAAGGGGTATTCTAAAACCCCATATACTTTTGGCCTTGGGAACCAGGAAGTGCTAAATGCTAACTCACATTAGCATTTTTGGACTCATTCCTGCACCACTCTGTAGTCAACTTCAAAACATCATTGAATGACTAAAATTGTTCCAGATTTGGCTGGAAGTTGTGCTCTCATGTGTTGTTTTAATGTTCGTTAGAGGCAGATAGAGAAAAGTCAGACAGAGCTATATTAAACTGGATAATGATTTAGACTGAAGGTGTAGGTGCAGATAAGCTTTGTACAGATGCAAAAATAAACACATCATGACACAAACAAATAACTGTAATGTCTTCTTCATGTTTGGCCTTGTTTTATTCTCTGTGACAAAGCATGCCTGGGCTCCCTCCTCTGTGCATGCTGCTGCTTTTCATTGATTTAGATTTTTAGATTTTTTTATTGATGTCAGTGTGGCAGTACATCTTTGTTGTTCTGTTTAGTAAACTAACCCGCTTTGTATTGACTTCGGTCGTTTTCACACCTAGATCGTTTGGGAGAGTTGTTCCGGTTCAAGAGAGCTTTCCATGTTCAGCATGGTTTGTTTCAATATATATGAAGACAGCAATTGAGACCAGGTGGTCTTGGCTCACTTTTTAATTAATCCCTGGAGTAGTATGTTTGCCGCAAAGACACAATCGACCCAGCAACCTACATTAACATTGTGTGGAGTTACCTCACACTGCTGTGGTAGCTAAGCGGCAGTAGTACACTGCAAAAACTCAGATCTAGTTGACAGTATTTGTCCAATTTCAAGTCAAGAAAATCTCACTGGACTGATTCTAAGCCACAATTCCCTGACATGCCTGGATGAAGAACCTATTTGAAGATAAAAAAAAATAAAAAAAAAAGGCTTTAGTTGCTTGTAATAAGTAAATTTATCTGCCAAAAAGACAAGACAAATTTGACTTAAAGGTTGTCTTAAAATGAAATCTGCTATCCAGAGCAAACCTTAAAACCTTAATTTAAGACCCTCACTGAGTGAAACTTTCCTTGTTTCATTGGCAGATTTATTCTTACAATTACAAGCAATTCAATGCCTTATTTTTGCCTTTCATTCCTTAAATAAAGATATTTATCTGGACTTGTTAAGTGAATGTGGACTAGAACAAGTGTTTTAGATACTTCTGACTTAAAAATAGACTAACACACTTGCCTAGATCTGAGTTTTTGCAGTGGAGTATTAATAATTGCATTACAACTATGAGGCCACAAGATTGGAGACAAAGTATTAGCTAATAATAATGTATAGTTCTGTGCTCAGGCACAACATACCATGATAACAGCAACAGGCTAACATCACTCACCATCTCTACAGCAGATCATCACAGGACTTAACAACATGGACCGATGCAAAAACCTGTTTAGTTCCCAGAATTAAGTTCAGTTTGTTCAAACAGGAGAATTTATCCTTTTAAAGCTGCTCTCTTCTTTTCCACATCACTCGCTTCTACAGGTGTTACATTGTAATAAGTTACCATGCTATCTGGTGTCACATATAGCTTGCTGTAGATGCCTGAGTGATTAAAGCCCCGCTTCTTCGTGCAGAGATTTTGTTTACACAGGCATTATAGGAGCTGCTCATCCATGTAATCCTACATAGAACGTTTAACCACCATTAATAATCAGTATGTTGTTTTGTGGGTAGCTTATCCTTGTAGATTTCTTCCCATAATGCATAGCACAAGTCGTAGTCATAGCAACACTGGCAGTGATGTAAGGCCAGCTTGGGCCTTTTGTGGGACTCTGCCTGGACTCGGCCCGCTTCAGAATTCTCCTGTGTGAACATGAAATCATTTAGAGGAAATGTGCAAACTAGTGTTGTTTTTTAAACTGAATCGGAACAAAGCAACCGAGCTGTAGGTGTGAAAATCAGCTTAGTTTGTGAATTCACAGAGCATGTGCTGCTTGGTTTTGAATGCCGGGTATTTCATTGTACACGTGTGTTGTTTAATGTTGCATGTTGACCTTGTGGTCTTCCGTCTCCACGCCATGCCTCACGCTCAGCAGGATTGACTTTTATTAATGAGCTCTGAAGCAAGGCATGTTGATCTGTGGTCCTGTCTCATAAAGTTTGATTTAAGCTCCATAAGACCACGACATGCTGAACATCTGTCTGTTAAAACCCATTTCATCATGTTATTCACATCTTTACATCCTAATCTTTCACCTTCACTGCTTCATACTCTAATGCCGACCCGCAGCTGCCGCTCCCCGCTAACACTCGACCATTAGCATAAACAACATTTACAATATTACACTAATGACGGACTAAAACCATTGACCCTGCTGCACCACTAACATTTCCATCTGGCTGACCTCCCTTACCTCTGACTTTAGCTGCTCTTAAACCTCAAGGTCAGAGTAAAGGTCATGTATGCTTTTAGCTTTGCACGGACAGAATGTTAGCAACTATGGCAAGCCCTGAAACATCTAATCTGTTGCACTGGTTAGAAATGGTAAAGTTCATTTATGCAGTTTACTTTCTTTTTACTTCATAATATTTTAATTTAAGCTTTTTAAGAAGCAGTTTGACATGTTGAAATAACCTCTTTTTAACAATTTTCTACTTTACTGCCTTTTTTATTTGACTATTTTCATTTGAACAGTTAGGAGACTTAGTACTACTTAGGTAAAGTACAGAAAAGTTTTAAGCAAATATCTTCTATCATTGTGTTTTTGCCCAAGCAATAAAAAAATTTATGGAAATTTTAAATATATAGATGGTAAGAAAGCCTTGCAAGTAGTGCATATAGCTATCTAAAAGAGAGAGTTTAACAGATGGGCTTGCACCAAGTCCGTGCTTGGTTTTAGCTAAAGCAGAGATTTGCTCCCCCCAGCTCTGCCCCTGTCTCAGTTCAGGTCTTGATCTGAATGAGGCTCCTTACTTGAGACAAATCCCAGCCAACATATGAATGATTTATTATGTATGGCTTGCCACAGACCTAGTGTCTATAAATATGTAACAAGGTTACCAAAATGCCAATACAAAAAAGTGAAGGAAAAAAGAAAAGCATTGTAAAGCGATTTACAAATCTTTTTCAACCTATTTTCAATCAAACACACCACAAAGCTTCATTGTTTTTTCGCTGATATTCATTCATTCTGAAACCTCAATCAGGACAGTCCTTTTCCAAATTGTTTTTGGAAATCATGGACATCTTGTCCACCGGGCTAAAGAGGAAAAGGACCATCTACATTGTTAACAAAACAAAGTTCAAAAGCCAGCATTTGTGATGATATAGAGATGTTTTAGTGCCCATGGCATGGGTAACTTGCACATCTGTGAACATATGCTGCCATCCAAGCAACATGTTTATCAAGGAAGTTCTTGATTATTTCAGCAAGTCAATGCCAAGACATATTCTGTGTTACAACAGTGTGGCTTTGTCGTAAAAGACTGCAGGCACTAGACTGGCCTGCCTGCAGTCCAGACCTGTCTCACATAGTGCACAATACAACAGTGGAAACCCTGGACTGTTGAGCAATTGAAGTCATACATCAAGCAGGAACAGAAGAGAATTCCACCTACAAAGCTTATTGAGTGTAGTTAAAAATAAAGGTGATGTAACACAGTGGTAAACATGCCCCTATCCCAGCTTTTGGGATGTGTTGCAGGTGTCATATTCAAAATGAGTGAATATTTGCAAGAAAAAAAAAAACTTTATCACTTTGAACATTAAATATCCTGTAGTGAATTCAGTTGGATATAGGTCAAAAAAGATTCACAAATCATCATATTCTGCTTTTATTTATGTTTTACACGTCCCAACTTCATTGGCATTGGGCTTTGTATATTATAACCTTTAGGTCAATAAGCTTTGGTTGCAACACTGTTGGATCAGCTGTTTTACACACTTTTACAGCTAACTCATGACAATACTGATGGACATTAAACAACTAAACAAACTAACTTTAGCTTTGATGTGATTGGCTCGTGAACAGGAAGCTAGCGGCGGCAGTAAAGCTGGCCCAGGCCACCCACGCCAATGGCACCCTGAAGGGCTCTAACCACCCCTCCCAGTCCTCCCAGTCCTCAAGCCTCTTCCCACAATGGTAATCACCCTTCTTCACTAGGAAATGTCTCAGCCATGATGATGGAGCCTCTAGTTACTAAAACTGTTGTCACTGCTAAATCTAATATTGTTCAAATGTTTATTTAAAAACAAGAATTCAAGTAAAATCTACAACACACATATATAGCAAATCACACCCTTGTGCTGTGTGTAATCATTTTGATGTAATCACTGTGTGTTTTCAGCATGCCCTTCATCATACCTGCAGTGTTTTGTGCTTGTACTCTTTGTGTAAATACATTCTGGCATTGAGTTTGGTAGTTCTAAAGCAGCAGTATCATTAAGTAAGGTATTTATTTCACGAGAGAGCTTTGTGATTGATACAAGCTACTGTCGCCTCCAGGATGGCGCCATCTGGAGGAGATGGCCACCGACACGCTCGCTCCCAAACCATGCCCATCATCAGGGGCAAGAACGCTCTCACTAACCCCAAACTGCTGCAGATGATGGAGACAGGTAACAGACACAACAACAAAACACATTTTGAAGGACTAAATCCAGATGGATACACTTTTAGAGCTGGACTTTTTAGATGGACAGGCACTTTATTCCAGACTCAAAGATCCATATCATCAAAATATAAAAGTATAAATATTGATAATAAAATAAAATAAATAAAAATACAAAGAGATTTACCCCAATGTTACCAGTAACAAGAGAAATATCTAGTATCACTTAATGAAGGTTGAGACAGTGACATTAAAAATTTCGTTTTCAGAAGCAGTTAATTGGCACATAAATCTGAGCATTATTACTGCATGTATTACTGCATACATGCGTACAGTTTGCAGCACCGGTGCTGTACATCATCATCACCACTCATATCATTCCTAATAACTCCTCTTTATACCAAGTGTTAATCAATTAATCAATAGTGGACTCCTGTTGCCTTATTTATTTTATTTTATTTGTGGTATTTAGTGTATATTGTAGATTTTTTTTTTGTTATGATCCTTGGATTAGTTTTAGTGTGTATGTTATTACTTCCACTAAAGCTGCTGTAATACCACAATTTCCCAGCTTGGGATCAATAAAGTACACCAAATTATCTATATCTATCTATCTATGATAATGTGCCCCAGATATTTAGCTCTGATACCTGATGGAGGAAGATGGAAACTGAAGCTTTTGATCCTTTTTGTCTTTCACTGTCATAATGATGCTCTTTTGACTGTTTAACTTCATATCATATTTCACACCATAGCTAGAACAGACGCTAAGACGTTGCTGTACGCACTGTAAGGGGACAGGATGTCATCTGCAAACATTAAATTGTTAACATGCCTGTCTCCCACCATACAGCCAGTCCCACATGCCCTCAGCTGGTCAGAGAAATCCTTCATGTACAGATTAAACAGGAGAGGTGACAATATTCCACCTTGATTGACCCCATTGGTCATTACAGTTTATAGTGTTTATAAGACATACAAGTACATTTTCATATGATACTGAGGGTAAAACATCATTTATATTTATATAGATTACTCTCACCTGACACTTTATTCAGTACACTGTGTTAGTACTGGGTTGGACCCCTTTGACCCCTTTCTGAAATGGTCTTCTTGGTTCCTGGGTCGTAACAAGGAGTTATTTGAATAAATGTTGCCTTTCTGTCATCCCTTGCCATTCTCTTCTGATCTTTGCTATCAATAAGGCCCAGAAAAAAACACATGGTGCTCAAGCTTATTGACAATAATGTAAACCTCAATATACAGAAGATTGCCAATTTATTGTACATTTTTTTGATCATTTAAAAGCAAAAAAAATAGCAATCCCTTGTGTCAAAACTTCTGTTACTGTTCCTGTGGTATCTAACAGGTTCTGATGTAGTTTCATCTTTACGTCATTTCAGGGTTTAAATTTTCAGTGTTGTGATGTATTTTTATTTTAGGACAGAAAACAGGTCTGTATAATGTACTGCCTTTCAGCAAAAAGATTTGTAGTCCATATTGATAAACCCTAACTGTTATGTGTCATTATTTTTTGCCTTATTCTGTGTCCAGATGGGAATATTCAGGATGGAGACAACTTGAGTCCCACAGATATCGAGGCCAACTTGTCCACAGAGGTTTCCCTCACCGTACTGGACGTACTGGAGCTCTTCGTTTACCATCACAAGGTCGGTGCTGTTTTCATCAGTCACCCTTTAAAGAAATTATATTTTGCCTGTAAATTTGAGAGGATATCCTTTTAGTTTGGCTAAATTGTTCTCAAACCAACATGCACATTTTGGGTGTGTATGGTATCTAAATATCAAGATGTGTTTTATGATATTTAAATGGAAGGGATCTGCTTTGAGCTCATTTGTGAATCTATACACATCATTCAATATAAACAAATCAGTTTTTGTGTTTGAAAACCTCTTAGATTTTTTATGTTGTCCATGTGGAATGCTACAATAAGGATATATTACAAAATTAATGTTCAAAGATTAATTCATAGCCAAATAATGGATTTAGAGTAACAAACATAGTTACAAAAAGGGGTTTTTAATTTCATTTTTATTCAATGTTTATTTGGTAGGGACATTGCACATTAATGAACATCAGTATATTATGCACATGTAAATATGACAGAGGTAGTATAACTGCTAAATTGCATCCACAGTCCCTTGGCAATACATCAGCAATGCACAATCAACAATTATACAATCTAAAATGATGAAAGTGCAGCAAAGTCACAATAAATGTTGTTTAAAGTGCATGTTTTAAGTAATGCTAACCTGTTAACAGTTTTGTCCCTCGTCCCTGTTTATCATATTTGAGGGATTAAGGGTTAAAAATACCTTTCCAAATGCAATATGATAAAGATAACTGTTTTCATTTCTTGGTCTATGGGGACCAACTTAACATGCACACTTGTTATGCATGTGCTTATGACAGGCCATTGAAACTCTGCTGCCACCTGGTGGTGACTGTGTGTGCTCCATACAAAGGTAGTGTAGAATAAAAGGAGATATGTCCGTGAAAACTCTGATGACAAAATGTTTGTTTTCTCTTTCTGCAAATATGTACAGAAGCAGCTGTTGCAGGATGAAGGACAAAACGCTCTGATGAAGAAGGTGCTGGACACCTACTTGCTCTTCTTCCAAATCAACCAATCAACGGCCACTCTACGGCACATCTTTGCTGCTCTCAGGCTTTTTGTGCAAAAGGTGCAGCACACAGTTTTATATAAAGACCAAAAGTCAAAGTTATTCTTGTGTTTTCTCCCTTTTGACCTCTTCAATCTCTTCCTGCAGTTTCCCAGTGCATTTTTCCAGGGTAAAGCAGACCTGTGTGGCTGTCTGTGCTACGAGATTCTCAAGTGCTGTAACCATCGATCCAGCTCCACGCAGACGGAGGCCGCTGCCCTGCTCTATTTTTTCATGAGGAAAAACTTTGAGTTTACAAAGGGCAAGTCCATCGTACGGTCACATCTGCAGGTCAGTGTGGCTTCAGGTTGTTTGAATTCATCCTTTTACCTCTATATGTGTATGTGAATATACCTGAATATACCTGAAACATGGTCTTTCCATTCAGGTTATAAAAGCAGTGAGCCAGCTGATAGCAGATGCTGGCATTGGAGGTTCCAGATTTCAGCAGTCTCTGGCCATCATCAACAATTTTGCCAACGGTGACGCACCTCTAAAAGTAGGTTCAAATTTAGCATTATCATCAGTAAGTACTGGAACAACACTTGGTTAGGCTTAGCCCAAATCTTTTGTGGGCCCAGCCTATGTCTTTGGCCAAAGGGAGAGAAGGGACAAGACAGCAAACCAGTGCTTGGTTCAGTCAGTTCTCTCAGTTTATTTTAGGATAACACAAGCTTTTCATACAGTGTGACAAACAAAGATGTGTTACAGACTTTACCCTTTACCCTGCCCCCACGATTGGAGCGTAAGATAAAGGCTCAGTCGCCTGGCATAAGTGCAGGGTTAGCTGTAATGTAGTCCTTTATTCATATACCAACATGTGGAGAGTAAGATAAAGGCTTGCTTCACATAAGTTCAGGGTTAACAATGATTTTTAAATGTTCCTTGTACAAGTACATACTGTGTTAGTCTGCTCTTGAAATGATGATTGTCAACACTTTTCTGCAGAACACTCCATTCCCTGCTGAGGTGAAGGATCTGACCAAGCGGATCAGGACAGTTCTGATGGCCACAGCTCAAATGAAGGAGCACGAGAAGGATCCAGAGATGCTGGTTGACCTTCAGTACAGTTTGGCAAACTCCTACGCCAGCACCCCGGAGCTGAGACGCACCTGGCTGGAGAGCATGGCTAAGATTCATGTTCGCAACAGCGACCTCTCAGAGGTTATGAAACGCTCTTTATATTTCTCTCAGTGTGAAGACTCCAAATGTCCTTGCCTGTAAGAGTTACTTCATTTTATCGTCTTTCTGACTTTCCTGCAGGCTGCCATGTGCTACATCCACATCTCAGCCCTGATCGCTGAGTCACTGAAGAGGAGAGGTCAGTGCACACATGCTGCTTTGTGCATATTCAAGGCTGTTTCATTGCTGCTGCAGAGGATACATCTTTAGCATACATCGTCACTTCTGACCTCAGAGCTCCATCGCAGCTAATCAGCAAAACTATTTTCCTGTCTGCTCACACCTTCATTGCTAACATGTCGATTGCATATTTGCCCCGGGCATTTCTAACGCTTTAACTACATCCTGGTTTTGGTGATTACTAACAACATCTTAAGAATTCCTGAAACTTAAAATCATCAGTCCTTTAAACAACAATAGGCTTTACTTGTATGCTTAAAGAGTCATTCACTCTTGGTTGTTGTGTGTGAAGATTTGTTTGGCATGGGTTGATTCATAAGTCGCCTTTTTAAAGAATTAACCCTTTGTCGAGTGCAGCCCACCCTGGTTACCATAAATACACATCATCATAGCTGGTGGTGGGGCATCAAATTCACAAGTTGTCTTCTACTGTGAAAAGCAGAGATTTTAAAACTGATGCTAATGCTAACAAGCGGTCACACCTGTCATAAACATCACACAGTGTTGATATGAAGTTAAATAATTTAGTTATTACTGTCAGTTAAACAAGAAAGTCATTTTAATAGATAAAAAGAAGAGAATTGTACTATTGTCTGCATGTTATAAAAGACCAGATGATTAATATTGCTCTGTAGCTGAAGTCTGATTCCAGTTATAATTTTCATCGGTTCGAATCCTTTTTTAAGGGACAATATCATTGTTACTCAGACATGATGAATTAAACTTAATATTGCATCAATAAATAGGTTGTAATGGTAACCCTAAAGCCATTTAAATAGGTGAATTCAACTTTATATTTGGTATGAATGTTGTATTCCCACATGCATATTCTATATTTAATTAATTTTTGCTGTCTTTTAGTGTGTGTAATGCTAAAATGTTTTGCCTTTTAACTTTGTAGAGCACTTTGACCTATTTTGAGAGTGAACAACGGTCTATAAGGAAAGAAGGTTGTTATATAAACCTATTTTTAAACAGTTTATTTTGTATTTTACAAAAATGTTGTAGCATTATCAGCACCATGATCATTGTGGGACAAATTAACTATGAAAGAGCAGCATTAAAAATCAAATAATAAATGTCCCATCAGTGAGTGAGGACAAACAAATATTTAGATTTAAATGTCACAACGGTCTAAACCAATTCTCTTGTGGATGGCTTGAAGCAATTTGGTTGGATGAAATATTATTAAAGTACAATTTTTAACATTAATAGTAGCCCAAAGTGGGAACCTGGCAGCCTCAAAACATGCCTTGAGTATTCCTTTTCCCCCACGGTGCTGACCAAATTTCACATTTTTGGGAGTTCTCATAGAACCTGGTTATATTTATTACTGTTAGTCAAAATCCCTTGTCACTGGACCTCCTTTTTGAAAAAAATATCCAGCAATTTGACCAGCTTTTGTATTTATTAACATAATGATTCGATTCCTTGATAAATTTGGCTATGGTGAAAGGATGAAGGCAAATATTCAGCGTGGTTTGAATTCAAAATTGCTAAAAGAAAAAAGGTGGAAATAGTTCAAATTATCCATAATGTGTAATGCTACATTTCATCCCTTTCATTTTGTACCATAAAATGCATCTGCATGTCTGATTGTGTTTTTTAATAAACACACACTATAGCCAAAGCCAATGGCATAAACTTGATCAGGTCATTTGATTAAGAGGAAAATTCTCATTCGAGGTTACAACATGGCGTCATACATTGGAAATGTGGTTGCTGCTTCTAAGTTGAGCCGCCATGTTGTAGTTCCATAGTAGCTTGGTAATAGCATTTTACTCTCGCAAGCTATCATTGAGCCACAGTGACTTGTGGATTTAAGTTTGTTTGAGCAGATTATAGTGATATACTGAACATGTGAGCTTCATGACCTTTTTTTATCATTCTTTTTATTTAACATTTTTAAAATGATAACAGTCCAGCACAGTACATATACAGGTTGTTTAAAATATGTAGCAAATCCAAAATACTTCCACAGCAGTGATCTCAAAAGTCCTTCTTAGGTCTAACATTTCATGGTGTTGCACTCTGAGTTCCCAGATACTTCAACACTTTGCCGAACTTTGCTGTAAAGAGATCCTTTTGACCATTAATACAAAGTCTTAGTCTTTTCTAATATCAAAGACTTCAACAGATGTATTGAAGGAGGTTTTTCTCCTACCCATTTGGTCATAACAGCTTTTCGTCTCAACATAAGCAAAAACTGAATTGTGTACTTAAGTGTTCTTAATGATTCAGGGATACATCCCAATAGACACAATAATGGGTTAGGCTGTAATTACTGCTTAATTACCACACTAACCTCAACACATATGGTCGCCAAGACTGTTGAACCTTTTCACATTCCCAAAGGAAGTGAAGTCATGTCCCTAAAATAGTAGCACATTTGGGCAGTTTGGAGAGGCCACTGCTGTATTTTTACTATATATATATGGAGATAAATAGACATTTGTGACAGGCCTTGGCTTATAGTCAAGGGAACCAGTGTCTTACAAACCCTCTGGTTGGCCCACCAAAGCCCAGGAAATTTGTCCAACTGAGAAAAGTAGTCTAGCAATGGTCTCAACAAGAGGAAGGTCAGCAAATTAAACAGGGAACCCAAAGAGGGTCAACTACTCTGTCTTTACATCCAAATGCCATTATTCTTTGCACTTTCTAGCAGGAATCGAGCCACATTTTTCTGTCTTGCATGTTCCGCCTCCTGAAAATCCTCATTGCCTTGTGTTTGCATGTCACCTCTTTGAGACCACAGCACGATCCTCTCTTTCACAAACACTTTCTGCTCTAAGCCTGTCCAAACACCTAGAGTAGCATGCAAGCTTCTCCACACAATGTTGTAAACCTTGTCCTTAAAGCAAGGCAAAAGCAAGTGGAAATCTCTAAACCTTCCTCCTCCTCCTCCTGATCCTCCTCCACTCCTACCAAACAGGCTACTGGAGAACTGACAAGGCCAGGATGTCCAGTGTGTCCCCTGAGGAAAGCCCTGTCTTTAGCTGTAGCTCCTTACTAACTACCTCCCGAGAACAAGACAGTGAGTGTGTGCGCCGTGGGGCCCCGCTGGGTTATGGGGGATGGGAGATAAGGTTGCAGAGATGGAAAGATGTTGAAATTAACCACTCCTTTGTTACATAGATATTGTTCTTTGTGTTTTAAACCATGCAGCTGTAGTTTGAGGACCACTGGTCTTGCCTTAAAGATATAAGCCTCTGTTAAGTTATCACGTTTTGTGTTTGCTCAAATCTCACTGGAAACACAGTCGGTGACAATGAGGTCACTCACCTTCAATTTTTGTTGATGCACAAGTAGAGGAATGCTTGACTGTAAGAGCATTAAAATCAGACCAGGAATTAATATGTCTCTCTGTTGTTTAAAACCCCAGCATCCTTCTCAATGGGCTGGGCAGCTTTCATGTGCATCAGCCCCAATGTGAAGGAAGAAGGAGCCATGAAGGAGGACACTGGCACACAAGACACACCCTACACTGAGGTGAGGGATGGACTTTAATCCACACATGGACCATAATCATTGAAGAAGATGTCATAAGGCTTTCTTCTGACCTTTGTGTTGCGTGTAGGACACCCTGGTGGAGCAGCTGGAGCTGTGTGTGGACTATCTGTGGAAATCAGAGCGATACGAGCTCATCGCTGACATCAACAAGCCTGTGATTGCAGTCTTTGAAAAAAGGAGGGATTTCAAGGTAGACAAGTGGAGCCTAAGCAGCACCCTCCAGAACTGAATGATGAAACAAAAGAGAAAGTGTAAAAACAATGTAGTTCCTCGAGTGTCCACTTGAGGCCGGCTACAAAAGCACCATCAGTCACATACACGCTTCTTGTTTAGTTGATTTTACTTTAAGAATAACTCAAAAAGTTTAAAGTCTCACTCAAAATACAGTTTTGATATGGATAGTTGATGGTGTTTTTTTAACTTGTCTCTTTTGGTTAAAAAAAGACACTAAAACACCTCAAAATCAGTTTGGAAATATTTTTTGAGTTGATTATTTCTCCCCTTCAGTGATACCAATTGGTATTGTATTTTATATCATTGGAAAACCTGATTAGCTCCTTCACAATGAGGTACAACTTGTAAGGATCGTGTTTTTGTAGAATGAGCAACACAGCTAAACGTGTGGGTAGGCCCAAAAAAATGTGCCAAAATCCCTTGCAATTGGAAGCTGCCGTTTGGTTATCAGAGAAGCAGCGTTATTTGGTGTCAGCCCTGGTACTATTTCCAAACTTAGGACCAAGTACAGTGAGACTGGTGAAGTCAAAGACAGACCATCAAGTAACAGAGAAAATTAACTGTAGTTGCCAGGTTTCAGCCTGGAGAGGGTTGTTCTTATGTCAAACACCATACATTGGTTTGGTTAAAAAATAGATTGTAGGCTCACTCTTAAAACCTGTTCAATGCTTGTGCATATCACACTAAATTTAACCTCACATGTGTTTGTGTTTTTCTGCAGAGGCTGTCGGAGCTTTACTATGACATCCATCGCTCCTATCTGAAGGTGACAGAGGTAGTGAACTCAGAGAAGCGGCTCTTTGGACGCTACTACCGTGTTGCTTTTTATGGACAGGTAAGCAACATTTCATAACTGTGGGCTGTTAACACATCAAACATCAAACTGAAAACACTGACAATGTTGACCTGGGTGATTTTGGAACTATTTAAGCACTTTACAGTGTAATTGATAAACAAAAAAACAAACCGTATCCAGAGGGTTTTTGCAATAAAGAACCTACAATTAAAACAATCTTAGAGGAATATTTATGTTAACAAAAGAATCAAAGTGATAACATGTTATTAAAATGTGGGTTAACATGAAGAAGCTGCAGTGAAGAAATGAAAATCTGTCAAAGACTTGGCAAGTTTAAGCACATCTCAAATATATTTAATAGATTTAGAGTGAAGAATCAAGAGATAAAGTGTTTATCATTTGTTTGTCTGTCGATTGTTATTCTGGTCACTTGTTGCTTTTTTTGTTTGCTTGTTATCAGTAACCTGACGGACCTGATAGACAGTTCAATGCCCCTTAAAACGATCTGTTTTTACTTCCTGGGGTTTGTGATGTCATAGCTATACAGCCTCCACCTACATGCATGTTTTCTACCCAACACAGGCAGACACCATGACTTTCTGAAAGACTGCTCCACAGCCTGTAACCCCTCCTCACACTCTCTTCAGGGATCATTTGGCTAGCCAATTTAGCAGAACTCATTATCATAGCCTCCTGTAGCCTCCCAGCCCCCTCAGATCCCAAAGTTTTCAACGGGGAGTGGAAAGGGGCTGCATCTGATTTTCTACATAGACAAAATATTCAGCTTTTTTATTCAAATGAAATCAAATCCGTGCTTAATTGGCACCTAAAACATGATGTGAACATGCAAACACAACAGGATATGGGACCATGTGGGGAGGATAAATATAGTTTCATTACCTGATTAAAGGGACTCCTAGCTAAAGTTAATAAGTATATTGAGTGTTATTAAGGGGTTTGTGCCCTAGTTTATCTTTAATTCCTGGTTTCTTGCTGGTTAATGATTGAGTGGAATTTAAAAAAGGTGAACCTCAGGACTCAAAGGAATAAAGATAAAGATATACCCTACAGTCTTCTCAGTTTTTTCACATATGAAAAATAGGGGAATATGGTTTATTTTTCTGAGTTAGTGTCCTAAACATCTCTGTCTCCTCTTTTCTTTCTTTTGATTATATTCTATATCAAGATTTCGGTAAGTTTTGTATGTCTTTGGTTGTCCATTTTCCTCAGTGCTAACCACGTTTACCTCTCTTCTCCTTCTACCACCATTAACATGTCTGCTTGGACTCTCACTGAGGGTTGTGTCCAGCTTGCTGTGGTCCATTTTACTCCCAATAATCTCCAAATGATGATGTTCTTTCCTCCATAAACAAGCAGCCATTTTGGACTTGAAGATACAGTTTGAAAAGCCTCGTTCACATTTGACATTTTGCTCCAAAGCTGCTTTATAAATGACCTCTGGCCTCTCCCATCCAGCACTTAACACTGACACACCGTCCGGGCTGAGTCGCTCTAACACTGAATATGGCCTGTGACCACTAGAGGGAGACACACAATCAGACTGATGTGTTGACGTGCACAGTGTGTTTTAAAAATATGATCTCTCCCACTGTATTCTTTACATGTTATGCTCTTTAGTGAGAGTGTGGGTGTTTTTTTTTTGCAGGGTTTCTTTGAGGAAGAGGAGAGCAAAGAGTTCATCTACAAGGAGCCGAAGCTGACAGGACTGTCAGAAATCTCCCAGCGATTACTCAAACTCTACTCAGACAAGTTTGGAGCTGATAATGTCAAGATGATCCAGGACTCCAATAAGGTCAGTTATGCAAAAAATACACAGTAAAAGATTTCCACTCTGTTTTTATTAACTTTTATTCTTTAGCCACTTGTTTGTGTTAGGGATGCACAATTTCTAGAGTTGAGCTAATAATTTAAAATCAGTTACATTTTAGTCAATATCAGTACTGAAATGTTCATGTTGTTCATTTTTAATTATGATGCTCTCAAAGTATCTCCTGCACAAGAATTTAGCTCTTACTCTAATTGATAGCATCCTGTCAAATGCCTGGTATGGAGGGCAGGAGGGCAGAAAGAGTTCAGCTACCACTGACCATGCTGTGGAGCTACGGCACAGGCTTTTTAATTTTTCATCTCAACAGAACAATGCTCATTAGCATCAGCCGAAAATCTGAAATATCACTTTGCGCTATGGCTCCACGGTACATTTTATACTGCCAAAGATTACACTGCCTTGAGTGGTGTCAAATCAAAGTTAGTAATAGTGACAATCTCTTTTAAAAATCGGCCTAAAGCAAGAAAAACAACATTCAGTAAAAAAGGTTATGTTCTAGCATCACAGTACGTGCCCCACACTAGCACTTTACCTGCTGAGTGGCAGAGAGCAACGTAGTGATTCATATTGGTGGCAAAAAAACGTGATTCGCCTGAGAAGTGACATTTTATTAGTAATTTTTAGAGGGCCTCTTTTTTTTGATGACGTATGCTGATATATGATAAAAATAATCGATTGTTAACTTTTTAAGCTGAAAAGTTTTGTTTATAATGCAGCATTTATTAGTCAAAGCCATAGTGTGTCGCCCTGGGGTGGCTCAACTCTGTGTGATTTTGTGTTTATCCAAAATGAGATCGATGTACCCAGCTTTAGCATCTGTATTTGTCTTCTGTTAACTTTTAATTTGTCACCCAAACTGGTCAAATACTTTCATCAAATGAGAAATATGCAACAATAACACTGATATTGGGTCAAAAGAAGTCATATATATTGATGATTTTATTAATTTTTGATACAAATCTATAATCTTCCCTTTTTTTATTTTTCACTCTCAGACTAGCCGTTGTTATTGGGCTTTGTTGGATTTAGTGTAGGCTACTAGCATGAAAGCATAATCTAATATACTCAGTGTCCAGACATTAAGATATGTATTTTTTATTTTTCTCTAATTTACCTAAATTTAATTTCTGACTTTCCTTTTGGGTAAAATCTAGAGGCAGAGAAAACCAGTTGTTGTACTAACGCGTCTTTGTCTTCAGTATTAACCTGACACCATGGTTCTAAACATCTTGTCACATCAGCTGAGGATCTATAGTGCCTGCTGTGAACATTATAAAATCATAACTGTAAATAACTCGGAACTTTTCAGCTGAACTAAAGTATTTAGTACTTCTTGCCTCCCATTGATTGCAGTTGTCAGTCCATGCTTCTTTCATTCCACTTATTCGAGCTGACTGTGGCGTCTGAAGAAACTGACAGTGATTTCTTTGTAATGTATGGACATTATAAACAAAACAGTAAATCCAAGCTTCATCTGCCCTTTTTAGAGCAACAAGCAGCACTCTAATGGCTTACTGTCAGACGGTGAGCTCTGTATTGAGATAAATTTTACTAGTTTAAAGGTTCTTAAGCAGTTTCCTGAGATAGCCTTAAGAAAGTGGTTGCATTTTCAACTGAGATGTAGGATAAGATAAGGGATGCACCATATTATCAATACAATATCGATATCAGCCAACCATCACTGCATAAGCATTATGAAAATCAAGAATTTCATTTTTCCAACAGTTAAATGTTGTTTTTCTTGTTGTAAATCTGTTTCTTACATGACGAGAAATTCTGGAATTGATCAAAAATGAGTTCAGAAATATCGACATATCTTATATCAGCAAAAAAACAATATCCAAATTTTCACAATTGGGAGGTACTAAGGGGGCAAATATGTGCTTTACAGCCCTCTGGAGAAGCTACTCTTATAACATTTCTACAAACTTTGTCTAGTTAAAAAGAAACATGGTCCTCAAGAGCAAAAAAATAGAGCCATAGTCTTGACCTAATATCATTGGTTCCCAATTTAAAGTTAACAGGATAAGGATGAAAAAAATAAACTTACACTTAGGTTAGTCAGTCTTTCCTCCCAAAGCTCCCAAAACTTAAAGCATTATCGTCAATATGCAGGCATATATTAACAGAAATCTTTGTATCTGCCTTTACAATAATGTTTCAAAGCGTTATCTGCTGATACCAGCATAACACTGATGATATGGTGCGTCCCTATTCTGTGGGCACAATAGTTTGCTTAAATATTCACTGCCTGTCTCATCATTCTTTGAAAACAGGTAAATCCCAAAGACCTGGACCCCAAGTTTGCCTACATTCAGGTGACGTATGTTGTGCCCTATTTTGACGAGAAAGAGCAGCAGGACAAACGGACAGACTTTGAGAGACATCACAACATCAACCGCTTCGTGTTTGAGACGCCGTTCACCTTGTCGGGGAAGAAACACGGAGATGTGGAGGAGCAGTGCAAGAGACGCACCATCCTGACCAGTAAATATAAAACACCTCCTCATCATGACAGACCGTATCAGAGATCTGGTGAGACAGAGTCTGCTGTGTCCTTTTCCACAGCGAGCTCCAGTTTCCCCTACCTGAAGAAGCGTATCCAGGTGGTCGAGCAGCAGAGCACAGAGATGAACCCCATCGAGGTGGCCATTGATGAAATGTCCCGCAAAGTGTCCGAACTCAACCAGCTGTGCAACATGGAGGAGGTGGACATGATCCGGCTTCAGCTGAAACTGCAGGGCAGTGTCAGCGTCAAGGTGAGGATCCTTCCTCAGTACAGATGTTCTGATGATTGTAGCTGCTTTTGCTTTGGCTCATCTGAAGCTCTCATCACAGGTGAATGCTGGACCCATGGCTTATGCCCGAGCGTTTTTAGAGGAGAAGAATGCAAAGAAGTACCCGGACAACCAGGTCAAGCTTCTCAAGGAGATCTTCAGGTACGGCTGAATGTACAGTTCAGGTCAATGTGTGAGGAGTATGTCCCTCATTCTTTGACAGAAAATGCCTAATATGACTGCTCACCTGATGCATTTTGCTGTTTCTGGAAATAAAATTAGAGTCAGAGGTTATGTTATATGTTTTTCAGTGGGCCCCAGATAATATTTAATTCTCAAATGAGTCTATGTCAAGCATTTAGACACCATTCTTTCGACTGTGCCTCCATTAACAAGGAAGAGACGGCCAAAGCTCGTGCAACGCTGATTAGCTTAGCTCAAACATTCAGAGTCAATGGGTAGTGTTAGCCTGCCTCTGCCTACAGTCATCAAATAAACTCTTCAGCTACTTTTAACAGTCCTGTGTGCTTGTTGTGACTAGTGTTTGTACCATGTTATGTTACGTTATCTTCTACTATCATCGTATTATCTTCTACTCATAAACAGAGTCTTTGTTTTGTTGATGTACTTACAAGCACATCTGTTGTGGTTTGCTAGAGATGTGATATTCGCAAACGAGTCAAGTCTTTTGAACAGCTTTTTTAAGTCAGCCATGAAAACCGTTTGCAGTTGTGAGTGAGACGTTCTTTGCGAGCCTTTCTTAATCGCAAATGGCCTGCAAAAATGTACAGCTCACTCACAACTGCCAATCAGTTCTCATCGTGCTTGTAAGTAGGTCAACAAAACAAAGCCTCTGTTTACAACTAGAAGAAGATAATATGACGATAGCAGAAGATAACGTAACAAAAAAATCAGTCACAAAAAGCACAAAGGACTGTTTCGAGTTGCTGAAGAGTTTATCTGATGACTGTAGGCAGAGACAGACTAACGCTACCCATTACCTCCCAGGGTTTGAGCTAAGCTAATTAGCAGCGAGCTTTGGCCGTCTCTTCCTTGTTACTTTACACACAGTCAAAAGAATGTTGTCTACCTGCTTGTGTTTGAGGAAGGTATGAAAAAAAAAAAGTTGGCGTATCCCTTTAAGCATATCCTCGTGTGCCCCCTGCAGGCAGTTTGCAGAGGCGTGCGGTCAGGCTCTGGATGTGAACGAACGCCTGATAAAGGAGGACCAGCTGGAGTACCAGGAGGAGATGAGGGCTCACTACAGAGACATGCTGACTGAGCTGTCGGGCATCATGAACGAGCAGGTCTCACTACACTACAACCACTGAGTGTCTTTCATGTGCACGGGAGAATACACGCCATCTTTTCACGTGCATTATTTTCTGAGTCATTGTCCATTTTCATGATCATCAGCATCTGTTGTCTCCTCGCTTTGTGCAACTTTTTGCTCTCATTACAGCTTCAAAAACGTCTTCTTGCTGCCAGTGTTTCATCTCTGTCTGCCAGCTCTCTGTCCACTCTCTCTAAGACGGGTACGTCCTGTCGTTGAAATGCTCCATCAGAGACATCACGCTTTGTTTCTACACGCTTCACCTGCTCTCACAAGCCCACATCCCCCAAACATACAGCTTTCAATTACATACTCATGGTACTGTGAACAAGCAGCTTTCTGTACGGTTGTACTTTTTTAGTGGTTTTTTTTTTTTTTTTTTAAATGAATACTGAGTCATTTCTGTGGGAAGTATTAACATTAAGTACATTTTCCTGCCATCTGAGTATTAAAGTTAAGCTGTTGTTTTTACTAAAACTTACAAAATAACAGATACGAAAATGAAGCAAATGGTTTCTTTCAGAGAAAAAAAACAACAGTACTTTACTGAGCCCATCTTAATGATGGATCATAAAAACATAAGAATTTTATAAAGATATTATATTGCACTTATAATGTTATATAATCAATTTTTAAAGCAGTCTGGCTAATTTGAAATCCTTAATAACAGTAACCATAAACCATAACAACACCAATGCATGTGGGAAGTTATTATTGTGCATATACTTTAAATATAAGAAATAAAAACTATTCATAATTCTTTACAATATTCATCCTACAGTAATTATTTTATTAAAAAATTAATGAGTTAGGTCTTAATACAAAATATTTCCTAGTCATTGAGCGCCAAAAGATCAATGGTTACTGAGATTTTCATCCGTTCACTGCACTATGATCAGCCCATAACACATTTTAAACACTCATGATGCAATACAATGTGATTATAAGACATTTTAATTAGTCATTTGATGCTTTAAGTAAAGTAGTTAAATTTTGGTTTATCAGCAGATGTTGGGACGTGTGAAACGTAGATAAAAACAGAATTTAATGATTTGTAAATCCTTTTTAAACCCATATTCAGTTGAATACACTACAGAGGCAAGATATTTAATGTTCAAACTGATAAACTTTGGGTTTTTTTTTGCAAATAGTCACTAATTTTAGATGTAATGCCTGCCACACATTCCTAAAAAGCCGGGACAGGAGCATGTTTCCTTGTAACAACACTCCATAAGCGTTTGAGAACTGAAGACACTGATTGTTGAAGCTTTGTAGGTGGAATTCTTTCCCATTCTTTCTTGATGTAAGACTTAAGTTGCTCAACAGTCTGGGTTCTCCATTGTTGTATTTTGAACTTCTTAATTTGCCACACATTTTCAATGTGAGACAGGTCTGGACTGCAGGCAGGTCAGTCTAGTACCTGCACTCTTTAACCCTGAAGCCATGCTGCTGTAACATGGGCAGAATGCTGAAAAAAGACGACACTTAGATGGCAGCGTATGTTGCTCCAAAACCTGTATGTACCTTTTAGCATTAATGGTGCCCTCACAGATGTGAGTTACCCATGCCATGGGCACAAACACACCCCATACCATCACAGATGCTTGCTTTTGAACGTTATGCTGAGAACAGTATGGATGGTCTTTTTCCTCTTTAATCCTGAGGGCATGACATCCATGATGTCCAAAAACAGTTGAAAATGTGGACTCATCAGACCACAGCAGACTTTTCCACTTTGCCTCAGTCCATCTCAGACCCACAGAAGACGACAGAGTTTCTGTGTGTTGTTTATATTTGGCTTTGTTTTGCATGGTAGAGTTTTAACTTGTTCTTGTAGATGTAGCAACAAATAATGGTTTTCCGAAGTGTTCCTGAGCCCACAAAGTAATACCCGTTACAGAATGTTTTTAATGCCGTACCACCTGAAGGTTCAAAGGTCATAGTCATCCAGTTGGTTTTCAGCCTCACAGCTTACTTACAGAGACTTCTCCAGATTCTCTGAATCTTTTGATGACATTATGTACTGTAGATGTTCCTAGCACTTATATGCTGAAAAATGTTGTTCTTAAAGTGTTGGACTATTTGCTCACACAGTTCTTCACAAAGTGGTGAATGACTGAGCCTTTTGAGGATGCTCCGTTTATACCAAATCATGACACTCACCTGTTTCCAATTAACCTGAACAGTTTTTTTTTGTTTTTGAGCATTCCTCCACTATCCCAGACTTTTGTTGCCCCTGTCCCAGCTTTTTTGGAAAGTGTTACAGGCATTTAATTCAAAGTGAGTATTTGCAAAAAGACAAAGTTTATAAGTTTGGACATTAAATATCTCGTCTATGTGGTTATTTAGTTAAAGATGGAACAGGATACGCTAATCATTATATTCTGTTTAATTTACGTTTAACACAACATCCCAACTTGTCTGGAATTGGATTTTGTATGTTGTAAACAAAGTACTTTATATTCTTACATGAGAAGACTCATGGAGGGCTACTCTAACTTAAACTTGGGTGAAAATGAATACAAGTTCAATATTGCTTCACTCTTTCTCCCCTGTTTCCACTTTTTTTGACTTTTCCTCTTTTCCTCTTCCTCTCGTCCAGATTCTTCACACAAGACAACCAGGAACGGAACGGCACAGCGCCTACTGAACGGCCAGTAGCCCCGCATGGAGAAGGATGTATTTTTCCCCTGAATGTCTTTGGAGTGCTGGTTTGAGCCTCGTCGTGGAAGTAGTGGAACTGTGAGTGATGGTGAGTGTAGAGAAAACAAGGGAGGAAGAAGAAGAAGTGTGTAGACTGTGGTTGTGATAGTCTGTAGTCCTGTGCTTGAACGTCGACTATCTACAGTTAGAGGCCGAGCGGCTGGACTGTTAGCTTCTGTTTGTTTTTGGTTTTAGAGACTCGGTCCATGTGCAGGATGGATTTACTCCCCAAGCTTACAAACTGACACACACACAAACCAATGCAGACGGTGCATTTTATTCATACACACAAACACACAACATGCGCCTTCTCTCCACGACCCCGTCCCCTTAGAGAACAGTGACCTTACTGAGCTTGAGGTGCGTTCAGCTGCGTCGGTAAAAAGAAGCTGATTATAAACGCAATTTTTACAGTTTTTCAGGAGGAGTTTCAGCCTTTTCAACAAGAACTTGAATGATGACAAATGTGAAAAAGGGTTTGGATTACAGGTCTCAGAGAAGCATTTAAGGTGTTGAACGCACCTCACGTTCCTGTTTGAATGTAGAGCAGCTCCACATTGCTACTTTGTATCCTTGCTAACGCTCTGGAAATATCAGCTCGGTGATTTTCAAACGGAAACAAAAAAGTACTTATGTTTTGTAACATTTTTATGATTGGATTTGCATTGTTACTGTTATTATTTCCTGTACTGTTTTGAATTGTAAATAAGAAATATTAATATTTAAAAAATGTTTGAAATGTTTCTTTTTATAAAATATACAATATATATAAATATTTGTTTAGCTGAATTTAAAAAAAGAACGACAACTAAAGTTTTATGTATAACATTTAAATAAAATTTTGTTAATGTCAAAAATGTGTTTGTGTGCCTCAGTCATTTTCCTCTGCTGTCATCGTGTCTGTTTGGCTTTCATTATGTTTTAAATACTGTAAAATCCAATTAGTTATCATTACTTAAAAAAGCATGCAAACCGATTGCACTTAAAAAAAACAAATAAAGAGAACTAGTTTTTTAAAGTTGTACTAACTAGCACTTCCTTGGTAGAGTACACTTACAAATGAGTTAAAGCCACTAAAACAATCAAGTAGAGTGTACTTGGTAACTTTAGAATACTCTTGACTTAGTAAAGACTATTCAGAATTACTATTTTGATATACTAAATGATTGCATGTTAAATTTACTCTGTTCAGTCCATATAACACACTTATCTAAGTTGGACTAATTATGTTTTAAAGGCAACTTAACATGTCTTTTTCATATTCAAATGTCATTTTACAGATATTTACTTATTATTTAAATGAATAAGTCGGACTAACTTCTTCCTATATTTCACTTCCACTTAAAAGAAGCACAGTATGTATTACCCACATTGAATACATCCTAAAATGATTTGAACATTTGTTTCATTCGCAAGAAATAGTTACAAAGTTTAATGGCTTGAATCAAAGTCCAAATGTTGCTGCTGGTCTTCTGTCATGATCCTGTTTTAGTTAAGTTCCCTTTTATGCTTTCATGTTTCATGTTTGTTTTGTGCTTCCTGTTTTATTTTGAAAATTCACCTGTCTTTCTTTGTTCCCGTACATTTTGCTTCCTGTCTGGCTCTGGCACACCTGATCCCTGGTTGTTCCTCCCCGGCTGTCTCATCAGCCCCAATCACCTCATGTATTTAACCTCCCCTGTCTTGTTGCCAGTTCGTAGTACCTTCAAGTCTCACGTTTTTTGGACACTTCTGCCTGATCTGTTTGCCCTACTGTGTGCCGACCTTTTTCCCAAACTGATGAAACCCTTTAAGCCTTTTAACTGGTGTCAGTGTCTCGCATTTGTGTCCTGGTTCTTGGTTCTGTATTGTAATATATTCATATCCTTGTTCTTTCTGTCAAATGAAATATTTTAACAATATTTGTTCAGATTACTACCAAATTTACAGATATGATCTTTAAATATACCTATTAATGTACCTATCAAGGTCAAGTTCAAGGTTTCCTGGAGATGCATTCAATCTGAGTCTAATGGACCTTTTTGTAATAGGCTCACATACCAGAACTGAATTGATCCACTTTTTGTGTACCAAGAACCCGACACCTCCTTCATGCTTTGACTCGTCTCCGCACCACCACGCCTTGTTACCCATCTCTATAACTGCTTCTCCCTTTCCGTAGCCATCGCCTTTCAGAAATGCCTGGAATATCCCAATTGTACCTTTCCATTTCATACCCTTATTCACTAATATTGCCATCATCTTTGAGTGTCCTCATGTTTTGGCTGGGGTTTGGTTCCAGTATCACATTTATCACTCCCACCCTGTGCCCACAGACGTTGTTAACCTGGGCCTCCACCGATGGAGAATTTGGTTTGCGTTGTCATAGTGTTTCGTTGAGAAAGTACCTGGTGGTTCCCATCTCCCCTCCAGGTATGGATGGCCGTTGACTCACCAGGGGTTCATCCACCCTTTGACAGGTATTGTTTTAGTCCTGCTGGGTGTCCACACACCCTCCTCACCTCCCTCATGCGAGGTTGGTGGGGGAGCCGGTTTAGTCGTCGACAACCCGACCATGTCACAGGTTGAACTGGTTTACATGTTACCAGTCAAGAGACCTGACCTGACTTTCACAAAAGTGGAGCCAATAATAAAGCACCGTTTTATATTAATTTTCACTGTCACTGCATTTGATCATGTCACCAACTTTAGTCCTGTTCATGAATAACTAATCTTGATTTTTACAGATTAAATTGTATAAATGAAAGTTTGTCTACATTAAATCACTGATGTCTTTGCTATAGAAATGTTTGGTAATAATGGCTGAACATTAAGTCTTTTCTTGGCCTTCATGACTCAAGTATCATTATTGTGATTACACAAAGCACTGCAGGCCTTTCAGAACAGAAAACTATTGAATTCCAACAGTTAAGTAATAGATGTTAATGGTCAATAGCATATCAAACCAATTATGAATGGAAAAAGAACCTTTAATTAAGTATGGAGCTGAAGGGTTCAATGGGACCTGAGGGTGACAGTGTTAACCATCATACTATTAAACTTTTTTATATGCATTAATAAAAATAAAATAACTTTCCCTTCATCTGTTTTAATGAAAAGCTTCAGAGATTATTGGGAATAACAAACAAAATACTCTAAACTGTTCACAATTGATTTATTTATTTATGTATTTATTTATCTCAAACTTTTAAACAAACCAAATCAATGCAAAGTAATGTGTACACCAAACTGTACATGTCCATCAAACAAATGAAGCATGTGAGTACATACACATGCACAACAACCAGTTTGAGAAGGAACAGGAAGAAGCAAAGAGCTTATCCAGTCCTGCCCCTTCCTTACAAATCAGATACAATACTGAATTATAAATCAATACCCGCTGTCACTATTCATGGAAACAATGTAAATTTATGTGTAATAGTAAACCCATTCTTCATGAATCACCAGGGGAACAAACCAAAACATCCTAATAATAAGTAAGCACTTCAGAAAAATCAATATATACATTATATATCCATATCAAACATATCTACATATTACAAATACAGTATGTACATAATCAAACTATTTAAATGTCCACAATATTCATAATCATCCAGCTCATAAATACTACATAGATACAAACTCTTCCCCGTAGTATATCTGTTCTAAACTAAATTTTATGGTATTTACTTTAATTACTTGCATATGTTAATAGTAATCAGTGTTAATATGCATACCTAAAATTACTTATATGCTAAAAAATTGTTTTGCTCTAAGGCCATGTTATTGCTAAATTACTTGTATAAATATAGGTCTTTTCTTGGCCTTCATGACTCAAGTATCATTATTGTGATTAAATAAAGCACTGCAGGCCTTTTAGAACAGAAAACTATTGAATTCTAACAGTTAAGTAATAGATGTTAATGGTCATACCAATTATGAATGGAAAAAGAACCTTTAAATAAGTGTGCAGCTGAAGGGCTCAATGGGACCTGAAGGTGACAGTAATAGTGTTAACTATCATACTATTAAACTTTTTTATATGCATTAATCAGAATAAAATAACTTTTCCTTCATCTGTTTTAATGACAAGCTTCAGAGATTATTGGGAATAACAAACAAAATACTCTGAGCTGTTCAACAATTGATTTCCTTCTTTAGTAACTGAGTTGATTTTCTTTTTCTTGATGGTTTTTCTTCTGAGCATCGAAACAAAGAGGGAACAAAGACTCCCTGATGACGTGTGAGGAGCGTCTCCAGCCCACCAGCACAGAGGAGGCAGTTGAGAGCAAACGTCCTCTGTGCAGGTCGGTGCGGGGGCGCTCCTCATCGCTGGGCCGCTGGCTGAGGACGGCGCTGCCACAGGGTGAGGAGGGGGCAGGAGGATCATTTCCTTGGTTGATGTTTGCTGTCAGCTGCTCTGGAAACACTGAAAGAGAGACAAATAAAAGCATATCATTACATTTGTTTGCAAATTTCAAAATGATTGTCACAAGGTATTGACATAAAATCTACAGCTGCATTAACTACTTCTTAAGACCTCTTCTTTTAAGACCTCTTCCAAGACCCTCTTCACTCAGTTTAAGACCCCACTGCTTCTTCTATTTCTAACTGGTTACATGTGTATAATAGCTCTGCTCATTGCTGACTGTAAGATAACAAAACTCAACAGTCCTACTTTGTAATAACTCCTCTACTCTGAGGAGGCATTCTGATGTATGAGGAGGAACAAAGAGAGGAAATGAGTTCAATAATAAACCCAGTGAAAGCTTTCAAAGATGAAAACCCAGCATGTGACCAAAGAGAGATAAAACTAACTGAAGTCAGAAAACACGCGTGCTGAAAGCATGTTAGGTCAAATTGACTCAAATTGTTTTGATCAAAGTTAAAAACAAAACCCAAACTTAGAGAAGTTTAAGCTTTTGCCATTTTGGATAAAAATAAACACAGGAAACAACTCATGATATTTCACAGTTTCTCATTTTGCCTTCAACACTTGATCCCTCCTGAAGGCCTCAGTCTGTGGCTCCATTGATTCATCAGCTTTAAAATACTTTTTAAGACTGCACAGACACACAGTGTTCAATGTATTGTCCAAATAGATAAATTAGACCTACAATAAAGATAAAAACTATTGTAACTGTTGAGCTCTCAACGAGGAGGTACTTACATTGTGGTGGTCACCTTTCCTTTACCAGAAGGAAAGGTGACCACCCCTCTCGAGCTGCTCTTGTCATCATCAATCCTTCTTTCTCTCCTGGACTGTAAACATCTTCAGTTCATGTGGAGTCGTCCGTCTCCTCCTTGGCATGGAGACACAAAAATAAATTAATTCATTAAACTATAACTAAGAATAAGTGTGATGCATTGAAAACTGCATTATCAAATCAGTGTTTAACAGTGCAGGGAAACTTTGTCAAAGTCTTTTCTAATCATACCCTTCCCTTAGTCAGCCATCTGTTACAACTGCATTTTTCAGCTGATAGTATTTTATTTTAAGTTTATTTTGATTAAACAGCATTTTCCCCTGATATGGCTTTAAAAAGGTAAGAGCACTTCATGGATGAGTAAGTTCAGAAGAACTTTTCTTTATTACTGAGACAACTTAACTTTAGCTAAGCTACAGCAACATTTGAGTGACACTGCATCAAACAGTTCATTTTCTTCTACTGTCTACACTGCCATTTTTAATATCTAAGGAAACTACATGAGACAAATGTTTTCTTTTAATGTACATTAATTACATTTCAATTTAACTGTTAAACTTTGTCCTATTTGGGTCTTGATTTACTTTTTACTCCAAATCTTATCCTCCATAGAGGAAGCCAGTGCATGTCACTCAGGAGTTAAGCCCCAATTTTTCTTCAAATGGCCTGTAATTAATAAAATGAAAACTTTTGTTATCCCACACAGTCTAATCTTGAGTTTTATTGCTGAGTTATAAGAATCACTGTCAATTTACCAGCCACTGTGGCTTGTGGGTTGAGCGAATTAACTGGACACTGAAGAATAACGACTGCATTTGGCTGCTCACACGTGTTCATCTCTGTCGCTGATAAATAATGGAGCACATCTGATCAAACAAAATACAGGAGAAAAAAAATAATAAGTGTTGATGAAGACAATGTTTTTCTGATAAAGAACAAAACACACACACAAACATCATACACACAGAAAAAAGCTCCCTCCTTTTTTATTTTTGTTCTATTTTATTTCTTTGTTTTCTTTTGTTTTTGTTTGGTTTCTCATTTTGTTTTGTCTAACGGGTTTCCCCCCCAAATGGTAAAACCAGTCTGCATGTATGTTATGTAACCTGTCTTGTTATATGTCTTAGTCTCTGTCTGTATTGTTTGTTTTTGCAATAAAAAAATAATAATTTAGGAGAAAAGAAAAAGACTTTGTCCTTACCTTTGTCTGCAATAACCATCCATATCTCCTAAAAATTAACTGAATAAGAGAGTTAGTAGGTCTGAATTTACTGAAACAGTGCAATGCAATTAAAAACTGTCAAAACTTACCTCTTAAATCTGAAAAGCAATCATAAATACATACAAGCAACAACACAGAAAGCTGTGAAAACATCTGGTGCAGAGTGCGGTGACCTGGGGCTTTATCAGTCCTCCTGGTCACATAGTTTGGACCAAACATGTCAGACGGCTCCTCTTTTTTTAATCTGAGTCGCTGTCGTCAGAGTCGCTGCCGTTATAAGGAGCTGGCCAGTATCCCCAGACGGAGCGGAGTCCTGTGGAGGTGGACGGCTGCTCGTCATCCACGTATCCGTTGTCCATCCTCTGCCTCTTCTCCCTCTGCTGTGCTGCAGGGCTCTCCTCCCTGCTCCTCTTTGTAGAGGAACCCAGGCCCGAGGTGGACGGAGCAGGCTCTTCTTGGACTGGTCCAGCAGAGACAGGGGGGTCAGCAGGGACAGAAGGTCCTGAGGAGGTGGACGGCTGCTCGTCATCCTCGTCTCCATTGTCCGTCCTCTGCCTCTTCGCCCTCTGCTGTGCTGCAGGGCTCTCCTCCCTGCTCCTCTTTGTAGAGGAACCCAGGCCTGAGGTGGACGGAGCAGGCTCTTCTTGGACAGGTCCAGCAGAGACAGGGGGGTCAGCAGGGACAGAAGGTCCAGCTGGACCAGGAGCGGGGACAAGAGGGCCTGCAGAAGGAGGTCCAGCTTGGACACGAGGGGAGACGACCACTGACGGATCCACCTGGCGCCTGTCCTGCCAAAACTCATCTGGTGGGAACTCCTGGTGCAGAGGGGAGCCACGTCCGAAGTCCTCACCTTCATCATCTTCCTCCTGCTCCTCAGACTCAGACATGGACCCGTATCCAGAGTCTAAACTGTTGTCATCGTTCTCAGCCATCAAGATCAGTGGTTGAAAGAGTTCATCCACAGCTTCCCCCTGTGCAAAGAGGTTGATGACGTGCTCGACAAAATCATCAAACCCCTCCAGGTCAAAAACAGGAGGAATGCCTTCACCTGCATCAGCAAAAGCGTTTCCATACTCACCTCCATACTCACCTGCCATCCCCTGGTCAGGGATGAAGACGGGGAGGTTCTGGTTCCCTTCAAACTGGACAGCCCAGTTGACCTCAGGAACGCCATCTCCTGCAGGGTGTTCAAGTGCCAAGTATCCACCGTCTGAGGGGAAAAACAAGATGTTTGAGTACACAATACCAACAATCAACGTTTCTCCTGTGACACTGAATATGTGTAACTAAATAAACAACAAAGAAGTAAAAGGAAAAAGAGTGACAAACTTTTACTGTAACACAAAAAGGCCTGTTTACTGTTTGATCAGATGTTGGATTTTTTACTAAATGCATTTACTAAACCCTGTATTACACTTTTATAATCTGTATTTATTTAGGTGAAGGCTCTTTTGACAACACAGTCAACATTAGGGCTGGGTTTAAAAAATCCATTTAATCGATTTTAATCGATTTCCCTTTAAATGGATTAAAATCGATCCATCAAATCCAAAGACCGATCTTTGAACTTGGGTAGTTTTTTCTTCATCAGGTGGTCATGTTTGAATAAAAGTACATGATTAATGTAACTGCTTTGGGTTCAATTCTTAATGTAAAGACAATTTTAATAATGTACCAGGTCAAAAGGTCACTTTTTAAATTTACAGCATTATTTTAACTGAGATATCCCAGACTGAATCAATATCGAACCGAATTGTGAATCGAATCGATTTAAGGCCTTGTAATATCGAATCGAATCAGTCACGAAAATCTGAATCAATACCCAGCCCTAGTCAACATTTCTCTCTTGTTTGGCACACTTTGGAAATGTCATTCACTCTTTCATGCAAAACTCTCAACACATTCTCGCCTCCTGAAACACATTTTCCTCAGTGATGAACTTGTGATGCAAAAGTTGAACACAAATACAGCACAGGAGTCACACTTTACTTCCATCGGGTCACAAACTAAAACACTTGGTAAGAAATGCAGTATATACACTGTGACAGAGCTGGAAATATCTTATTAAAACAATTATCAAAAAACTCCTGCACTCTGTCATTTGCACATGCAGCAACGAGATTTACTGTCTAATTTGTTTGATTCTGAGCACAGATTTTAGAGTTTTAATGTGATTGTTTGATGGAAAATGTGGAACTAAGTAAACAACAATGAGCTGAGAAATCATATTTTGACCAAGATATTTGACTGTATCAAGAGTACTGGTTGATAATGTCAATTAAAGGAACTATAAAGTTTGATCTTCTTTTGTGTGACATGTTTCTGAAAATATACAATATTTTTAAGGTATAAACTTAGTCTGATCTACCTTTTATAATAAAGTAAAATGACATGAAGTTTGACAGTAAAAAGTAAAAATATGTGCACATATCATATTTATGATTATTATAAAAACACTGATATTGTTAGGTCTCATTTTCTTTTTACAGGTGTTCAACAGCTATGATCTGTGGCTCCTCTTATTCATTTGTAAATATCTGCTCATGGGTTCATTGATCAATATTAAAACTTCTGTGAAAAGCTGTTTATGAATCAGCTAGAGTCAGTCTGAACAGTCTAAACAAACTAGTCCAGATGGATAGCTCTTATCATACAGAGGAACCTTCACCTGCTTCAATCTAATCGTTCCATCGTCTCCATGGCGACAGAAACAAACACCTGAGCATTTTTTGGAATTCTTCCCGACGCCATCTTTGTCCCATAATAACAGTGCAAATTCAGGATCACTGGATGTTCTCAAGCCATAATAAATGTGTTTTCAAATCAATACTTTACAGATAATTCCCTCCAACTTTTCCCCGCCACTTTTAATAACTATGGCTTGAAAAACAAAAAGATTTTACACTGAAAAAAGTTCAGGGAAAAACTGTTTTACACAATCCCGCTTGACTTTTTAACTTCACACATCAAATGGTGGAACCGGCCTTTAAAAGTTCAAGTTTGACTTATTTCTAAGCTGATGAGCCTTACAGAGTTTAACAAGTCACTCATAAAAACAGTTCTATTGTATGAATGTATGGGTGAACTACTTCATCAGACTACAGAAAAACTTGTCTCACCTGCGTTGATCATCGGGCCGGCCATCGGCACTTGTCCTTCTGCGTCCGCGGGGACTCTGTGGACTCTCATGTCCAGTCTGGTCAGCTGTCCACTCGATGAAATCGTCGATCCAAAATGTCTGTAGAGGGTTTTCTCCAACTTCTCCTGAGCGCTTTCCAAAAGTTAGCTAGCTAGCAGCGAAGTGTTGCAGGTCAGCATCAAAGCTCAAGTGCAAGGGGGGAGAACTCGGGGTTCCACGGCCTTATATACCGCGGGCTCGTTTCCACGACGACTTGTGACGCGCGTGCGTGCGTGGGTACGTGCTGAGCTTTGCATAAAACAGTTTTTCCCTGAACTTTTTTCAACGTAAAATCATTTTTTTCAAGCCATAGTTATTAAAAGTGGCGGGGAAAAGTTGGAGGGAATTATCTGTAAAGTATTGATTTGAAAACACATTTATTTTGGCTTGAGAACATCCAGTGATCCTGAATTTGCACTGTTATTATGGGACAAAGCTGCTCAGATGTTTATTTCTGTCACCATGGAGAGGATGGAGCTGTTAGATTGAAGCAGGTGAAGGTTCCTCTGTATGATAAGAGCTATCCATCTGGGCTGGTTTGTTTAGACCAGGGGTGGGCAACTTAAATTACCAAGAGGGCCACAAAAAAAAAATTTCAGTGCCTGAGGGCCGCACTGTTACATGTTATTAGGCACTCTTGATGAGGAAAAAAAACAAACACATAAATAAACAAAAAAATAGCAAATATAAAACTTCAAAAAATTATTATACCAACATAAATATATTTTATCTCAAACAAAATTAAGGTTTAAATTCAATGAGCATGGCACATAACTAAAGCCAATTTAAGCTTCTTTTTAATGCAATCAAAGAACGAATGTTTACCAGTTCTTAAAGCTTTTATCATCCTTTCCAAATTTAGTTTTTACTTACACTATTTATCATATTTTAGTGCCTCATAAAATATATTTATAGATACAATCATAGCAAAGTAAGTTCTTTAAGGACTTGTAAAAAACAAAATATGTACTTGCAATCTAAGGTTAGTAGAAATATTTTATATAAAAATGAATAGAATTTTTTTTTTGGGGGGGAGATATTTGGTGCGCCGCATAGAGTGAGGGAAGGGCCGCATGTGGCCCCCGGGATGCCAGTTGCCCACCCCTGGTTTGTTTAGACTGTTCAGACTGACTCTAGCTGATTCATAAACAGCTTTTCACAGAAGTTTTAATATTGATCAATGAACCCGTGAGCAGATATTTACAAATGAATAAAAGCAGCCACAGATCATAGCTGATGAACACCTGTAAAAAGAAAATGAGGCCTAACAATATCAGTGTTTTATAATAATCACAAATATGATATAAGCACATATTTTTACTTTTTACTGTCAAACTTCATGTCATTTTACTTTATTATAAAAGGTAGATCAAACTAAGTTTTTGCCTTAAAAAATATTGTATATTTTCAGAAACATGTCACACAAAAGAAGATCAAACTTTATAGTTCCTTTAATTGACATTATCAACCAGTACTCTTGATACAGTCAAATATCTTGGTCAAAATATGATTTCTCAGCTCATTGTTGTTTACTTAGTTCCACATTTTCCATCAAACAATCACATTAAAACTCTTAAATCTGTGCTCAGAATCAAACAAATTAGACAGTAAATCTCGTTGCTGCATGTGCAAATGACAGAGTGCAGGAGTTTTTTGATTATTGTTTTAATAAGATATTTCCAGCTCTGTCACAGTGTATATACTGCATTTCTTACCAAGTGTTTTAGTTTGTGACCCGATGGAAGTAAAGTGTGACTCCTGTGCTGTATTTGTGTTCAACTTCTGCATCACAAGTTCATCCCTGAGGAAAATGTGTTTCAGGAGGCGAGAATGTGTTGAGAGTTTTGCATAAAAAAGTGAATGACATTTCCAAAGTGTGCCAAACAAGAGAGAAATGTTGACTGTGTAGTCAAAAGAGCCTTCACCTAAATAAATACAGATTATTAAAGTATAATACAGGGTTTAGTAAAGGCATTTAGTAAAAAATCCAACATCTGAATCCAACAGTAAAAGTTTGTCACAGTTTTTCTTTTTACTTCTTTGTTGTTTATTTAGTTACACATATTCAGTGTCACAGGAGAAACGTTGATTGTTGGTATTGTGTCATTTCTGCTGTAGCTCCCACACCTGATTCAGGTTTCCTAATCAGCGCACCCTACTTAAACCAGCTCCAAGATGACAGCAGCGCAGGTGGATTATGCACACGACATTGGTTTGTGCTTGTGCCTTCGCTCTTCTAGTTCTTTGTGTATACCTCTTTGGCCTTAAGCCTTTTCAGCTCCACACAGGGGCGTACTAGCTGTTTTTGTGGCCTGTTGTTTGTGAGTTGGATTTTTGTCTTGAACTTACCTTTTTCTTCTGCTCCCTTTTATCCTCAGGTCTTCACGAGCCCTCACCACCGCTGTGGATCTGTCTAAATAAATTACATCAACCTTTTTTGCTTGATTCCTTGGCTTTGGGTCCTACGTTAAAAACTACTGGGTCATATCCTCACAGCTTGTGGCTAAAGTTGAATGAAAACTGAATTGACTGTAAGAACGTTTTCTGACAGATCATTTTCCAAACTGATCTGGTGTCAGTTTTTTCCACCTGTGTATAATTACTGATCATGCAGAGAGCGCAGCAGAGAGCTCGTTTATTTATTGATGCTAAGCTTTGGGTTTGTGTTCCTGCTCATAAAAAGAGGGTAAGTGGTCCTGAACATGCACCTAAAGCCAGCATGCAGCCCACTTTCTATGCGGGCTGCATGCCATGGATTTTCCACATTTTCAGGAATAGCCCTAAGTATAACAGAAATAGGGGCGCTGGTTTGTCAGGAAAGTAGGCAACTACACATGTCCCATGTGGGCTTCAGCCAGCCTGGTTTGATTCCTGCCTGAGACCTATATGCTGAGTATCTTCCCTGCTCTCTCTCTCCACAATCAATTAAAAGCAAGAAAAGCCCCCAGAAATACTTAAAAAAAAAGAATATCAGAAATGTCTTGCGTGAATTCTGGTTTTAAACACTTTGAGAAGTCTCCATTAATTTTGCAAACATTTTCACTTTGACTCAAGGATGAACTGTTAAGATTTTTTTTTTTTTTAACATTTTATTTATCTTTTTATTTGTTCTTTTTTTTTTTTTTAATTTATTTAATTGGCTATTTTTTCTTGTTTCTAGTTTAATTTATTTATCTTATTTTAACCAATTTATCTATCAGTTATTTTTCTTTTTTAATTTATTTAATTGACACTTTTCTTGTCTTCAGTTGTGTTTTATTTATCTATCTAATTTTAACTAATTTAACTTCATCAGTTATTGTACTTTTTATTTATTTTCATTTACTGGGTACATTTATTTGTGTGTACATGTGTGTCTGTATCCTTTTTCGTCATTATTTACTTTAGAATACACTATTTTCTTTTGTTTTGTTTTTAAGGTGCTTTGCATGGCCCTGGAGGTGGTGTATGTGCTGAGGGTTTGGGGGGGGGGGGGGGGGTAGTTTGCTGATCGATTGCATTTTGCTGCTCTGTTTTAACTATTTGTTTTTTACTTTATATATCATGTGTGTGAATGACTTGTAATTATGTTTGAAAAACCAGGAAATAAACATGGGGAAACAAAAAAAAAAAAGATTTTTGAGGTATAAGGTCAAATAATCCTGATTATTGATGCTAAACTTTGGGTTTGTGTCTGTGCTCATAAAAAGAGGGTAGGTGGTCCTGAACATGCAGCCCACTGTCTAACCCTCATACCTGCACTGCGAGCACGCTGACAGGCCCACAGCTGCACGTCTTCACTCTCCTCTGTGGTCGCACACCTGAGGAGCGGCAGATTGAGTTTCACTGACCTCCTGCCTCCTCTGCTCAAACTCACAGCCAGTCAGTCTTCCTCTCTCTCCCTCTTTCTCCGCGCTCCCTCGCTCTCAGCGGCTGATTCTGTGGAGCAGAAAGAGGAGGCTGATTGGGTTTCTGTCCTCTTCAGACTGGCCTGTGTGTGCCTGTCTGTCTCCCTCCTGGTGGCCTGGATGCTGTCAGGGTCGGGTTACTGACAGACGGACGCAAACAAGGAAATATTTCAAACTAGGGCTGGGAAATATAGCATGGTTTTCATTTATTTACAGTAAGAGTGGCGAGATTATCCAAGAACCAAGCAGTAACTGTACAGTTATGGGTTAGGGAGGGCAAGAGTGGTTTTGGTAGTGGTGTGATTTAAATTTTATGAGACCCAATGACCTTGGCCTTTGACCTTGAGCCTCCAAAACTTAATTACTTTATCATGAAATCAGAGAGGACATTTGAAAACTTTGAAAGAAGCACCTTGAAGAATTCGTGGGAGTCCACATTCACAAACAAGTGATGATCATGAGGCCCAAGGACATATAAACTGTTATCATGCCATTCTTTAGTCAGAGTGGTCATTTGTTGGAAGTTTGATAGAACTAAAGAGAGTTAAACTAGAAAAGCACTCAGAGAGCGCAGACCTCCGCCAAGCAGCTCAGCGCAGTGGCTTTTCCACAAACCCGGTAAAAGATAAAATTCTGGATCACCAGTTTTGGGAACATCACTTGATATATTGATTTTATATGAATTATTGAGTGTTGTCAATGGGATTTCCCATTATAAAGTTCAATGTATTTTTGTGATGTCATTTTTGATCAGATCCAGTTGAAATGTACATTGATGATAGAGACATGGACCCAATAGTATCCTGTGAAATTGGAAGCAAATCCATTTAAAAAATGGCAGAGATAGGATGGTTTTTTTTTTTAATTCCGCCCAATGTTAGCTTATGGGATTTTTTTTTAATTTGGGGAATTTTAGCATCCAAACAAATATACGTATCACCACCAAAATCAAATCATTTCTAAGATGGGCCATCACCAACATCTCCTGAAAATTTCAGCAAAATCTGCCCAGTAGTTTTTGCGTACTCTTGCTAACAAACAAACAAACAAATGCCGGCAAAAACATAACCTCCTTGGCGAAGGTAAAAATTACATTCACAAGATGACTACAGGGGTCATTTATCTTGACCTTTAGCCTTTGACTTTCAACATGTTTTCAGTTTGTCTTTGGACAAAGTGGACATTTGTACAAAGTTCGAAAGACATTCCTGAGACTTTTTGAGAAAGTGTGTTCACGATCATAGGTCAAAGGTCAAGGCCATGAAATCTCCTGGTAATCTTTTGATTAGGAATGTAATATCTCAAGAAAGTTTTAGGATTTTTTGTCAAGCTTTGCACACCTGTCTGCTCTGACTGCAATATGAACTGATAGATTTTCAAGGTCATAGGTCAAACTTCATCAGGAGTCATGTTCATCACGTGTTTGTCTGTGAGCGGGATAGCTCAAAAAAGTCTTCATGGATTTTGATGCCATTTTCAGGGAACGTTTCTGATGGCACGAGGAAGAAGTGATAAGATTTTGGAGGTGTTTTGAGTCTGGATCAGGATCCTGGATTTTTTTTAAGGATTTCTTAACAGTGTAAGACAGGGCAGTTTTCAACATTTTCGTCAATAACTCAAAAAGTTCTCTACAGATTTTCATGTTCAAGGAATTTTGGTCATGGCACAAGGAATTTCGGTGTTTGATCCAACCACAGATGCAGATTCAGGAATTCTTAGAAAGGACTTAACAGCGCATGATGGGGTAGTTTTCCACATTTTCGAGAACAATCCTAACTCTATGTGGGCTTGGCTGGACTGAGTTTTATTCCTGCCTGAGGCCTGTTTGCTGAGTATCCTCTCCTGCTCTCTCTCTCCCCCTTTCACAGGCCTATCTGTCTCTCACCACAATCAATTAAATGGAAGTAAAGCCCCAAAATACCTCAAAAGAAGAAAGACTATCAGAAATTCCTTGGCAGAGGATTGTGCAAATTCTGGTTTTCAAATGCTTTAAGGAGATTAATTTTGCAAACATGTCCACTTTGACTCAAGGATGACCTGTTGAGGTTTTTGCGGTATAAGGTCAAATGGTCCTGAACCCCATGATCATCTCTTGCTCAGTTATGTGATATCCGAAGATGTCTTCAGGGTTTTCTGTCAAACTTTCTGTTTATATCCTCCCTGTTGTGGCAATGAACCAATTACATTTTGTAGGCACAAGGTCAAAGACCAAGGTCATTGGGTTTCATGGTCATTCCTGGACTATAAAATTACACGAGTCACAAAAGCACAACAACCACGGCAGCTGTTCCTCCTGACCGACAAATATACCTCTACTGTCTGGCACTACAGCCACGCAGTAGGTCCAGTTTGAGGCATTTTGAGACGCATATTTTGTCTGATCAGTGATCAATGAGCCCAAATATTTCTGATAAAAAAAGCTGATAAATGCAAATAACCCAGTTTATTCTGAGGCACATTTTTGGACGGGTAAAGGTGGGAAAGTTGGGAAGACTTTGAGTTCCAATAACAGCTAGAAGCCCCAAATCTGATATAGTTTCAGCAGCATTTTTCTTAAGATTTCTTTACCCTTCACTTAAAAAAAAATCTTGTTTTCCATCGCAAAAAAAGTTATATTCAAACATATTTTCTTTGCTGAAGTCCCATAAAATATTTTTATGCACTTATTAAAAAGTTTTAGTTTTGTTTAAGCTTTTTTGATTGTAAGCAAATATTTGTAAAACTTATCGGAATAATTTTGGTTCTGAAAATTACAGGCAAGAATTTAAGATCTTTATTGGGAGTAAAAGGTCAGAGATTGATCCGGACTGATCATACCTTAAATGTTAATGATGAATTAAATCATGACGAATGCTTAAAATTGTAGGGGGGCCTTAAGATGGGAATTTTGATTCCTTTGCTGTTTTAAGATTTCTTTACTCTTTATATTCAAACAGATTTTCTTTGCTGTGCACCAATGATGCATGATGTATGCTTAAAATGGTCTGAATACTACAAAGTTAGTTAAGTTTACAACTTAATGCGTCATTTTAGAGGGTTTTCTCCAGAGTTAGAAGCTTATTTGTGACACAAGCACTTGGCAATAATGATTATAAGCAATCCATATTTGTAACCTTATAACTGCATTTATTTCTTTTTTTTTTTGCTTTACAGCTGCATAGTTTGAGGAACCGTGAAGAGCTGGTTTGGGACACGGCCCAATGTACCTTTTCATGGGCCCCAATATTTCTGGCAGCGCCCCTGTTTGTGGACCCAAAGCATCTGTTGATGATCTGACCTTTTCAGAAAGCCCTTAAAATGATCCTTAATTATAAAATCAGAGCAGAGGAAGTGGAGGAAGGAGGTCTTTTCTCAGTTTCTTTCCTAGATTTATCTCTGCTGACAGATTTCATCAATAATTTAGGAGGAGGGTTTTGCAATCTTAGCAGACACCCGGGCATCACATCAAGAAAAGAGGTGTGCCAGAAAATCTGATCCCTCCTGTCCTCTGTGGAGTAAAAATGAAATTGCTGAATCTTCTGAGGGTAAAAAGTTGTTCGAACCTCCTCTTATCTCAGTGAGTCTGCAGGTTTATGCTCCTGCAGGGGCCACATCTCATTTCCGACCCCTGCTTAGTTTTCCTGAAACTGGACTCCTGATGAATAAAACATCCTCTGCGCTGCTGGCCGATCACAGGACTCCTCTCAGCTCTATAAGTGGTGAAAGGCGACATAATCTTCCCCAGAACAAGATCTGGTCTGAGATTGAACGCGCGGGCAGCCAGCAGGAGGGCCACAAAAGCACCCTGAGGAGAGGAGCAGCATGCTGGAGCCGCAGCAGCGCGCGGAGCTCCTCCTGCGTGACTCTCCTCCGGTGTTTGGGAAGCCCTGGTTCTGGCAGCGCAGCAGCAGCGCCATGGAGAGCACGCGCAGCCTGGCGCACGTCATCATGGAGATGCGCGAGGAGATCAAGAAGCTGGAGGAGGAGAACAAGGAGCTGAGGGGGGAGTATGGTCCCAGGACATTCAGGGAGGGCAGGAAGGGGTCTGCTTCCTCCGCGGAACAGCCGGAAAACCCCTACGTCAACCTGAGGAGGAACGCGTCTGCGCCAGTGCTGGAGGGTCAGTACAAAGGTGAGAGGGGCCAACACCTGTCCCTGCACACACGAGGGGGTTTTAACAATTAGCACAGGTTGAAGGCCTTTATTCTACACAAAACATCACATTAAATCAATGTTAAAGGGAAGGACATTATTTTCTATTTTGAATTCAATGAAGAGAAACTATGTTGTTAATTTCTATATTTTATTAGAGAAGTTTCACATCCATAAATGTAAATTTCAAAACTCAAGCTGTTCCTGATTGAGGTTGACCGTCACTTTAAGTCTCTTCAGTTCATTACAAATAAGGAATTTACATCAATGATCGATATCCATGCAGAGGTATTCCACAAATAAGCTTTCACAAATCTTAATAATAATTCTCATTGTACACGGAATATCACTGTGAAGTCTGCCACACCAGGACCCTTTTTGTGGTCTCTCCTATTATTACTGACTCTATTATTATTACTCATTATTACTACTTGATCATCTTTGCTGTGTATAATTGTTAACATTGTTACTGCTGTTGCAGTTTAAATGTGAACTATTCTACAAACTTTAAATAAAGTTTATGAAAAAAAATGGGATAAGTTGATGGTTTGGACCAAGGATCGTCAACTACATTTGTACAAGAGTCAGTTTTTTTCTTGGCTTGGGCTACGTTTTGGGAAAAGATAAATTATATTTCTAAAAAATATTTTGGTCTAAATAACATACCATTAGTGTAATATTTTGAATTTTTAATTTGTATCCTTTAAAAGTGAGATCAGTCCCTATCACCAACCCTGCAGCCAGCCACAATTTAAATATCTTGGCTGCTACTTTCTGGGATTCGCATATTTTCCACTGCAGGGTTTGACCTCCGGTGGCACAGCAGATAGTGTGCATGCCTGTCTGTGTGGAGTTTGCATGTTCTCCCCGTGCATTCGTAGGTTCTCTCTGGGCACTCCAGCTTCCTCCCACAGACCAAAAACATGCTAATTAGGTTAACTACTGACTTCAAATTGCTCTTATATCTTAGTGTGACTGTTAGCGTGAATGGTTGTCTGTCTCTCTATGTGGCCCTGTGATTGGCTGGCGACCGGTTCAGGGTGTACCCTGCCTCTCACACAATGTCAGTTAGGCTCCAGCCCCCACGACCCCAAAAAAAGATTAGTGATATAGATAATGGATAACTGGGTTAGACTCCAGTGTAAATTTGTCAAAATGTGGAAAACTGCCATGGAGGTCATGGGTCAAAGATCAAGGTAAATCATCTTTGTGGTAATCTTGTGCTTGTCAGTAAAACATCTCTAAATAGATCTGAAATTTTCACCAGTCCGTAGGTAACTTTTTGAGTTACCCTAATCACAAACAAACAAAAATATAACCTTCTGACAACAGTAATGAAGTCATTCCTGGTCAAATCGTTTCAGTCACACTTATTTTAGGCCTGTGTTAACAGCTGTAGGTTCTTAAAACTATTCTTCATGTTCTCCAGTGCATTTTTGAATTTGATGATACTCTGGGGGCCGGATGGGAAGTTTTTATTTATTTATTAAATTTACCTTTATTTAAACACGAAGTCCCATTGAGATTTACAAGAGAGACCTTGCCAAGGTAGCAGCCAATACAGTGTTACGAACTTGTAAAACAACAACACATAAAACAGCACAACTCACATTTTAAAACAGGCTATCAAATGTACAGTGAACTTTCAAGAAAAACAGCGACACTTCTCTGTCACCACGCTCTTTATGATACTTTTAAATTTTCTCAGCGAGATCAATGAATCTGTCTTAAGCTGTTTTGAGGGCCTGATGTGCAACAATATATTTTCATGAAAAATGACTTGGAACTTTTTGTCTTCTCTGACAAAAAATCTGCGGCGTACGGACTCTCCCTGCCACACTTGAAATCATTCAGAGCAGATTCAGGTGTGCTCTTGCTGTTCACTGTGGGAATCAACTCTGAGCATCGTCAGGTGTGTGTGGCGATCAGGTCCAGGTGTGCTGAACTTATATCATGTGTTGCAACACTCAGTGCTGACTCATTGAGCTTGTTAGTGCCTCTCTGCGCTTCTATGGTTGCTCTCAAAGGTGAAAAGTCTGCGTGAGCACTCATAAATAGTTGTGTTTGATTTTGTAAACATCCTAGAATCTTTTAAGAGGTGGTGAAAGAGCTGAAGGATCTACGTGGTCTTCTTGTTTCATTCAGAAGGTCTTTGTGTTATTTAAGGATTGTTTATGACCCTCTTGATATCTTTAGTTTGAAGAAAGCCGCATATAAGCAGTGGTTTAGTTTACAAGTATAATCAGACTAGATTTGTTTATGTTTTTGGCCTGTAGTCGTCCCTTTTGTGTTTCATTTCTCATTCCCTTTTAATCATTCACATTTTTTAGTCGTGACATTTAAAACAATTTTCTCCTTTAATACATGGACTTATTTCATGAAACTAGAACGATGGATTGATTAACAGTATGGAGTGAAATTTTTGTCTGAAAAAGACTCCCTAATAGTGATGTGAATTGAAAACCAATTCCAGTTGAGAATCGTTAACAGCTCCATCAAAGTATCGAGTATTCAGGAGTTTCTTTGGTAATCAATTCCCTTATCAATTCCTTCCACTGACAGGTTTCAGAGGCAGTCAGAATTGTGGCTTAATTTTTTTACAAAAGACACCTACTGCACATCCTTAAGTGAGTGGAAACACCAGCAACTTGCAGAAGCAGTTATCTATGCTGTGACGTGTTTGACATTGTTGCCTCTTAAAATCTACAGGCCAACATTTGCCCACACAGAAAATCTGCAGGAATCAATAAGGGAATCGTTAAAGAATTGGATTGATTAGCTGGATCGTTAATAGCATTGGTATCGATAAAATCTTATCAATTCCCATCCCTACTCCCTAATGTAAATATGCTGATCCGCATGAGGGGGGTGGGCTACTGTGGTACTATGCAGAATGGCCACAGAAAAGTGTGGTGAGCATGTACCTGAAACTACTCGTTAGACGTATAGCTTGCCCATAATGACTATTGTAAGGCCTAAAACCCTCAGATATTGCTGAGCTCCAATTAGGAGGCCCTCTTCTTAAATATAAATGTAATCATTTAGATTAAATTTAGAAGCTCAATGAGTCAAATTTAGTTTTCATGACCATGGATATACCATGATGCAGGACCCCAGAAAGCCACTCGATGGAAGACCGTGTCCTATATCATAACAAAGATAAAAATGTGCGTTTATCTCTTGAGACGGAGATTCCATTGTTTTTTCTGGTTTTCATAGAACTACTTAATCTGATCTGTTTTTGGAAAGCTTAAAGGAACACTCCAACATTTTCTTTGTTTTTATGTCTTGCCATACTCCCGAGTCCATGACAAGCAGATAGACACCATTTTTTCAACTGTGCGTGCAGTAACAAGGAAGAGACGGCCAAAGCTTGCCCACCGCTAGTTAGCTTAGCTCAAACACTGGGAGTCAATGGGTAGTGTTAGCCTGCCTCTGCCTGCAGTCATCAGATAAACTCTTGAGCAACTCTAAATGGCCTTGTGTGCTTGTTGTATCTCGTTTTCTACTCCTTTATGTTGCATTATCTTTTATTACATAAGAATGGTGTCTGTCTGCTTGTCATGGACATGAGGTAAGAAACAAACAACAAAATGTTTAAATTAGCAGGTTTTAAAGGAGTATTACAAAGATTTATTACTTTGCCTTTATGAGGTTAAAGAAAGAATGTTTGGGATTTATTATTTGGTTCTGATTTAAGGCCAAAACGCAGATCATATTTACAATAATGTAACCCAACTGCTTTAAATTCTTGCAAACAAAAAGGAAACTTGGAGTGAAAAACAATGAGACAACATGCAGTCTTTTAAAACAAATATTGAAGGGATGACAAATGGGCAGAGACAGATTCTTGAAATTTTCCTTTTGCTTTATTTCCGTACTTCCTTCGCTTTGGGAATGATTTCATACGCATTCATGTTATTTTCCAGAAAACTCCGTCATGACAGTCCGGAGGTACTCCATAACCTCCAACCTGTCTGGGGTCACCATGAGAGAGGGGGACTCTGACAGGTCAGTGCAGAGGGACTCTGGATGGGGACAACTACAAGAGGACATCCTCAACCACGATGAAAACGGCATCTTTGGCAACTCAGCCAGAGGTGAAGCTAACAACAGGCACTCTCTGCAGGAGTTTGTGCACAAAACCAGGTAAAATGCAGTGTTAATTTTTACAGCACTTTTTAATTTTGTTTTAATTATACTCTTTTGCCTAAAATATCTGATAGTTTTAGTCATAATTTAGTCATCTAAATTGTTTTAATTTTAGTCTAGTTTTAGTTGATGAAATTTCACATTTTAGTTGATGAAATCTACTGTAAATTTAGTCGACTAAAATATGAAGTTTAAAGTGTAAGGCATTTTTTATGTTTCCTTGAATTTCTGAAGTCATGTTTGTCACTTGGATCCCACCACCATGAAGCTAAGGCAGTTGTGATTGGATGTCCCTCTTAACTCATCCAACCTTTCCACACAACCAAAGTAGCTGTGATTGGATATTTTCCTAACTTGTCTCTACTTTCTACATGAAAGCTCTGATTGGATTTAGTCTCTGTCAAACATTTTAGTCTAGTTTTTACTTTTTGACGAAAATGTCAGTTCATTTAGTTTTAGTTTTAATCCATGTGCACTTTTTTTTAATAGTCACTGTCTAGTTTTCGTCAGGGGAAAAAAGGTTGTTGACGAAAACTATGATGAAAGTAATAAGTCAGAAAAATTAACACTGGTAAAATGTACACCCCTACGCTCAGAAATGTATGGTTTGGAAATAATTTGACTCAAAACTTTACATGTTTATCTTCCAGGACCAAAGTAAAAACTGTGACCTTCCTTCTACCTGTGGATGATATCTACACCAGTAGGCCAGTTCTCAAGAAGCACCAGGAGGGACCCAGAGTCACCGAGCTGGCCTCCATCTCCGAGACCGAGTCCTGAGAGGAACCAGAACATCCCAGGAGTCTGGATGTGGATCACTGAGCCTCTGTGGCCCTTCAGATGACCAGACTCTCCTTTATTTCGGCCAGAGTAGATCCAAGCCAACCATCAGTCTTTATTTTCTCACACCTGACCACACAAACAGAGGACTCTGGTTACAGGTGTTTGTTTTCATCCCAGCCATGGAGATCCAGGCCCGGTCAGCAGCGATGACACCCGGGGGCCCTCTGCGGCGAGGATCAGGTGTCCTGGCTCTGTTCCGAACTCTGGATGTTGTGATGGCGTGCAGGTGACGGCGCTTTTACTGATGGTTGTGGTCCCTGACTCAGTCCTCGTGAGCAACCTCAGGCTCGTTATTTATTCATCTTTGTTCCTCGTCTTAAATGGTGGTCAAGGGGGTCACGCATGGGTTTAAACATGTGAACCTGGTCCAGGTTTTGTTTTTAAAGACCTGTTTTACTTACTCTCTTGTAAATGTTACCCACGTTTGAAACAGGAATGTAAAAACTAAAGTAAAGCACCTTTAACAGTCAATGTAGCTTAATATAATGATGTAACAGTGTTATAAGATATTCTGATTTATTTGAAGAAACTTTTATTTTTTACTGTATTTGACTCTTGTTCTATTTGTGGCTGACTTTAAAATATAAAATTATTTAGCAGAATTAGATTTACCTTTGCACTTGGCTGAATAAGCTGCATTCTGTGCCGTGAAAATGGAGATTTTTCTGGTAATTTGTCAAGTACTGTGATATGATGCACCTTTTGTTTGCAGTATTTTTCTACTAGAAGTCTTATTTCACCAAAATACTTTAAAAACCTTGTATGACAACTAGGGATGGGAATCAAAACCAATTCCAGTTAAGAATCAATAACAACTTTCTCAAAAAAATCTATATAATTTGTCTTGTTGTTTAACAGTTCCCTCATCAATTTCCTCCACTTTGTCCTGCATGCCTTTCACTCACACCAGAGGCAGTCAGCAGAAATATAACAAAGAAGTTAAAATCATGGCTGGGGACAGAATTGGTCATGATCGTGGCTTAATTTTTTCACAAAATGTCGCTCACTGTACAACACTAGTGGGTGAAAATACAAAATTGTGCAGAACTAATTTATGCAGCAACAAAAATAAAAGCAAGATGAAACTTTATCATATGCAAACATAAATACATTTTATTCTCAAAGAGACAGCATCCAGTCAAAACTAGATCTCCCGTGATTGTCACAAAAAACAGAAAATACCATTTTGTCTTGCTTTAGAAATCGATACAAATATCAAAGTTGAAAAAATGCGCGTGTATGCACACATTTTAAATACAGCAATGGTACAGATTGAGGTCAATCAGTCTCTTTCACAAAATACAGCACAGTGTTGTTTTAGGTCCATCATAAGGCTAAAATTAAGCATTATTATGAAATCACTGATGCTGAACTTTTGTTCTCGGCCAAAAGCTGCTGCATCAAATATGGAGTCCAGCAACCTGAGAATATCACACAGAACAGGGACATTTCAGAACTCTGAGAGTTTTGTTAAAAGGGACAAAAGCTGGAACCTTTTTTTGCTCTTTGTTGGTTTATTTCACCATCAGATGTGTTTTTTTTTAGGAACGACCAAGAAATCTAAACACACCTGAATGAAAATATTCTGCACAGTCACAGAGCTGAAGGGTTTATGCCCTCTGCTGGTCAAAGATAGTAACATCAACTCTTATATTTGAGGAAAAAGCTCTATGGGATATATTAAAATAGTTTTTTTTTTTATTTTGCCTGTTGTAATTTGCTACAAGACACTCAAGCTCTGTCAAATGTCAAGTTTACAACACTTTAGTGAATGTATTTAGACTTTGCAGTAACAGAAACCTCTTCACTAACATCCAGGATCAAACTCATCTACCAGACCCTCAACAAACAGCACCCAATTTTTTAAATTGTGTTTTAACTTTTACTTCAGATCAATGTTTATTAAAAAAAAATGGTAAAAGTTGTTAAAAAGTCACTGTTTGCCTCTCAGCTCATGGATCATTATTGCTTTATGCTTACAATACAAACAAAAGAATAAATAAGGGGTGAGGCCTCAAATTCAGAGGCTTACAGCAGCTCTTTTACACTGTTCTTTTTGTGCTTATTAAAAATAAACATGTTTTAAAGGTAACAGAGATGTGCAATTTAGTTCATGTTCATGTAAAAAGTTTTGGACTTCTGTTTAATTATCACAGGTTTGATCAAAAGCTCCTGGGTGAGTAACTATACAGTCTTTTAAGGATTGTGTTAGTTTTCAACAACAGATTTTTGACGAATTTAGTGGCATATATTCATGGAGAGTTATTTGTTAGGCTGATCTGAGAGACTGAACTGATTCTGTGATGGTCGGTGAAATCATGTAGGAATGTCAGCAGAACCAACAAGGCTCTGAAGCCAACCTGCTGTTTTCAAGTCCTGGTGGATTTCAGGTCCTTAGTGAGCTCTGCAGAGCCTTCATGTCCCTCAGCAGCCTCAGGTTCTTCTTGCTCCTCTCTCCTGGCCGGTCTTTGACTGATCCTGCAGAGCGACCCCTGCTGGTCGTCACTCGTACCTCATTACGCCTGGAGGTTGCTTCTTTCCTGAACTTCTTTATCTTAAAGACAAAATAAAACAGATTCTTACGTTTGTAAATTACTAAAAAGTTTCTGTGTTAAATGTAATGTAAGTGAATTCTGCCACCAGGGAGCTCTCAACTGAAACACTCAATGATTTACAGACAACCCTGTCAGCTCCGCCTGCCTCTGCTGCGCACTTGTCTTGAATAAAGAAATGAACTTCAAAGACTGCGTCACATAAGAGGTATTTACAAAATGCTAAACATCATTTTGGTCTCACTCATGGACTTCAGGGCTGAAAGAAGGTTGCTGGTTGGACTTCCTGAGTCGGCTGAGGCCTTACTGTGTGACGTTAGCATGTTCTCTCTGTGCACGCGTGGGTTTTCATCAGGTACTACGGTTTTCCAACAGATCAGTAATGTGCTCATTCGGTAAACTAGTGACAGTAAATTGCCCTTAGGTGTGATTGTGCATGCAAATGGTCATCAGTCTGAATATGTCAGCCCTGTAATTGGCTGCCTCTTGCCAAATGACAGCTGGGATAGACTCCAGCTTCCTGTGACCCTTAAAAAAAAATGGTATACATAATGGAGAGATGGAGGACTGATTTCGCATAAAGAGGCCGAAAAGCTGTTTAAAAGACGGTCTTAGCTTATGTTGAAAAAAGCTTGCGAAGCATTCTGGGATCACTCACATGATGAGCCTTGAAGACCACTTTCAACATCTTTTCCACTCATTTGATCTACATCGGTGATGCATAAATTGTAGTTTACTATTACAGAACTACACCTTATGAGGAAAAGTTTTGTTGGAAAGAGTTCTCAATTAAAAAATTAGGTACGCAGCAGAGATGGGCAGAGCAAAACCCCCTTGCATCGTACCTTAAACCTACCTGTGTCTTGTGCTTGTAGAGCTGACTAATCTGCTCTCCTTTCCTCTCCATCTTCAGCAGCAGCTTCTCCTGCTCCCTCCCAAGCTCTTTTCTTTCCTCTTCCGACACGCTGGCTTCCACCTGCCTCATCAGCTCCTCCTGCTCCCTGAAAACATTTACAGAAATATAAAGACATCGCACTCCTCCATGGTATCCCTTACATGAAGGCCTCAGTTACACTTACACGCTCATGAGTCGCAGCTCCTCCTGCAGCGCCTGCAGCAGCTCTGAAAGTTCCTCTTCACTGGCAGAGGAAGAAGAAGACGACGAGTCCGACCACCTACAGCTTCCTGTGCTGTAGGCGTTGTTGGAGAGGACGCGGCTGTTGCAGAGGTGCGGCTGGTGACGCTTCAGGAGGGACAGAACTGACTGGACATTTGCTCGGACTGAGTGGCTGCAGCCTACAGACTGAGAATCAGGAGGAAAAGGAGAGCCAGGAAAGTGAAACATTAAGAAATTAACCTTAAAGGGATACGCAAACTTTTTTATTCTTTTCATGTCTTGCCTCACTCTCGAGTCCATGACAAGCAGATAGACACCGTTCTTTCAACTGTGCGTGCAGTAACAAGGAAGAGACGGGCAAAGCTTGCCCAATGCTGATTAGCTTAGCTCAAACACAGGGAGTCAATGGGTAGTGTTAGCTTGCCTCTGCCTACAGTCATCAGATAAACTCTTCAGCAACTTTTAACAGTCCTGTGTGCTTGTTGTGACTTTTTTTTTACTGCGTTGTTTCGTTATCTTTTCCTATCATCGTATTATCTTTTTGTACTCGTAAACAGAGGCTTTGTTTTGTTGACCTACATCCGCGGTGGTTTGCGCTAGAGATGTGATGTTTGCGAACGAGTCAAGTCTTTGGAACAACTCTTTAAAGTGAATGATGAGAACCGATTTGCAGTTCTGAGTGAGCTGTTCACTTCTTAAATATGCAGACAATTTGCGTTTAAGAATGGCTCACAAACAAACAGCTTACTCACAACTGCAATCGGTTCTCATCATTCACTTAAAAGAGCTGTTCCAAAGATGTGACGTATTCGCAAATGTCACATCTCTAGTGCAAACCACTGTGGAAGTAGGTCAACAAAACAAAGCCTCTGTTTACCAGTACGACAATAGCAGAAGATAACGTAACATAGCTGAAGAGTTTATCTGATGACTATAGGCAGAGGAAGGCTAACACTACCCACTGACTCCCAGTGTTTGTGCTACGCTAATTTGCAGTGGGCAAGCTTTGGCTGTCTCTTCCTTGCTGTTTCTGCACGCACAGTCGAAAAAATCTAGTCTGCCTGTCATGGACTCGGGGCTGAGGCAAGACATGAAGAGAAAAACAAGTTGGTCTATCCTTTTAAATGTCAGAACACTTAAAGCATATTTATAAAGGTCCTTTACCGTTCCAGCAACAAAGGGAACATCTCTGAGGCTCAGTCTGTAGTGTGGTTGTGTGCATGACGTCTCCTTTGGTGACGCTTTCTGAAGAGAGAAAATCAGCAAAAACTGAAATCAACATAAATTTTGGAGTTTGAAGTATAAGATAGCAGTGGAGCAACATACTGCCTGATGAGGGGGGGCCCTTCTTATTCCTACCCTACAAAATTTGAAGCTTTGGGATTCACTCTCAGGAAAGACAGGGACATCTGGTGGCAAACTAGAATCAAAGCAGCTGTTTAAAGAGTCACAGAAGAACAGGCCGGTGTTTTAATCTCTAATTTCTGCAACAAAGCACCAAAATACCACGTGTTTCATAAGTTAACATACATGTTACATATATATATATATATATATCTATACATTAACAGAGTGGTTTATGTAATAAATAAAATGTTCATCAAGGATAAAATGTTTCAATTTTATCAACTACTTCAACAAAAGCAAAGTGACTCGTCAACACTTTGTGTGTCTGCTCAGCTACAGGTGCAGATTTGTGTAATAAGTCTCCATCTTAAGTAGGGATGGGTTTGAAAAGATTTTATTGATGCCAACACCATTATGGGTTCTGTTTATTAATCCAATTCTTCATCAATTCCCTTAAAGAAGAGCTATTATACTCATTTTTGTACCTTTGTTTTGATTCCCATCCTTAATCTAAAGTAAAATAATGTTGATTTTGTATCAGTGGACTGGTATACAGTTATGGACTAAAACATGTGAGTCAGGTAGATGTGGTAGCTTAATTCATCATTACTTTGAGAATGATTTGATGTGATAAAATATAAAGCAAGGGTTCTTAGTGAGAGGAGTTATTCACTCATCACAGAGCCCAGCTCCGATTGTCACATGTTGCTGTGTCCTTTGGTAAGACACTTAAATTTGGGGTCTTTACCTTTGTGTTAGACCTCTTCTCTTTGGACTCTCTTGAGGACAGGCGGGGTGACACTGACTGCAGCAGAATCCTGTTGGCCTCCAAACCTGTCTGCAGCTGAGGAACAGAACACAAAAACTTTCTCTTAACTAAATCACGGGCTGTTGTCTTCAGTTCATTAGACAAAATTCATCAAAAGATAAAAACATACCTGATTGGCCTGATTCTGGACCAGCTTCCTCTGGTGCTCCTCCTCCTGAAGCTTCGTCTCCAGCTCCTGGATTTTTATCTGGCACACCAAAACAAACAAAACCATCTAAATTAGGACTTTAAATACAAGAAAACTAATGCCATCTTTTATTACAGCTTAAACTTTTAGCATCAGTCATGTAGAGAAACAGTCCTGAGCTAACACAAAGACATGCTGCTGCCAATGATTTAGAAAAAAACTGAATCACTTTCACCTTCAGACTGAGAGCTCAGGAGGTAAACATACTCAACAATTCACAAGAAAGGGACAGATTCAAAATAGTCATTAATTTCCTATTAAATAAAAATGTGAGTTGTTTTATTTTCCTCATCTTTGGGAAAGTTTTGACACCCTCACAATATCAAGGAAACCCCTGTAGTTTCACTGATTTTTTACGAACAATTCATAAATGTTTTAATTGTGAACAGACAAACTCTGACCAAGCTCAAGAATTCATCACTTCTTTACATAAAATATATCATTTGGAAGCAAATATTTTTAATAAATAATATCTTTATGTCTTATGTTAACTTCTGAAACTGTTTTCAAGGTCAGAAACTACAACAGTGTCACTGCCTGACTGCGTACCTCAGCGTTGTGTTGTGTGCGTGTCAGGCGGAGATACTCCTGCTCCAGGCGCTCCAGCTTCTCCAGCTGGGCATGCTCAGACAGAGGGTCGGCCTGTTTATCAGCAGACTTGGCTGTCTCCATGGAAACCTAAAAGTGCACAGTAAATATAGTTCTTTCAATCTAGTCACTCATACTTTGATGTATTCGACTTGAAAGTGTTAAATGCCTGAATTTTTTTCACTAATGTTGTCAACCAACAAATTTTTAAATCCTGAATAATCATTAGATGTTTGGTCGCTAATCATAACATATGATCATTTTAATCATTGTTTAAAATTGTATTATTTGCATTTCTAAAAAAATGTCTTGAGTCCATATTAAATGTGAAAAAAAATCTCATCACTGTCTTGATTTGGGCATCAGATTGATGCACATAAGATTCATTTTTTAAATCAGTGCTGCAACAACTTAACCTTTAAAACAGCTGGATTTGCTTTAGCTCATGTCTGATATCACTCTGACATCTCTCCATTAGAGCATGATCGTAAGCCCTGTTTGTGCATGTGTATATCAGAATATGTGTGTAGCATGTTTCTCAACAATAACAGGGTGTAAAGAATTGAATTCCCTGTGAGGGGTTAATGGAGTTTATATTGTTCTTCACATTAGAACAAATAAACTGGTAGGTTCTGCAGATCAGAGAGTAAATAAAAATCAGGAGGTGCAGTTAACCTCGGACATTTTCACTAAGCTGTCTGGGAGAATTTTTTTAATCAAGATGCATGAGACATTCAAAGGAGTAGTGGTGTCTTCTTCTCTATCACTGTGAAAGCAGGGAAACATCACACTATGTAGCATACAGCTGCGGCCTCACTACAGTAGCTTACCTTCAGTATCAAAAGGATAAATAGCACACAACTGATGCATTAAAAATGCACTGAGAAGAACCTTCACCTCATATTTTAAGGTTAACACTGACAGCCCTGTTTTCTGCCTCTTTGTTAGAAACTTCTTTGCATTTAAAGCCTATAAACTTTAAGAAACACTGAGCCAACCTGCTGTCTCAAAAGGTTTGTCCTGTCAGCCTTGGCACTGCGCAGCATTCTCCTCATGTGATCCAGCTGTCGCTCCAGCTTTGCACAGCGAGTCTCTGCAGCAGCTAAGTGGCTGATTAACGCTGGAGAAAAAAAAAACCAGAGCACCATAAGATACAGAGGAAAACACACAACATCAGCTAAAAGGTTACTTTGTTCACATAGACCCACCTTGATTGCAGTTGGGCTGCTCTCTTCTCTCCGTTTCTGTGTCCCTCTGATCATTGAACAGTCTCCTCATGGCTCCATCACTCTGCTGATGTGATGAATCTTTCCCCAGAGTGTGCAAAGTGACCTCAGCTTTTCCTTTCTCCAGCTCCAACCTCCTGATCTTCTCCTGAAGGTTCCTCAGGGCAGAAAGGATCGCTACACAAGAACACACATTAAATGTATGAGATTAGATACAACATTGTTAAATAAACCCAAATTCAAATGAAGTTGGGACATTGTGCAAAACAAAAATAGGATCAGAAGTCAGTGATTTATAAATCCTTTTCAATCTATAATCAATTGAATACCCGACAAAGACAAGATCTTAAATCTTCAAACTGATAAAGCTTATTAAGTTTATGCAAATATTGATTCATTTTGAATTTGATGCCTGCAACATGTTCCAAAAAAGCTGGGACAGAGGAATGTTTCCCACATCACCTTCCCTTTAAACAACAATCAATAAGCGTTTGAGAACTGAGGACACAAAGTTTTGAGGCTTTGCAGGTGGAATTCTTTCCCATTCTTGCTTGATGTTTGGCTTAATTTGCTCAGCATTCAGTCATATTTTGTGCTTGATTATGCTCCACACATTTTCAATGGGAGACAGGTCTGGACTGCAGGCAGGTCAGTTTAGTACCTGCACTCTTTGACAACAAAGCCACACTGTTATAACACGTGCAGAATGTGTTTTGGTATAGTCCTGCTGAAATAAGCAAGGACATCAAAGAAAAAGAAGTTGCTTGGATGGCAGCATATGTTGCTCCAAAACCTGTATGTACCTTTCAGCATTAATGGTGTCTTTGCAGATGTGCAAGTTACCCATACCATGGGCACTAACACACAAACCTCATACTATCACAGACGCTGGCATTTGAGCTTTGCACTGATAAAAGTCTGGATGGTCCTTTTCCTCTTCAGGTTGGAGGACACAATTTCCGTCCCTGATTTCCAAAAACAATTTGAAACGTGGCCTCCTGAGACCACCGCACACTTTTTCACTTTGTGTCAGTCCATCTCAGATGAGCTCAGGCCCAGAGAATCAGGCAGCGTTTCTGGGTGTTGCTGATATATGACTTTGGCTCTACAAGATTTTAACTTACACTTGTAGCAATGAACTGTGCAATGGTTACCCCAAGTGATCCTGAGCCCACGTGGTAATAGCCTTTGCAGAATGATGTTGATTTTTAATGTAGTGCTGCCGAGGGATCAAAGGTCACCAGCATACAATGTCCTGCATTTGCAGCTTTGTTGCCCTAGCTCCAGCTTTTTGGAAACATGTTGCGGCATCAAATTCAAAAAGAGTGAATATTTGAAAATAAAAACAAACATAAAAACCAAAGAATTTTATCAGTTCGAACATTAAATATCTTGTCTCTGTTGTGTATTCAATCAAATATAGGTTGAAAATGATTTGCAGATCACTATTTTTTCTTTTTATTACATTTTACATTGTCCCAACTTCATTGGAATTGGGGTTTGTATATCTTAGGATTAACTAATTAATTTGAGACACATTAACATAATGTGATTTGTCAACATGGAGTAAGATAAGACTTTTATGTAAGGACTGGCAGCTCAAGAGGAGGAGAATGAGATACTCTAGTCGTGGGGCATCAAGTTGCACATGCTGTAACCATGGAGCTGTGAGACACCACAATACCTGAATGGAAACTTTTAGCAGAAACAAAAACACACATACAGATGTATAAAATAGAAGTTACCTGCACTGCTGGTCTCCGGGAAAGCTTTGCTGGGTGATGATGGTTGAAATGACTGATATGTGCGTGTTTGAGGAGTGTGGTGAGCAAGTGTGTTGATAAAGGGACGGTGAGCAGGGTACTCTCTGTAGGATGTGAGCGACAGGCTGTCAGAGATGACTCCTCTCTGGGATGGTGGAAAGAGCTCCTGTAATGACATGAAACAGGACTTCGTTTAAGAAGCACATCATCTGGTTCAGGACTGCAAAATATACCTAAAGAGTTATTATCATGGTATAAGACATTATCATGGCTCTCATTTGGTATTACATCATAATCTAATGACTGAGTTCTTTATTTGCTCCATCACTTCTTTATGTGCTATAATTTCTGCAAAAAAGCTGCAAATTCAGCAACTTTAAAGAACTTACTAATCCTTCAAGGGTATTTCAGTTAACAAATGAAGCAGGTTGGAACAGAGATTGAAGCAGACCCTGTTCTGCATCTTCTGTCAACACTGTTAGAGCTTATCAACACTGTTAGAGCTTATCAACACTGCTATTAAATCTTGTGGATCCTGTGCCATCCCATCATTTTAACACTCATACACAAATATTTCTGTTTTTGCAAGGGAACGCAAGCTCAGAGTATGTTAACATCATTCATCAATTAAACCAAAAGTACCACTCTTTGAGTGTCAGCTTGAAAAATAAGAAAAGTTTAAAACTCTGATAAGTATGTGAGTCCTGTTAGTTAAAATATATAAAATGTTGAAATTTGCGTTAAAATATAAAGAGTAGAAGTTGATTTTCTTATTTAATAAGGTCTGTTCAGAGAAATTATGAATGTACCATGATATATCTGGATGCAACAGAAACAGAAAGAAAGTTCTCTTTTTGGTGAAAATCTTAAATACATCCAGTTTGAAGTATTTCTTGAATACTGTATCTGTTTCTCATTTTTGTCAGGCATCTGTAGAAACAAATAAACATGTACAGACTGATAAGAAATTGTTGTTCATACTGTGGAGGCCTTCTCACATGGATATAATCGGGCGCAAAAAATGTTGGGCCCCGCGGAGAGACATCACAATGGGTCCTATGTCAAAGCTGCTCTGCACAGTTTCTAAAACCAAGCACTCTTAAGCTAAACAAAAGTAAATAAACAAATAAATAAATAAATAAATAAAAAATACAAACCACTTATTACAGCCAAGGTGTTCAGTTTTAAGACACAAGAAAGCTTCAAACAGTGGAGAAAACACTTTTCCAGCTAAAAAAAACTATAAAATAAATGGTAAATTAAACAAGCTTTAATCTTTTAACTAGTGATGCGCCGATTGTGAACATCAGGGCCGATGCCACTACCAGTGTTTTAAATAATAATTTAATCAGACAATTTTGATATTTTTGCTGACATATACAGGTGATATGTAGGTCAAATATATCCATTATTTTGGCAGTAATATCAGCAAAATTCACAAATACACTGTAATACTCCCCCTTATCATCACTGCATGGGTTTATAAACCAATACAAGGGTGAATTATTATTTTTCCTCTTTAACATCTGTACCTTGCACAAATAGGCTGTCAAATTTAAAGCAAAAGTCTATATTTCTAATGTGAAGACTTCGTGCACTTGAGGAAAAATATCGGTATATGCAATAATGACATAAAAAATATCGGCATAAATCGAATATCGTGTATCCCTGAACTACAGAATGCTTTCTGATCTGCAGCAATGTAGCTGTTACTTGACAGCCTATCAGCTACCTCTTCGGGTAATACAAACTAGGCTATATAAGCAAACAGCTTTAATTCTTCGTTTGGGTCAAATCAATCAAAGTATTTCAGAGATACCTTTTCCCGCGTATCATCAACAGCGGCTGTTTTTGACAGCGTCTCCATTGAGATGTAGCCAAGCCAAGTGTACAGAGTTTAGCGAATACCTCTCTGAAAATATGATAAACCCGGCAAATTTCAATTCAGAGTCGGGTCACACCCAAGACTTTCCATTAATGCGACGAGTAGCTTCATAGATGGGCAACGTTTTCTCCAGCTATAACAGCTAATATGGGTTGCGAATAGAAACATCACTTGACAAGCCACATACGACCCAGGATTTCTGTTGGGGTTGAATGATTTTATTTCGGCTCTTCCCGTCAGCCTTTAAACGCATGTTATGTTACGCTTTTGTTGCAACCGGTGTGCCCCTATTGATAAAACCAACGCACATCATTTGTCACCGGAAATGTAGTTTCTCCTCCATGGAGACGAAGCAGTTTGTAGCGAAAACTCCTGACGAAATGACTACAATACCCATAGCCGTTGGCAAGGGGCGGGGACAGGGCTTGCAAGACTTGCCGGGATTTTTAGGACAAGTTTGCTTGTTTGGAGTCTTCGGAGGAGGTGGGTTGAATATAACGTGTTTACATATTACATATTATATGTTATCTGTAACACACATGACGTTAAAGTTTTTAAAGACATTATAAAAGTAATTTCTGTAAGTTTTATAAATGACGTAAAACGCAGACGTCATGCGCTCAATGTCTTCTAGCTTATATTGAAAGCTAACCTCATGTGTTTTTAGCTCAACATGTTCCAAAAAAGTTATTTACCAACACATTATTAATAACAGATAAGAGACTGAGCTTCCTTCCACACATTAAAGTACATACAACGTTTCATTCGTGTTATTTGTATTTAGTCATCCACGACTTACCCCGAATAAATAAAAGTAAACCAGTTCCTCAGTGATCAGCTCGCTGTCCTCATTTCACTTTGATGGTTAGTTTCGTTATTTCATCGGTCCTTAAATGCATCACCAGCGTTAATTACGTTAGCTGTAACGTTACTGGTTCCTGTGATACCTTCATATGCATCTCTGAATATATTAACTAAAACGTTATGTAATACTTAACCAGGTGTTTATGACACTATCTTCCTCTTTACAGCCTCTTGGTGACCACCTGTGAGGCGCATTTAGATCCCTCCACATCTCACATCATCATGTCCTCAGAAAACAGCCTGTAAGTCTGTTAAATCTATCACATTTTTTTACACTTTATTTTTATATTTTTGTTTTTTTAACAAACACTTGGAACAATAAACAAACAGGGTCGTCACGCAATGGACAGAAAGTTTTTTTTCAGCACGTAATATTAAGATTAAGCTATATACAAAATAAGATAAAACAGTTAAAATTTACAACAAGGTTATAATAACGTGTGCAAGTGAGGATGTCCTTTGTCTCCTTTAACAAGACAAATAATCTCTCTTGAGCTCAAAAGTCTCCTGTTATTCCAGAACCAATTTCACAAAGGACGACATCACTTCAGGTTACAGTGTGATTTCCAGTCTTTCCAGTATTTTTTCCCTTTTTTTCCCTGAATTATTTCCTTCCATTCAGTGATTGGAGGTTCCTTACTCAACCATTTCCTGGTAATTGCCTTTCTACTACCAGCTAGTAGTATTTGTGATAAGTACCTGTCATGTTTTTTGTTGGCACATTTCCCCAATATACAGCACTAAAAGAAAAATTAAGCTCAGGACTGATTATGGATCTAATTGCAGTCATAATGTCCATTTAATTTATCACTTTTAAAATATCATCAAGCTGAATGTGTTTTCATTGCATTGTTAAGTTCAAAACCGGGTTTTCTCTTGTCCTCTTCTTACTAATGATTGTTTATATTATGTATCTGTCTATATCAGAGATGAGCAAAGTGAGGCCCTGGGTCCAAATGCAATCCACCGTCTCACTTATTGCAGCCCACGAGATAATTTATATCTAGAAATTGTAAACATGAAGAAAGTGAATACATACTCCGCCATGAAAACATTTAAAATCAAAACATTTCCACAATATCTTTGTTATCGGGAACTTATACAGTATAATTCATTGCAAGAAATTGGATGTGCAATTGATGGTCTATTTTTTTAGAAATGTTGTAGCATAATAACACAAATATTCATAAATGTGTATGAAATATTGGTAAGTTCTACACAATGTTTACATTACTAAAAAAAATACATCAGATTGTATAAAGAAGTGCTGGTAGAAAGAAGCTGGTCTGGAAATGTCAAAAGAAACATGGCTTCAAATTTGGAAAAAAACAGTGCACATCCACAAATTCCTATTTCTGACTAGATTTATGCTGGAAGAATCTTATTAGACTTTTGGTCTTTTGGTCTTGTCTAATTATCATATTATTTGGAAAGCTGTCAGTTAGCTCATTGTAAAACCTAAAAACGGTAATAGATTTCCCCTTTGTACCTACATGCATGTGCTCACTACTTGTGTCTTTTAAACATTTTTCTGCAAATACTATATTGTAATTTCCCAGCCCCTCACTGTTCTCTGTTTACAGAAAATAAAAAAAAAATGAGTGAAAAAAAGAAACATTTTAGCATCACTCAGTGCATCAGTAGTAATAAAAAAAAGACCTATAATTAAAAATATGGGAAAAAACAATAAATATTGTGTTTATTACAGTGACAAGGTAGTTCCAATGGGCTTCAGTTATTTTTGCTTTTGAAAAAAGGCAAATTATTTGTATTTAACATAAAATGTTACTGTTGGTGTAGTTAATTTCTTAGAAAAGCTCTCCTGATGTTTTATTTAAGGTCCCATGTCCTGTTTTCTGACCATCCACATCATGTCTTAGCTGTCTATTAAGCAAGGATTTGATTTTAGTTGAAGAAAAGAGTGAGTTTAGAATGATGTGCAGCTCTTTTTTCCTCCCTTTTGGAAACGCTTGGATCTGAGGATCTTTTAAAACAGTTGCTGCGCCTGCCTATGACTAGCAGAAAACACACATGTAAGTGAAGGCTGTACAACTATTACATAATAAACCCCAGGAAGTAAAAAACAGGGCATTTTAAGAGGAAATTTCTTTGAAGAGGCAAAGCTGATTTCTCTGTGAACTGAGTTTAATTAAAGGTGTCTTGTTCTTCTGCTCCCTAAGCACCTTCTAACAACATTAACAGCTAAGAAAATAGCATTTTTCAAGACATGAGACCTTTAAATAAGCAAATATGTTAAATAATAAATATCTTGCAGTTTGTAGTGTGGCCCTCCAACTGTATGGATAACATAATTGTAGCCCTGTAGGTGGTTGAAGTTCCCCATCCTTGACCTATAATATAAAGTAATGCATGCTCAAGTTGAGTGTTAAATTGAATAAAGGTTCAGAATCACTGTATACATGATCTGTTGTGTCTTTTTTCTAGGGATGATGAGGATACCTTTAAGATATTGATTGCCACAGATATTCATCTTGGTTACCTTGAGAAGGATGCCATCCGTGGGAATGACTCGTACGCCACATTTGAAGAGATTCTGCAGAATGCCAAGACAAATCAGGTATGGCTGGTGATGGTGATGGTGAAAGTTTATTGATATGAATGTTTAAGGTCAGAAACTTACCTGTTCAGTAAAAGACCATTTTGGTGTTTGAACACAGTGATGAGGTTTAACTGTTAGAAGAAAGTTAGAAAGCAGTAGCTTACAGTCATTTACATCAGAAAGTAATAAACCACCTCGATGCCTTCTGCTATAATTTCATTATTTTGCAGCAGAAGCGAAGTTGTGTTACATCACCAGCTAATCAGTGGCAATAGGCTGAAGTATTCTTAGCTGTACTCACAGTCAGCTTAGAGGGTAAACCATCCGATTTAGCTGGTTACACACAGGACAGTTTTATGCCTGATTCCAGGACTGTCACAAAGAATAATTCATCCAGTGAACTCTCTCAGGTTCAGCCTCACTTATTTCATGAAAACGTAGATTTTTTTCTGTTCCTGTTAAGGCAAAATAAGACATTTTTCTCTCTTACCAGGGATCTGACCTGCTCCTTTGCACCAAGCGTGCCCAGCTGCTGTGGCATCTACTCCAGATTTGTCCAAAATATCTGAAGTCTTAAAATGTCTTTAAAGATTTAAATGTCTGCTGTCCCTGTCCTCTCATTTTCTTTCTGTCAGGTTGATTTCATCCTGTTCGGCGGTGATTTGTTTCATGAAAACAAGCCTACGCGTCAGTGCCTCCACAGATGTATCACCATGCTGAGAACTTACTGCATGGGGGACTCGCCCATACTCTTCAACATCCTCAGTGACCAGACTGTCAACTTTAACACCACCCAGTCAGTTTATGCTGCATTTCTTTCTCTTATTTAACCTGGTATAGTTCAATCAATCAATCAATCTTTATTTGTATGGTGCCACAAGTGTTACCTCAAGGCACTTTACAATAGAGCAAGCTGAAGACAAACTCTTCATTTTATAGATACACATAAATGCATATATACAAATACATAATAATATTTAATAATAAATAATAATAAATATAGTTGTATAAACACATAAATACATCCAGAGATGTATCCATCTAGGCAGAGACAAAGAGAGTAACATCACATTTGTCTCTACTGAGTACTGTATATTCAATCAATCAATCTTTATTTGTATAGAACCATATTTGTCGCATCTAAATTTATTAAAGGTAAGCCCCTTGAGATGTGACATCTCATTATCAAGAGGGTCATCGTGTCTATATGGCTGTAAAGATAGTTACCATGGATTAATAATAAATACAACCATGGATAGAGAGATCAGTCTAATATTAAAATTAATACCTATAGTGAATATAATCTGGAGAGGAATTATGTTGATTAATATAGCAGCAACTAGATGAACTGCCTTTAAAATAGGTTTAACTGGTCTAGAGGTAGGAATTTCTGTGAAATGATATAGTTCTTCAATAAATGCCACTTAATGTTTTTGTGTTATTTTGTGCTGTAGGTTTCCTTGGGTGAACTATCAGGATGAAAACCTGAACATCTCCATTCCTGCATTCAGCATTCATGGTAACCATGATGATCCAACCGGGGTAAGTTTTGTCAGACATGATGGATGAATCGGACACAGTATCATAGCATGCAGTGTGTTGACTGCCTGATTGTTGTTCCTTTATGTCAAATTTTTGTCAATTCATTTATCTTAAGGCTGAAAGCCTGTGTGCGTTGGATCTACTTAGTGCGTGTGGTCTTGTGAATCACTTTGGTCACTCCCACTCCGTGGAAAGGATAGAAATCAGTCCCATCCTAATGCAGAAAGGCAGCACCAAGCTAGCCTTATATGGTCTTGGTAAGCATGTGTTTGGTGTAATAATTGTCTCAAATGTTTGCTGTTTATCAAACATTTTAAATGGTGTTTTATGTCTGTTTGTGTGTATAGGCTCTATCCCAGATGAGCGACTGTACAGGATGTTTGTCAACAACCAGGTGACAATGCTTCGGCCCAAAGAAGACCAAGATGATTGGTTCAACCTTTTTACAATCCACCAGAACAGGTATGGGCCTGCATTTGAGTAATGGACTTTGAACTGTTTTAAAGTGGTTGATAAATGGTTTTGTTCTCACGGCACGGCACATGATTCACAAAATATGTACAACAAAACGTCATCAAGAATCCAGTTTTTCTTCAACAGCTTCAACTGAAAAAACTCTAATTTTCACTAACTGGCTCTGCTGAAAGATTCCAAAACACATGAAACCGTCTTTTGGCATTTGTCAACTCCCTCAGCCTTTCCCCAAACTCAGATGAAGAATGAACGATAACAGTTAAATAGCCTCTTTGCATCTGCAACCAGCCCCCGCCCTCCCCTTCTATCCTTTTATTTTACTATATTACTATATACTATATTTCTATATATTACAATATACTACTATATTTCTTGTATAATAATTATATCTTTTTCTGTACCTCATAAGTCGAAATTTCAAATAAAAATGTGTTTGGAAAAAAAATCCAGTTTTTCAAATTAGGCTTTTTATTTCATGATATGTTTATCTACTTTGAGTTTAGGGCCTGACAATCACTCTTTTGGTCAAAGTTGCTATCCTTTCAGAACATTTTCTTTGTTTTTATTGGTGTTGTCAGGATATCACATTTTAATTTTTCTACAGTTGGCTGCAATATGAACCAACTCATGTTCTTTTTGTCATGCACATCGGTACACATTTTCAGTAATTTGGGTGCTCTCTCATAATCATCATTTACATACAAACTTTGCCCAAACTAAAGCAATCAACTACAAACCCCATTTCCAGTGAAGTTGGGAAATTGTGTAAAACATCAATAAAAACATATTACAATGATTTACAAATCCTTTTTGACCAATATTTAATTGAATACACCACAAAGACACAATCTTAAGCGTTCAAAGTTGTAAACATATTTTTTGGCAAATATGCACTCGTTTTGATTTTGATGCCTGCAACAAGTTCCAAAAAAGCTGGGACAGAGGCAAGAAAAGACTAGGGCAGTTGAGGACTATTTAAAAAACACCTGAACATTTCTCAGGTCAACGGGTCAGTTGTAAACTGTTGAGTGTCATGGTTGAAGGAGCGTCACCAAAAGGCTCAGTCGTTTGCAAACAGGGATGGGGTGAGGTTCACCTCTTTGCAAACAACTGTGTGAGCAAATAGCCCATCAGTTCAATTGAATATAGGTCAGAAAGATTTGCAAATCATTGTATTCTGCTTTTATTCATGTTTTACTCAACGTCCCATATTCAGTGGAATTTGGGTTTGAATAAACGGTTTGAATTTATAGTTTTTTATGATTATGAGGACAGATTTTGGACAGGAAAGGCTGAAGAGCAGTATGCACAACACTGTGATATGCCTCTGCTAAAGTCCACCTTCATATGGAAGATTGCCGGTTGTTAATGTCCAGCTCTGTATGTGTCTGTTCTTTATTTATTTTAGGAGTAAACATGGACCTACCAACTACATCCCTGAGCAGTTCCTAGATGAGTTCCTGGACTTGGTGGTGTGGGGTCATGAGCATGAGTGTTTGATAACTCCAACCAGAAATGAACAGCAGCTCTTCTACGTGACGCAGCCCGGCAGTTCTGTAGCCACCTCTCTATCTCCTGGAGAGGCAGAAAAGAAGTATGAATGACCACATTTACTGACAGACTTCATGTTTTATGCTTGTTCTAAGGTTAGAGATTTACTTGTTACTAATGTGAATGAAAATGAATGATTGTGCCCCTTGCATCCCTTGGTGCTTGATGCAGTGTGCACAAGACAAGTGGGAGACATTGGGAGACAGAGGAGTGACAACAGTAACAGGGTGTCAAGGCAAATACATTGCGCTGCTGTGCTCATAAGCAGTTAGGACACTGGCATAAATATATATATATATATCATTTAGTGAGGACACGATGCAAGCTGATGTGTTTTTATTGATCATTGTTGGGTATTAAATTAGTTCTGACCTCTGAATTGTCTCGCCTTGCATCAGGTTGCTGTATACAGCCCGAGCTCTCTCTTTAAGCAACTCCTGTTGTACAAAGTCAAAGATATTTATAACTACACTCATGAAGCAGCTAGAAAAGTTTGAGAACTCTTTATTAAACAGTGAGTTTACCTCAGGCATTACTTTTTGGGCATCATAGCTGTGATAGAGACAGGGAGCCGCAATGTGTCAAGTCTTGAAAATCAAGAAGCACGGACAGATGTGAGAGAATCTGCGTATTTTTCATGAACACACTGCAGGCTTTGGTGGTTAAAACAGGATATGAACATGCTTAAAGGTCCCATGTCCTGCAAGGTGCCATTTTCTCTGCTTTTATATTGTTAGTAGGGGCTCAGGGAGCAAAGGAAAATTACATCTTTCACTAAACTCACAGTTCACATAGAAATGTTCTTAGCCTCTTTAAAGAAATTGTCCCTTAAAATGCTCTTTATTTTACTACCCGGGGTTTGTGATGTAATAGCTATACAGCCTCCACCTACATGAGTGTTTTCTGCTCGACACAGGGAGATGCCACGACTCTTTGAAAGTCTGCTCTACCATCCTTCCCCCCCGTCAGACATCTTTTAGGCAGCCTATTAGCTCGGTATCATAGTCTCCTGTAGCCTCCTCACCAGGCCTGAACGATTTATTGTTTTCGCAATTTCAGACAACGCAATCTTGTGATTGCCAAAGGTGCAGTTTTTTGTAGCGCTCCTGACTGAACCAGGAACTGTTATGTCAACTATTTTACAAAATTGCAGGCAATTTGCATTTAAGAATGGCTTGCAAATGAACGGCTTACTCACAAATGCAAATCGGTTCTCGTGGTTCACTTAAAAGAGCTGTTCAAAAGAGTCGACTCGTTCGCAAACGTCGCATCTTCACCACGGAAGTGCTGGTAAGCAGGTCAACAACACAAAGCCTCTGTTTAGGAGTAGAGGTTGGAGTATCCCTTAAATAATGAAAACAGATGATTTATCATCAATATTAGATGATGAATAATGGGTTATGTGCTTTTGATCATTGATTTCCTTACTGTTGTCTATACTGTAAACATAGTGAATATTGCACCGAAGCTTGATTTGAAGAAAATCGTGAATTGAATTGAAATCACAATATCTGCCAGAAAAATTTCAAATTGGATCTTCTCCTAAAGTTGTTCACCCCCTCATATCAGAGTGTTTCCAAAGGGGAGAGAAAAAGGGCTGCATCTGACCATCTGAAGGGATGACATTTTTTATTTTTATATTCAACTTAAATCAAATCCTTGCTTAATAGACACCCAAGACATGTGAAACATACCAGGACCTTTAAAACTTCTATGCTGTGTACAGACAAATAACAGTGATCCAGTGATGGTTTGAGACCTTTGCTCTAGGAGTTTCCCCAAGTAGTTGCACAAAATGTAGTGTATGTTTGACATTTATGACACATTAAAGAGCAAGTTTATTCCGGTTTTAAGTGCAAAAAGTAACTTAACCATTATGTCTTTGTGTATTTAGACACATAGGATTGTTGAGAGTAAAAGGCAAAAAAATGAACCTGCAGAAGATCCCACTGAAGACGGTGCGTCAGTTCTTCATCCAGGATGTAGTGCTGGCTGACTACCAAGACGTCTTCACACCTGAGACACCACAGGTCACTAAGAAAGTAGTAGACTTGTGCCATGCAAAGGTAACTCTCAGGCCATATTTAACAGAAAGTGTATAACATAAATTGCACCGATATTGAACCCATTTACTTGCTCATCATCCCCCATATTTATTTTATATTTTTAGGTTGTAGAGATGCTGGAAGAAGCTGAAAGAGAAAGACTGGGGTGTCCACTTACTCCAGAGAAACCTTTGATTCGCCTAAGGGTAAGATGGACACAAATATAGACAGATGTTTTCATCAGCATAATGTCTAAATCCATCCTCTCTTCTGCTTCCCCAGGTGGACTACAGTGGAGGGTTTGAATCATTCAACACTGCACGCTTCAGTCAGAAGTTTGTCGACCGGGTAGCCAACCCCAAAGACCTCATTCACTTTCTCAGAAAGCGTGAGCAAAAGGAGGACATCAAAGGTCAGACACAGACCAAAAAAACTCTAAGGCTTTACACTGAACACAATGGAGAGCTCCAGAGTATACTCGGCCTGTTGTTATCTTTGTATTTTCAGATGAGGTCAATGTTGACTACAGCAAAATAATAAAAACCAAAGCAGTTGAGGGGCTGAGAGTGGAGGACCTGGTTAAGCAGTACTTTGAGGCAGCAGAACAGGTATTCCATACTAGGGATGCAACAATTGCTCATAATGTTTTTCCATTTGTAGCATCTAATGTGTCAGACCAGTTATTTTTTAACCACTGTGTATAACCTTGAATATGTTCTTGTATGTCTTCAAATCTTTACAGAAGGTACAGCTCTCCCTCCTGACAGAGCAAGGCATGGGCAAGGCTATCCAGGAGTTTGTCGACAAAGATGAGAAAGACGCCATCGAAGAGCTGATCACCTACCAACTAGAGAAGACACAGCGCCACCTCCAGGCCAGAGCAGTTACGACAGAGCAGGACATAGACACAGAGGTGAAGAGTGTGGCTAACAGAGGGAGAAAAGTCGATCAAGTTAATGCTATTGAATTGAATTGAACCATATTTATTTCAAATATATTCAAAAGAAAGATAAAAAACAGAAATAGAAGAAAGAATATAGTGTAGCTGTTACATACAATATATTCGAAAAGGAGTGGGAGGAAGTAAAACTTATCAAGTCCCATCCTTTCTCCTTTGGTAAATTTAACATAAATGCTTCCATATAAATAAGTTATGCTGAACTTCATTTTAATTGTGTCTGTTTTAATTTTTCAGATACAGCGATTCAGAGACTCCAAGAAGAACACAACAGAAGAAGAAAATGATATTAAAGAAGTGAGTGCCAAGTGTTCACAAGCCTGACATACTGTGTTGTCTGTTTTTTTTTGTGTGTGCTCATCATCTGTTTTTTGACAGGCTATCAACAGAGCCAAAGCTCACCGTTTGCAGCGTGGAGATGAGCCTTTGGATCAGGACATATTAGATGATCTCGCTGACGTTGATATGGACTCTGATGGAGACTCAAGTGTTCCTGCCCCCTCACGTGGCAGAGGGCGAGGCAGCAGAGGGCGGGGGAGCCGGGGAAGGGGGAGAGGTGAGGTTTTCTCATGAATTGTGATAATTTTATTTTAAGAATAGAAAAAATACTGGTCCATCTTATTTATGAGCTGCAGTGGTACAAAGTAGTAGGCCTTAATTGGATTTATGATGAAGTTGAATGTTTTACATCGGATCAATGGATGAAATAAATCTTCAAGGCATTGCTGAAGATTCGTCGAGCAGGTTCTGGAGCAGCAGCATTCTGGACAAGATGAAGTTTAATTGATTCAGGACGTAACCAAAGAATGAACAAGGATAGTATTTGATTGGGTGTGAGGAACGGCGTAGGCGGTTGATGTTGCGTAGATGGAAGTGTGCAGACCATGTGACATTATTGATATCAGCCTGACAGGATAGGGTGCTCTTGAGGATGACTAGCAGACTCTTAACCTAAAGGAGGAACTGAGAGGTTGTCTACAGTGAGGGAGAAACTGTCTGATTTTGTTTAGGTGGACTTGGAGCCAATGAAGAGGTTGCAGAAAAAGCAGAATTTGATTTCATGTAGTCAATCTCCAAGGGAAGGACGTTAGGAGTTAGGTTCAGTGGACAGGTAGAGCTGGGTGTCATCTGCATAGCAATGAAACTGACTGAAAGTTGCTGATAATATGGCCGAGTGGAAGTAAATAAAAGATAAATGGAAGAGGCCCTAGGACAGAGCCCTGGGGAACACCGAAACTGACAGAAAAGAGCTGTGATTTGAAGGTTTCATGTTGGATTAATTTAGTGCGTCTAGAGAGGTATGATTTAAACCATTTGAGGGGAGTGCTTGTGATGCCAGTGGAGTTAGTCTGTGAAGGAGGATGTTGTGGAAAATGGTGTAGAAGACTGCACGCTGATCAAGGAGGATGAGGATGGTCAGCAACCGGAATCAGCTGTAGTGAGAAGATCATAAGCTACATTTGGTACAGTTTGGAGCTGTAAACCCTGATCTAGTTGCTCTTCTACTGCCAGCTGTACCCTCACCTGGGAGTGGGGATGTAGACCAGGAGTTGAGGGTCGCGCAGCTACTTCCAACTGTCTCCACACTTCCTCCTTTAACAATGAAAAGGATGGTGTGCACCTCCAAAATACTCCCTGCAGCAACATTCTTTGTGAACAGTCTTTAAAGCAAAAGTAGTAGAAGAAGTCACTCACTCTAAATCCAAGGTTGATTTAAACATTGTGGGCACATTGTTTTATTTGGATTCCTTTCCCTATATTTGACAGTGGAAACACCTGTAATGGCGTATGGTACCAAGCCGAACTGAACCAGCCGATATATGACAGAGCAAAACAGTAATGACTGGAGTTTGTTGCATCATCATCCTTAACTTTAAAGCTTCTCTCTTGATTTAGGTGCAGCAGCCTCTGAACCTAAGCCCACCAGTCGAGGTCGCTCCCAGAAATCATCAGCACCAACACAGAGCAGAAGCATTATGCAAGGTGAGAGAGTGATGATGTGATGCTGAAGAGAAACACTAGTTATTGCTCTGTATACAACACTTAAAAATCAAACTGAAGGTCATAGGATCATGAATTACTTCATGAATGGGTTAAATACATTTTGCTCATCCCTCATTTTTCTCTTTTCTTTCACATTAACTCCCATGTTTCTCCTCCTTTTCTCTACATTTCATTTTTTAGCATTTCAAGCTAAACCCCAGAGATCATCTAAGACTGGATCCTCCACTTCCCGCATAGCAGATGAAGTAAGTTTAATGTCTGCACACAAACAAACGAATAATAGCAAGCAGGGAAGCAACTCAAAATAAACATTAATAGTCATTTCTACACATACCTACGCAAACATATTATCTTAAGCTTACCTTCCATTCTCTCTTGCTCTCAGGTAAGCATTGATGACTCTGATGAAGACATGCTGGTAATGAAGACAAGCAAACCCACGGGAAGGTATGCTTGTTTTTAATCATCTGCAGCATGGTGGTCCAGTCTTTTAAGAGCTGCCCTCTTCAAGCACTTGTCTAAAGCTGATACTTGTGAAGAAACGTTTTCTTTCTGTCTCTTACTACAGAGCAGCATCATCGTCATTTTCATCCTACACCAAACACAGCTCTCAGAGCCAGACCTCAAGAGGAATTGCATTTGATGACAGTGATGATGAGGAGGTGAGCAAAAAAAGAAAAATTAATACAGATTCTATCTGGAGATGTGGAACACAGTCTTATTTTCTGAGTCAATGTAACTATTTATCATTTTCTGGGAATAAGATTTAACTCTCTGCCTTTTTCAAACACATAACGCGGGAAGTAATCAACACAGAAAATGACCAGACTTGCTTTTCACACTATTCCCACTATTCAATTCAGATCTTGCCAAAAAATAAAAATCCTACCTGAATTAACTTGTGTTTAGCTGCATGTGTGAATGCAAATTGCAGGATTTTTCTTACCAAGATTTTACTCTAAAATCCATCTGCTGCCCTCCATGTATTTTCTGCTTCCCCAGCCCTCCATTGAGTGAAATACAAACTGCAGGAAAACTCATGCTGTCAGGACCAAGTGTGCAGTGGTGCCAGCAGGATGAAATTTTAATGTGAGCTCAGGAGCATTTCAGAGGGACACTTTAATTCTAGGTTTTCAAAAGCAGATATGTGATAACAGGGCGAGAAAGAGAGAGAGAGAGCACACACTAAACACTTTAGACTGATCATATTTGCTTTGGTGGTGGACGTCAACAAGAACAGCTCAAGAAAGGACAGAGGAGTAAAGAAAAACACGGTTAGTGGAATTACATCCACAGGGCAGTCTGTGGCAAGTGTGAACAAGCAGGTCAGGGAATTCTCTGATATTTCAGGGTTACATGTGTGAAAAGACAATGAAAGACGGATGTATTTGGGCAGTGAGGTAATTTCAGGGAAGTCTTAGTAGAGGGTGTGGAATGTAAAGTACAGGGCTGACCATCGGGGAGAATAACCCTGCTGTTTGTGTTCAGCTCCCCTGACCTGTTTCAGGAAGTGTTTGGGTTTTTTTTCTGCACGCGTCACATGCCCTTTTCACACATGCAAACCTGAAACTTCCGCAAAAATCTCAAAGGTAACCCACACAGAAAATTCCCTGGCTTTCTTGTTCAAGCTTAACCCTCCCGGCAGGAAGTTTTCTGGCAGTTCACCTGTCAGTTAGTGGAGGGTGTGGAATGTAAAGTACAGGGCTGACCATTGAGGTGAAAAGTCCTACATTTTGTGTTCACGCATGAGCTCACTGAGGCAAATTCACTATGTGCATATGTGAATGAGGTTATGCAATTTAATATCTCTTCCAATTATCACTAAAGTCATTGAATAAAGAAAATATGTCAAAATCTAGATGCTGTTTTATTTAATGAAAGCGCATTCATTTTTTTATAATATACCTCTGTTTTAAATCTCAATCCTTTTTTTCCTCATATAGGTTAACCCATTCAAAGGCCCCAGCCGAGGTTCAAGGAGATAACCAGAAGTTATTCTGCATAACAAGTTTCTATTAAATCTGCAGAATCCGCTGAGCTGCTGCACTGAAGTTCTGACTCTACAGTATGTGTTCTCTCATTAGTCTTCCTCCTGTTCACAACAAATAATTAAGTTTATCAGCTTCTGTTCCCTTGAATAAAGCTGCCCTGTCAGCCTGTTTTAGTAAAAGAGCTTGGCTAAATTCTGCTGTGTAGCTTTAAAACAAGACTTACTGTTCCTGCAGCCACCACCTTTGTACAAACAGAAAAGACGTGTACTGACGGGTTTGTCTGGCCTCTGATGTTGGCTGAGGGTGTAATAAATGTTTTTTCATGTATAAAGAGCTGTCTTTGTTTTTAATTTGTAACTTTGCATTTCAGTTTGTGAGATTATAGACAGAAATAACCCTGAAAAATATTTTGATAGAACTTACTGAGGAGTTTGACTTGGCAAGAAAGACGAATTTTTCATTTCAAAATTGGTTCAACATTCTAGGAAAAATAAGACGAGTGAACCTGGAGCACAATTCCTCTCAGCTCATGTCTCTGCTAAAACTGGTTCTGCAGCAGTTCACAGTAAAAAGTGGAGCATGTTAGGGAAGGTTACAGGTAGAAACTTATCATATAAGGCAGGGATTGGCAACTGGTGGCCAGTGGGCCATACAGCTGGAAATTTTGGACCCTATGAAAAGATATCACATTGGGCCCCATCCCAAATCAGCCCTGCACAGTTTCTGAAACAAGCATCTGTCAAGCAAATAAAAAAAGAAATAAAATAAAAAAATGAAATTAGCTTTTAAAAATGGACCAATTATAATAGATACATATAAGAAACTTTGCTTGAAGACACAATTGAACTTCAGACAATACAATACAATAAATGGTTGAACAAACTAAGTGATTAACTTTCTGGTAGCGTTTTTTCTGTACGTTTCATCAATAATTTAACCATTTTGCAGATCATACGATTTTCTCACTCCGCAACCTTTTTTTTTAAAGACCCAAATATCTTAACATTTCACTCAGACATTTGAACATTTAGCAAAATGCATACAAGCAATTAATATCTTTAGTAAGTTTTCCATATGGCCTCTTCTTTTAAGATACTTTGTCAGAGTTAAGCATGTAATGTAAAAGATGCCTGAATATTACATGTGTGCTGTGAAGAACATGACTAGCCTGGTAGTACTTATTAGTATGAGGAACAAAGAAATCTTCCAACACCTTTGGCAAAATGTTGCTACCAATTCCTTTCATTATGTTGTTGATTGTTTGCAAGTTAACTCAAAAAGTTATGACCAGATTTTGGTTAAATTTTTTAGGAAACAGTTATGGCACAGGGAGGAAATTATTAGGTTTCAGGTGGTGATCCAAATCTGGAAGCAGATCAAGGATTTTATATATTTTTTGCCTTTATTGGTGAAATAAGAATGTGACAAAAAGGACAGAAAAAAGGATAACATACATAAAACCAACAACTGACAGACCAAAGATGAAGAAAGATTGTTTAAAGGGTTTAGTTTAATTACTAAATAGGGCAAATGGTGTCAGAAATGCCTCAGTGGACAGTTGTGCTCTTGGAGCACTTCTTCTATTTCAAGGTCTCCCAAGCAGTCACGGGCCCCTTGAATCTTAACTTTCTCCCCGTTATGTCCCTCCCATTTCCTCAGTGTGGCCAACCACTCAATTTAAAATATGAAAAATATATATTCATAATAAAACATCAGCTGGGCAACAAAAATAAAAGCAGTATTTCCAAGAAAATAGAGCTGTAATTGTGTCTGTAACACGTTTTTATGCAGGACAAAATGTATTTTTAAGGGAAAATGTACTGAATCAGCGAAAACTGTTACTTATTCAAAAACTTGTTGAATGTGGCCTGGGTTCTGTTTAGATCATTAAAGTATTACTACCTGCACATCTGTCAAAAGATATGAACCTGAATATAAGCTTCCTTGTGAGAGATTTTTTGTTCTAGTTGCATTATGAGTTATTGTAATTGTCAAAGAGAGCATCATACAATAATCTGAAAAATAAGGAATGAAAATAAGGGCAGTGTTCTGAAGAAGCTTACTGTTAATCCTAACAAACTTGCTTGATAGATGCAGCAAAACCAATCAGATATTTACGACCGTGCAGATCTATCAAAGTTTTAGAACGTCTTTTTAAACACCAAATGATTTAAAGTTCTTTGATGCAGCCATTTCATTGTACGATATAATCCTATTGTGTTTCAAACTTGAGGCGAAATTGTCATCGGATCTCTTTCAGTCCACAGTTTATATAATGATTTATATAAACCCTGTTTCCCTGTCACTTCTTTTGTTATCTTTGGGTCAGGGTGTGTGCCTGTGAGGAGAAATAATGAATGGGACAAAGACAGATCCAGTTTCTAGCTCAAGCACTTGCGAAGAGTATCAAGTCAGCGGGGTGACAACAATTGTTCATATACTGGATTTGAGAAGAGTGTCTTTATTTCATTTACAGTATGTACAGATGTTTATAAAACCAACAAAATGTACCATATTTACAAACCAATGTCATCCTAAACACAAAACACGAGAAAAACACTTAATGTGCAGCTAGTCTTTGTACTGTACAGTATATTACAATATGGCAATATGAAAACTTGATGCTGAAGTGGCAGTTATGTAGAGCTCACTGGATCAAAATGATAAATTACATTTTGTTTTGCTTTGCTACAAGGGAATGAAAACTTTAAAATGGAAAAAGGATATTCCTATTAGGGATGAGAGTTGATAAGATTGTATTGACACAAATGGTATTCTGCTAATTCTTAATTAACTTGCTGATCGATTCCTGTCAATTTTCTATGTGTAATAAAGTTGGCCTACACAGATTTTTAGGGTCAACAAGGTCAAAGACATGGCACTCCTGAGATTTCATGCTGTGTTGCATTGATGAATTCCTCTTGCTTGAAATCACACAAAGTTCGGATGTTGTGCAGTTAGCGTTGTATGTCCTGCTTCCTGTCTTCCACGATCACATCTTTAACTTCTTTGTTGTCACTTCTGCTGACTGCCTCCAATCAGAGTGGCAAGTCCTCGATTTACACGGCATCCAGAAGAAAGTGGAAGGAGCTGGAAAGGGATTTGATCAGCAAGAAGACCGATAATATCAATTCTTTGAGGTCTTGAATTGGTTTTCGATCCCCATCCTTAATTCTTATCCCTGAGAGCACAAAATTTACTCTGTTGACTTATTGTAACTTAACTCTGCATTTTAAGAAATTATGTTTTGTGTAGTTTTTATCTGTATATGCACTTCTAACATTCATAAAAGATTGCAGTTTGAATATCTAATTGCACTTGTAGTCAGTATCAAGGTACACAAAATAGACACACAATGATTTAAGTTACAGACAGCACACTGACTTGTCAAGTCACTCAAGTAATTCTCACTTCCAACATAAAGTGCTCAATCAAAGGGAGGAAACAAACACACCATGTGCTGAAAAAGGTGCATTAGTCCTTTAAAGGGCAAATGTGATCAGCACCTTAAAGGTCATAAGCTCACTTATGTTGGTGTAAAAGGCTTTACAAGATGTTTGCTGTTAACATAGCACAACATAATCAAGTCTGTCTCCTTCTTAAACATACAAACCACTATTATAGCACAAAGTATGAGGCATATGGAGTGGTGCAGGGATGAGTCCAGAAACATGGAAGTGAGTTAGCATTTAGCACGTCATGGTTCTCAAGGCCAAAAGTATATAGGATTTTAGAATAGTGTAATTAATACATGCCTGAAATAAGGTTTGTGATGAACACACGCACATGAGATTTTAATGTTTAATCTTGTTTAATAAAATTAGTCTGATATTACCTTTAGCTTTTTAATTTAAAAGCACAAAAGGACGGCTGCTAACAAACTGCTAAAAAGGACTACAAATATGGCCGGGGACCCAAATGCATTAATTTCTGATTATCTTTTTATTAATCCATAACTCATAAATTATTGCTAAAATCATGAGGACCAACTTGAACAGCTCACTTGATTATAAGGAAATTCTAAAAGAGTGTTGCTCTACCTTGGAAGTATTGTAACTGCTTTAAGTCAAACCATCATGTTGTAGTTTTATACTAGCTTAATAATAGCTTTTTACTCTTGCCGAATAGGTTTAAGCTTAAAAAATATGATTTCCACAAAAAAGAAAAAGGTAACTTAACTAATTTTCGTTTGCAACAGACCTCATTATCAGCATTGATTAACACCACAGTGAAAAATCACAAGGCTTTTAACTAAGAGAACCAGCACAATGCTAACTCCCATGTCAGCCTACAAAAACACGTCATGCCTACACCACTCTATGGTGTGTGGTCTCCCCCTTTGATAAGAATTAAATCTGCATAGAAATAAAATCTGTAGTCACCTCTAAATCCTCAGCGGCATCAATAAATATCCATATTCCTGACTTACAAGCACATAAAATCATTGAATTTGCTAAAAACAACCCAAGAGAAGTGACACACAACAACATAAACAGTCCTGTTCCCTGAGGTATGAACCTGAAATGGCAAGAACAACACCTGAAATTATCATTGTGAACCGTGTATCTGTCAGTGTGTGGAGATGTATGGGCTTTGGCATATGGCTGTTTGACAGTCTGTGTTGCAGCGAAGAACAATCCTTCTTTCTCTTCTTTCTCTCCAGTCGACCACATTGAAGCCAGAGCTTTGTTTAGGTTTCTCTGTTGGTCTGAGGTTGACTGGACTCTGGTCATAGCTGCTCATCACATTCAGAGGACCTCAGGGGTTTTTCTGAAGGAGAAACAAAGTTTTAAAAATTCTGAACACTGGTTAAATGAGTAAGCTTGACTCATGGCGGTAGAATTTTCTTGTAAACAGTATAATTCATTTTACCTCCATGACTGTATGAATCCAGTCCAAAAACTCCTCGACGTTGCTGTAGACGCCCGGCCTTTTCGCCCGGGCACATCCAACACCCCAGCTAACCACTCCAACCAGATGCCATTTAGTGGTGATTTGGTGCACCAGCGGACCCCCACTGTCTCCCTAGGATTTACAACAACACAGTGACATCAATACACAAGCTTCTTTTGAATTTACAACAGATTTGCAATGATTTAATTACAAACTCTAATTCTAAGAAGTTGGAGCAATGTGCAAATGTAAATAAATAGAATACAATGATCTGAAAATCCTTTTCGGCCTATATTAGATAGAATACAGTATAAAGACTAGATATTTAATTTTCATACTGATAAACTTCATTTTCTCTCTGCATATATTCACTACAAATATAAATAAGTAAATATACACTATTAATATTCATTTTGAATTTGATGCCTGCAACAAGTTCCATAAAAGCTGGGACAGGGGCAACAAAAGACTGAGGAAAGTTGAGGAATGCTCAAAAAACACCTGTTTGGACCATTCAACAGGTGAACAGGTTAATTGGGCTCAGGGCTCAGGAACATTTGGGAAGCCATTGTTAATTAACACAGTTTGTAGCTACATCCACAATTGCTCTACCATGCAAAGTCAAAGCCATAAACAGTATCAATGACATCCAGAGGTGCTGCCAGTTTCTCTGGGCCTGAGCTCACCTGAGATGAACTGACACAAACTGTAAAAGTGAGCTGTGGTCTGACGAGTCCACATTTTAAATTGTTTTTGGAAATCATGGACATTGTGTCCTATGAGTTAAAGAAGAAAAGGACCATCCAGACTGTTATCAGCGCAAAGTTCAAAAGCATTTGTGATGGTTTGGGGTGGTTTTAGTGCCCATGGCATGGGTAACTTACATATCTGTGAAGGCACCATTAATGCTGGAAGGTACATCCACATTTTGGAGCAACATATGCTGCCATCCAAGCAACTTCTTTTTCTTTGATGTCCTTGCTTATTTCAGCAGGACACTACCAAGACACATTCAGCACATGTTACAACAGCGTGGCTTTGTATTAAAATAGTGCAGGTACAAGACTGGCCTGCCTGCAGTCCAGACCTGTCTCCCATTTAAAATGTGTGGTGCATTATGAAGCACAAAATAAGACAACAAAGACCCCAGACTGCTGAACAACTGAAGTCGCGCATCAAGCATGAATGGGAAAGAATTCCACCTACAAAGCTTTAACAATTTGTGTCCTCAGTTTCCAAACACTTATTGAGTGTTGTCAAAAGGAAAGGTGATGTAACATTGTGGGAAACATACCCCTGTCCCAGCTTTTTTGGAACACGCTGCAGGTATCAAATTCAAAATGAGTGAATATTTTTACAAAAAACAATTAAGTTTACCATTTTGAACATGAAATATGAAGTGTCATTATAAGTGAATTTAACTGAATAAAGATAAAAAAGGATTTGCAAATAATTGTATTTTTTTTTAATTTATTTTACACAACGTCCCATCTTCATTGGAATTGGGGTCTGTAAAAAAGGCATACCACTAAAATAACTTATAGCATATCAAGCATTTTTTTTTTTTGCGTGGTCATAAGTGACATCCGTTTACCTGGCAGGCATCCACATTCCCCTCCAGGAAACCAGCACAGATCATTCTCTGGGTGACGTGGTTTCCGTACACGTCGGGTCTGGTGCACGTAGCCCGGTCTATCAGGGGGACAGAGGCCTTTTGTAGTGATGGAGAAACGTTACCTAGAGAAAGAACAAGTAGGGGCACATATTTAATTGCTGAAGTGGTTGTAGGTAAATTTTCTTTTTTGTCTTCACATGGCACTAGGTAAAGACAATGAAAGGTGGATTTCTAACCATTTTCCTCCCTGTATCCCCAGCCAGACACAGTCAAGGGTGTCGCCACAGGAAGGTTCAAGGATGTAGGGGGCAGACAAACTGGATTCCGAGTGTCTGAAAGGAGACAGTGCTTTAAGTTTCAACATTTTGTTTAGTTAGAAATTTTTCATCACATCAACCACCAGGGGGCAATAGAGCAAAGCCTACTGAGTATTCAACATGCATGTCTTGATTTAAGTTTCCTAGACACTTAAATAACACATTTAAAAATGTCAAAGAGCCAAACTGAGACAAATTAATACCATTCCAATTAACTTTGTTCTGTAGAAAATGAATTACCTCAAAACATATTACACTAACAAGAAAAAAATAGTTTTTGAAAGACTGTTTTAATTTCAGTGCCATCCTACCTCCACACAAACCTCCGCTAAAGCATTTCCAACATTGTCTGGTGAGTTAATTTCAAAAATCCAGATTCAGATCAAAACCAGAATCTAATCCATGTGCTGTGACAAACATTGCCCAAAAATGTTGTCAAAATCAATCAAGACCTAATTAAGTTATTAGTGAAAATGTGGAAAACATCCCTTTAAAATTATTTTAAAAAAATCCTGGATCTGCATCTGGATTCGGATCACCACCAAAATCAGATCACTTTTTTCTTTTACTGTAGCAAATATTCCCTAAAAAGCTCACCAAAATGCACTGAGAAATTACTGAGTTATTAGCAAAATGTAAAAAAACTGCCCTATCTTGCAATGTCAACAAATCCATAAGTAAAATCCTGGATCAGCATCCAGATTAAGACCACCACTAAAATTGAATCATTTTTATTGTGGATGCTGCAACCAACATTCCCTGAACATATCACCAAAATCTACTGAGATATAACTAGGTTATTATCAGTAAAAATGTGAAAAACTGCCCTATCACCCAATGCTACCAAATACTTAAAAAAAATCTTGGATCTGCTTCTGGATTTTTTTTTAACTTCTTCCACTTCACTTCCTCCATGTACCAGGATCAACATTTATTTATAACTTATTGAGTTATTAGGAAAAATGTGACAATCTTGTGTTGTTAATAAATCCTTAAGGAAATTCCTGGATCCACATCCATATCCAGATCACAACCAACCTTCCCTAAAATTGTCATCAAAATCCTTTTGTACATTCTTGAGTTTCCCCTCTCACAATCTGACAAACCAACAAACTCTGGTAAAAACACAATCATCTTGGCAGAAGTAATACAAGAATTCTCCAGGGGAAAAATTACCTTTTAAAACCTTATATTTTAAGTCTTATTCAAGGCTAAACATGTCAAACTCAAGGCCTGCGGGTGAGATAATTTCATATGTCGAATCACTAATGGCCCTCTATTTAAGAACCTATGGGCCCTTACAGGTGTCAGTAAAACCCCTTCTCAGGATTGTGTAGGTGTGGTCGAGTTTGTTTGTCTGGCAGCCCCACAACCTCGTGACGTGTTGAACCTCTTTTTGTAGGAGGACTTGTCACCATTTCCATTGGGTCTCACATCAACAATGCTCACCACAGTCCAGCCTGCTTTCAACCTCTCCTCGTCCACTCAGCCAGAGTGATCAAAAACACCTAAGTGAGTAATCAGACCTTTAAATAGCACTTCCACTTCTCATACTAAAAGTCCCAAAATGCACTGCAATAGCTGCCATACAGGCGAGAGTCCTGCACCGGCCCCTTCTCCCACTGCTTTAATTCTTTAACTACAAGCTCAATTGTTTGGCAGAGGTCATCAATAAATTCAGGGATATTTAATGTGTTAAAAAAACAGAACTAATCAAATCCGTTAACATTTCAGGGAACAGAGAAAACTATAAACTATGGTGTGGGATTTAAAGGTTTAAATAGCTAACAGTTGATTATGTGATGACATAAAGACGCACAAATATTTGGGACAAAATCAATTTGAAAAGGCAGAAGTATTTGTACATAAAATAGCAGTCAAAAATAACTTAAAATAGATGATATTGAGGTTGACAAACAAAAAAAACCCACACAAAGAAAATATTAGTTCTTTTGGTTTGTTTGCAGTTTTTCTGTATCCTCAAACCTTGACAGAAACAAAAAATGATGTGTTGTGTTTTTTTTTAACACATTAAATATTCCTGAATTTATTAATCTCTGCCAAACAGTTGAGCTGGAAGTTAAAGGGTTAATCAGTGGTCAGCGGATGAATGCATTGGTCAGTGCTTTAATGGCCTCTAAACTTGCCTGAATATAAATATGCTGCTCAAATGTTATATTTACCTCCACCAAAGAGGTTATGTTTTAGCTGATGTATGTTTGTTTGTTAGCAAGAATACACAAAAACTACTGGACGGACTTTGCTGAAATTTTCAGGAGATGTTGGTAATAGCCCAACTTTAAAATGATTCGATTTTGGTGGTGATCCAGATTACCGCCATTAGCAAATGATAGTTTCTGCTCAATTACTGTCTAACTAATAATGATATCAACACAATTCTAAGTGCTAGCTGTGGGTTTTCAGGGTGAAGGAATCATATTATGATGGTAACTTTATCATGGAACTACTGCTTATAGATGTAACAGCAATATGTGAGCTACCTTGGTTGAGGTTTGCGCTCTCTGAGTGCTTTCTGGTTCTGATTAAAACATAGTCAGTTTTGGACTGTTCAATAAAAGGCCCATATCTTAGACCATGTTTTAAATTTTGGCCTCTTCTGTGATTGGGTTTGACCTTCAGTAAAAGCCCAGAGTACGGGTACTCAAGGCTTTTTAAGGATCTGTGGGAACCCTGATCATTCATTTGATTACAAACACAGCAATCATCAGGAGGGATTTATTTCTGAAGGAGTGTTTTATGAGCTTCTATTTCAGTCTTACCTCCCACACTGATAGGGCTGCTGAGCCTCATCATTGCGATGTCATGATCGCTTCCGCTTGAGTCGTAGTCTCCATTCAGTATGACCCTGTCAACATAGGAACCTCCCAGAGTGCCCATATGAGTCTGGCCTGACACCACTCTCCAGCCACTCAGCTCCTTCTTACTGCTGCAGAGCCCAAAAGAAAAGATAAAACAGAAAGTCTGAGCAACAGTTTTCATGTCAGGCCTTTGAAAGAAACCAACAGGAAAAGGCTGCACCTGGAAACCATACAGACCTAGCAAAGCAGTGGGCGGCAGTGACAACCCAACGCGGTGACACGAGCGAGCCTCCACACGTATGTCTGCCTCCCTGCTGCAGGCTGACCTGCCAGGGATAGTCCTCGATTGCAGCATCTGTACCTCCAACAATACGACTCCCAGGGCCCACCAAACCACAGCCTGAAACACAAAGTTGTCTTGTTTAACATTATTCCATTTCACAGCGAATGTTTAAATGTATTTCTCAACACTTTATTCAATTTTTCCACCTCAGCTTTTAATTCCATGTAAGAGATAAAGAACTAGTCTGCCATGTGCTGCTGAGAAAACTATTTCAGCCCACTACCAGCATGTACAGGCATGTCAATGAGAAACTAGTGACACATCCATGACACCCGCCAAACTCTGGCATGATAAATAAGGGAAAGTGTGTCACTGACGGTTGTTTTTTCGTCTAAAAAACACACTCACCTGAACAGGACAAAGACACCACAGATCCAGAGCTGCATGCAGTGCTGTAAAGGAAAAAAAAGGCATTTATAAAACACATAAAAGTTCTGTTTACACAAAAGGCCTCAATGAAAACAGCCAAAACTTAGAGCTTAATGTTGACCTTTCTTTACCCCGACAATAAAAACTTTTCCTCCTTGTTTTTAGATCTGACCTGTTTAAATAGAACATCTGTATTTTTTTTTTCACTTTCATGGAAACAAGCCATAAAGGGAACAAAAACTGGGGTTTTTGCCTTTTAGGAACAGAAACCATGAGAAAAAGCACAGTCAAACAGGATGGGGATGGGGCAGTAGAGTAGAGAGCAATTAAAAAAGAAAATGAAACACAAAAAAAACACAAAAAAGAGAATATAGACCAACTCATGAATTGAAAGCTTTGAATATTGATAAACCTCCCTGAGTACCTGGACCCATGCTGTTTCCCATTTCTCTTCCAAACGAGTCTCCAAAACTATTGTGAGACATTCCCATTTCAATTCGCCAAAACTCCCAGTCAAAAGCACCACGATCCATCTCATTCATTCTGCCTCAAAGCTGTCCATTCCTCCTCCTCCTCCTCCTCCTCCCATACAACCTCCAAAACCCAGTCCATCCATTCCCCCAGACCCATGTTGCCCACTGTTTAGCTGAGCAGCACCAATAAGCTGGCCACCAGATCCCAAGCCTAGACCAATAGCACTCAGACCATGAGGAAGAGTTGACTGCTTCTTAGGTGGTCCAAAATCTTTGAGCCTGTTTTTCAAACCTTTCTTTAAATAAGTTATTAACCCCAAACTCATCCTTCCATACAAGACTTAACTATGTTGAGATTTAAGAGATGACATATAAAACAATCGCAAATCTGATTTACAGCCTTCAAATTTTGTTCTGACAGTTGCTTTGGTGCAACTGTCAGAATTTGTGCAGTTTCTCTATTGTGCAATGTAAGCTTGCTGGTTATGCACATCGTCCAGAAGATGAAGAAGATGTGAGCTACAGTCTACACCTGACTGGCGTGTCCGGTGTAGAGGCAGAGGGGATATGTTAAGAGTCAATGCATCAGCAGGAACGACAATAACAGAGAGTTAAAATGAATCGAGTCCATGGTCATCAACCTTTAAATAATGTGTGAGACTGCACCGACACAAACATCACTGTTCATCCAACTAATGACCAATAAATTCACTTTTTAAAGTCAGGAAATAGGAAAATAAGTTTGTTGTATTAGTTCAACCAGTGACTGTGTAAACTGATTACTTTGAGTTGCCACCACAGTTGACTTGGTGGGTATGTTTGTGTTAGCTTAGTGTTTTTGGCTGTATTTTTTTACATATAAACTACTGATTGGTATTTTTTGATACAATGATTAAAAAAAACACTTCACAGTGAAACACTGAAGAGTACACCCTCTGTTTCTGCCAAGTACCTCAACTACAACATCAATCAGCACAGTTGGCTGCAAGCCATTAGTTAACAAGGTCACTCATTGGACCGTAACACTGAGACAGTTACAATGAAAGAAAACATTGTAGAAATTGAGTACAGACGAAGCTGACGGTCAGGTCTGACCACAGATCATCAGTTATTAACAAATATATGATGATGATATTAATTATTGGTGTTTTTCTGGTAATTGTTAGTATGTTTGTGAGCTTGTAAACAAGATAACTTAAAAGGGTATGAATGGATACTGATTACATTTTCAGGACATGATAGCCATGGCACAAAGAAGGAGTAATTACATTTTGGTGGTGATCTGAAACTGGATGCAGATCCAGGAATTTTTTAAAAGGATTTGTTAACAGTGTGCAATAGGGCAGTTTTCAACATTTTTGCTAACAACTTAATAAGTTCTCAAAGAATTCTGATGACTTTTTTAGGACATCTTGGCACAAGAAAGAAGTTTTAAGATTTTGGTGGTGATCCAAATCTGAATGTGGATCTTGGAATAATTTTAAGGATTTGCTAATATTGTGAAATAGGGAAGTTTACACATTTTTAACAATAATAGGCTCAAAAATGTTGGGAATGCCTTGGCGGAGTGAACACTTTCAGTCTCTCTAAATTACTGCTATATTTGTAGTTTACTGCTGACACAATCAATCAATCAAAATGTATTTATAGAGCACTTTACAACACTCAAAGTGACCAAAGTGCTTTCCAGTTAAAAATAGATAATAAGATAAGAAAACAATGGGTAATTACACACAGCCTGAGGTCTTTTTTGTGCCCTCTAGTGGTATCTTCCAGTATAATGCGTTACATGCAGGCAAGTGTTAAAAACAAAGGCACTCATGACACCAACAGACAGGGACAAACAGCAATTATATCTCTAACCAAATACTTTTGGGTCAAACCACAGTGCCAAGTCTGATGAGCGTTAGTAGAATGCCATGCCCAATCTGATTTGATTAAGGTGTGTCTATGCAAGAGGAAATGGATACCCAGCAGTGTTACCAAAATGTGTTAGTCTGACTTTGAAAGACTTAGTTTGGTTCAGTTTCAGTAGGAATTAAATGTTTAAATGCATTTAACTGACTTTACTGACTGCATGTAAATGCACTTACTTTATAGCTGAAGTCAGATTTACAAAAGGACAAATAATAGCGTCATGAAACATATTACAAAGACCTCCTTCTTTCCTTTTTGTTGACAGTTGTTCTCACCTGTCTTTGGTAGCCTGATGTACAGGTGTGGTCGTAGTTCCAGGCCTGACAGCTGTGAACCGTCCTCTTTTCATCAAGGACATTAGGTTGTTCACTGGGACGTTGGTGCTTTTAGGGTCACTGCCAAGACACACAAGACAATGTAAGACTCCACTTAGGCTTTTTAAACATTTAGATTCAGTGATCCTTGGTGGGCTCACCTTGTGTATCCCAGCTGTTTACACGCTGTCTCCGTGTGCTTTTGAGACCAGTTATCACTACACACACTCCGCCAGCCTGTCTCTGCACTGTACACCTGCAGGACATTTCGACTGGACATAAGACGCACTGTTGGGAGGAACGACACAGTCAGAATAAAAAACATGCTCTGTTTCTGATGACAAAGGGAGAGAGAGTCAGGTGTTTTATTTACCTGGGAAGGTTGTGTTGGCTTTAAAGCTGGTTACACAAGTTATCTCATCCTCTCCCCCGATGCAGTCTTGCTTCCCATCACACGCTTTGTCTAGCGGGATGAACTTAAATGAACGCTTGCAGAAGAAGAACTTGCTGTCAATCAGCCTCTTGACTGGGGGGAAAGGAGTGACACAGTGGAAGAAATGCGGTTAGATTCACAATTGTCTTGGCTGACTGATTCCTTTCTTTAAAGTCACACCGACATAAACTGGATTCTTGGTCTAAGCTGTGACAGTTGATGGAAATGTGATGTCAACTCTGTGGTCTTAGGGTGTGTCCTTAGAAAAAAAAAGACTTTGAATTTTGACTCACTGAAGAATGCTGCGGTGGCTAGTATTCCCAAAAACACCACAACGGCTAAGATAGTGAATAACACTTTCTTCTTATTTGAGGCCTTCTGAGTCTTTTGCGCCGTCATGGGCCTTCTGTGGCGGCCTGGTCGTGGAACCACTTTGGGGAAAAGGAAGACAACAGATGAAGCCATGATGGGAGAAACATAAAGAAGAGGTAGAAAGCTCTGAGAATAAAATTGCCCATTACTAAAATCAAATGGACAGCTTACCTGCCGGCCTGGGATTCAAAGGTCTAGTGCTATCCTCAGGCGTCTGGACGACTTGCTGTGGAAGAGCAAAAAAAGTTATGAGACAAAGTTAGCGCAGGCCTTGAAACAACACTGAGCTCTGTGTGGTTTGAGAAGAAATAAAGTATCAGCACACAGTGATTGTCTAGGTGGAGGTGTTGGTTTGTGATTGGGCGATTTTGTTTGCACAGTGCCACGCAGTTATCCCCATGTTGGTAATCTGTTAGCATATGACCTGTTCTGTTTACCTTCACGTGACGAATGACTTGAAAATGTGACTCTATTTCTCAATCAATTCAAAACATGCAGCTAAAAACAAAAACTTCAGACATGGATACACCAGGAGCAGAGCTGGTCAGTCACTCACTACATTGGAAATGTCAAAAGGAGGAAAGGCATCAATTTCCACGGCTAAGCTGGTGACACAACTCTACACTGATGGGTCTTGTGATGACACAGAACCAACTGAAGCCCTTTTTAATAGTGATGCATATGCTAAAGCTGGGACAGTATAGAGTTTTTGAAAAACAGATCTAACATTAGAAACTAGTATTTTTATTGATATTGTTGCTGAGGTGCTAAAATAGCATCAAGTACGCCACCATTAGGGAGGCCGATCCTGAGAATGAAAAAAAAGCTGTCAGAAAAAGTGTGAGCATAATGAATGTTTCCCAAATTTCACATAATGCCACATGGTGCAATATGGTGGTAATGTAAAATGGTGAGCTGCAGCCCTAAGGCCTCTGCATCTAAACAATCCTACTTAAAAATAAATACTTTAAGATTTTGGTCCATATTTCCCAGTCCTACGTGATACTGAATTATATCTGATAAGCTGATATTTCTAAAATCGTTATCACCATGTCGGTGTTTTGGGGTCTCAACTCAATTAAAACTGACCTGATCCTTACACTGTGTCAGTTTGTGTTAGAAACAGATGCAAAAATGAGAAACAATATTTCATTCTCTGAAAGTGATACTGCTGATGCTTTTAAGTAGACGTTAAGGAATAATAAGGTAAGGCATTATGGTATATTCATACAATCTGGCGATATTTCAGCAGTTATGTGGTATAAACAGTGCTTAACAAACTCATTAGACCACCACCCAATGTAAGGTTTATGCAACGGCTGCCCTAAATTAAGCAGCATTGGTAATTAAAATCATTTTTGTGTTTCTGTAATGCTTAATACAACAGTGTGTTTAAACTCTTTAACCAAAAGACATTTTAATGCTAAAATATAATTATTATTGTTGAACATGAATTTTCAAATATAGTGTTTCACAAAAAAAAAAAAAAAAACAACCAGAAAAAAATTGTAAAGAATTTCTTGACTAAGATGTCAAATTAGTCATTCACTTGCATTCCTGAACAGGAAAATTAGTTATAATGGGTGAGTGTATTTAATTTCTGACTTCTCAGAGAAGTCCAGTGAGCAGCTCAAATGTGTGAATAAAAGGTGAATTCAGTTTAAAATTCCCCATTCCTGTTCAAAATGTGTGTCAAATACCAAAAAAAATTTCAGTTTAAACAAGTTTTTGAAGGATTTCAAAAATATTTCTATATTTTTTGGATTTAATGACAGGAGGTGGTCTCATAAATTTGTTAAGTAATTGGCATGACTGATGTGTATGGCAGTTTTACTGGCTGTAAATATCATATATATATATATAGCTGATATTTACAGCCAGTAAAAAACTGCCATACATATCAGTCATGTAAATTATTGACACTGATGTCGAACTTTTTAAGCTGTTATCTGCCACGACCAATATTTTACAGATAACAACATGCATGGTGGATAACTTTTTAAAGTTCAATCAGGACAAAACAGGTTTTATTCATTAGAGAGACACTGGATAGAAAATTCAAAGCCCTGTCTTTTAATCCCTGCCAACAGAGGTGATATGTTATCTATACCTTAGCTTTGAATCAAATTTCAGTGCCATTACAATAACCCTTTTATTACAAAAGTTGTTTTGCTTGTAAAACACTTTGTGCTACATTACTTTATCTGAGGGTGTTTACAAAATCTGATTGATTGATCAACTTTCTTATGTTACTGTGATTGAGCAGCATCATTGAGAACTTCTGTTTTGTTGGCAAGAATTCTTACTTTTTCTGAAGTATATTTCTGAGGAGGTGCTGCACTTGGCTACATATCACATACAACTAAAGACAGAGAAGATCATACAAAAAAAGCTCTTAGCAGTCATAAAAAAGTAAGAGAAAAACCTCAATTTTATCCAAAATGTTTCAAAATGTGTGCCATAAAACAACAGTCTGCTCAGGGGTTGGATTCTTATTGTCTGTAAAAAGTAAAGAAACTCCTTTAGTTCCTTTAACGTAACTATTTAGACCCCTATGTAACTTAAAATGAATTACTTTTTAATTTTCCCCCCCAAAAGCATTAAAGGGCAGTGGTCTTGCTTAACTTAAGTGAACATTAATCATGAGTACATCACTCTTTACTCCCTCCATCCCTGACCGGGTGCATAATTACATGAAAATCCTCACTTGAACACACACGGTGCACAGTGTGCCACTTTGAGTGGTCACATTACACCCATGTGCCTCCCTGTATAGATTAGACACTCCATGTGCTGCAGGCTCCTCCCAATGTCTATTATCAGACAGACCCCCCCTGAAACTGATAGACCCTGTAAGTACAGAACTGTCTGCTGTGGTGTGGTCTGCTGGGACTGAGTAAGGCCCCCATTTAAATGCAATGGATACGTTGGAGACAGAACACACTGTTGTGTTGCAGGGTGGTACAGAGAAATGGGGGACCGCCCTTCAACCACAGGAGCGACGTTAAAACTTAAAGTATCCTTAGGCGAGCCATCAGCATGATCCCTGTTGTTACGTAAGGTCATAAGGAACATTGCAGTCAGCATTGTGTTTGTAGGGTGTAGTAAAAATTACAAAGGGTAATACCTTCACTCATGTACAAGGGAAATAATCCTCTAAGACAGGGTTCACAAAGGGTGAAGGAGTTAAACTATCCAACAATTAACAATGAATATGTTTTTAAAGATAAAGGCCATGATGGTGGACAGCTGATCGGTTTCGGGTTATGTGAGTTGAGCAACTAAAATTGAGACGTGATGAAAAGCTGGCAAAGGTAATAAGAGTAAATGTAAGCAGCCTTCTATTTCACTTGTTTGTTGGGCTAAACAAATATAAGTATATATTAGTATAACAAACTAATATCTAAGAATTTGTGTGTACACCTTAAGAAAGACCTTTAGAAAAAGGTCAAAATGTAAATAAAAATGTTAAAGATTGAGTATAAAGTGAAAATATCAATTATGTAAATAGAAAAAATTCAATTTACAGGACAAGATAAATCTGAAGTGTCAACCTTTTAAAAGTTTGTGTAGTTTATCCATCTATACCAGAGATGGGCAGCTTCTGTTAACAAGAGGGCCACATCAGTTTTAACCTTATGGCCAGAGTGCCAAACTGTTGTAATCTGTCAAATATTTCAACTTAAAACTGCAATTATGTATGAGTAACCAAAAGAAAAAAAAGTTAAACTTACATAAAAAAAATATTTTATTTTTATTAATTTAAACTCAAAGTAGTAATACTCAATTTGGAATGCTAAACACAGAATTCAAGCCAATTTCAAATATGTTTTATGTGAGTTGCAGAGAATTTACTGGTTATTAATATATATTTTCCATACTTTTGGATCTGTATTTTAATTAATGCATTTGGTAATGTGTTGTACAGAACCATGACAGCCAATGACAGCTTGATTTTCTTGAAAATATTTCTATTTTTTTTTTTTTTGCCTTGGCCCATTTGTCACTTTTTCTGCAATAAGATCAGGGGTGGGCAACTGTGACCTAAGGGCCACATGTGGACCCCCTGTTTCTTCAATGCAGCCTGCCAGTCAATAAAAGTATTAGAAAGTGTATCTAAATAAAGAAAATGTGACAAAATTGACCATGGCAATAAAAAATAGAAATATTTTTAAGAAAAGAAGCTGGTATTGGCTGGCAAGTTAATGTAAGACTATTTGTATGTATTACCAAATGCATTTTAAAAGTAAAGATGGAAATGTATGAAATGTAAAAACATATCTGACAGGTATCTGAATTCTTTTTACCTTATCAAATTGAGCATTGCGTCTTGCATTTTAGTATAAATTCAACAATTACATAATGTCTTTTTATCAGAGTTATATATTTGCTACTTTTCATGAAAAATTATAGTTTCTGGCACAATCATCTTAAAGACCTAGTGAAGGTAAACCCTGTGTTAATGAGGTAATGAAGGAATAAATACATTTATCTATATTTATATATATTTTTTTCAAGTTAGTTTTATGCACCATTGACTTTGTTCTGGGAATAGTTTTTCAACTTATCTCTAAAAATCTGAATTTTTTCCAATTTTTAAATTCCTTGAAGTTTAAATATTGATCTCAATTAACATGTCAACTGTATGTGAGAGGATTAGGGCCACTGAAAAAAAAGTTAAGAGGTTGAACATTTTTTAGAGATTGAAAACTTTTTTAAGTGTGTGAAATAATTTAGAATTCAATATTCTGACTTTTACACTGACTTAAAAAAATCATCCCCTATTTTTTTTTTCAGTGGCCCCGATCTTCTTCTGCACTTACAACTGTTTTCATAAAAATGTAAAAACATTTTTTCTTCTTTACTCTCAAGTGAAATATTTTAAAAATCCTTTTTCATTTCCGTATCAAATCATTGCTCTTTAACTAATCTGAGACCTTATTTCTTAGTTCCTTTGTTATGTTGTGGTATTTTTAACTTAATCTTTGGGTTATTGAATAGTTGGTCATCGTTTCATTTGGCCCTTTAACGCCTTACCTTTGGGGGGTGTCATTAAATTCACACTTACCGGAGTTAAGGGTTCACCTTCTGCCTCCGGCCTGAAAGCTAACGTGCGCTTCTGCTGCAAGAACCTGTCTGGCTTCAGCTACAATGGGGATATTTGGCTCCAGGTGAGTGGGTGTCTTCTTAATTATGGTTAATTTACTTGTAAGCCAACATTTGAAGCGATAATTAGTCGTTCTGAGAGTTGTGCCTGTGTAAATGCCGCCGGTTTTACTGTGAGGACGAGGCAGTGCAGCGTGCTTAAATGGGAAGAGTTAGCTGCCGAGCTAGCATGATGCTAACTGACTGTTGCTGCTGGTACCGTCAGAGCTGCAGGGCCTGGAGAGTTTGACAGAATATCCCCACAGGAACATTTCTAAAGTTAAGCTCCTACCTTTAAACAAATAGTCTGTCTGATTTTTGAGTAGAGATAACCTAATTCATTAATACAAACAAAAATAAAAACAAATAGCAAAATTGAAGTCCTTCTGTTGTTAACAGAGCCATATTTGTAGTTCTTTTTCCTTTCGTACTTGTGATAAAACCAAAGTTTGGTGCAATGGCATTTCTTTGAAAGCTCAAATAAATCCATTAATACTGATAAATATACAAATAAATGGCAAAATTTAAGTACATATCTTGTTAACAGAGGCATTGTTGTAGTTCTTTTTCCTTAACTTATTGTGATAAAAATCACAGTTTGGTGCAATGGCATATCTTTGAAAACTCTAACTAATCCATTAATATTAATACATGTGCAAATAAAAAGCAATATTGAAGTCCATATCTTGTTAACAGAGGCATTGTTGTAGTTCTTTTTCCGTAACTTATTGTGATAAAATCACAGTTTGGTGCAATGGCATATCTTTGAAGCTCTATCTAATCCATTAATATTAATACATGTGCAAATAAAAAGCAATATTGAAGTCCATATCCTGTTAACAGAGGCATTGTTGTAGTTCTTTTTCCTTTCGTACTTGTGATAAAACCAAAGTTTTTTTTGCAATGGCATTTCTTTGAAAGCTCAAATAAATCCATTAATACTGATAAATATACAAATAAATGGCAAAATTTAAGTACATATCTTGTTAACAGAGGCATTGTTGTAGTTCTTTTTCCTTAACTTATTTTGATAAAAATCACAGTTTGGTGCAATGGCATATCTTTGAAAACTCTAACTAATCCATTAATATTAATACATGTGCAAATAAAAAGCAATATTGAAGTCCATATCCTGTTAACAGAGGCATTGTTGTTGTTCTTTTTCCTTAACTTATTGTGATAAAAATCACAGTTTGGTGCAATGGCATATCTTTGAAGCTCTACCTAATCCATTAATATTATTACAAATGCAAATAAATAGCAGAATTGAAGTCCATATCTTGTTAACTGGGCATTTTTTAGTTATTTTTCCTTTCGTACTTGTGATAAAACCAAAGTTTGGTCCAATGGCATATCTTTGAAAGCTCTTACTAATCCATTAATATTAATAGAAATACAAATAAATAGCAAAATTGAGGTCTTTATCTTGTTAATAGGGCATTTTTGTACTTCTTCTTCCCTTAGTAATTCTGATAAAATCACAGTTTGGTGCAATGACATATATTTGAAAGCTAAAACTGAATTTAGAAAAATGATAAAAGCTGTTAAATGGTTCACTTTTACTTAACTCGCAGTGCTCCAAGAGCACAGCCTACACCAAGGCATTTTCAACATCGTCAATTATTGTCAGAAAAAATGGGGAAGACTGCCCTATCTGGCAATGTTAAATTCTAGGATGCACATCACATCAGATCACCACCAAATTCTAATCACTTCCTCCTTGTGCCATGACTAACATTCCCTAAAATTGCTTCAAAATCCTTGGAGAACTTGTTTAGTTATTAACAAAAAAGTGGAACACTGCCCGACCTCCCACTGTTAACAAATCCTTAAAAAAACACAAGGCTTTAAAATTCAAACACAGGCAACATCAGATGTAGGGCTGGGTGATATGACCTAAAAATGTTTTCCCCGATTTTTTTCAACAACACCGATTTACGATTTTATATAAAAATATATTCCCAAACCTGACAGACCTTCCCTCTTAAAGCTAAGCGTGCATGCCATAAAATGTTGATTATGTAGTTTGTCTGCATAAACACTGAAGGCTGAGCTATTTTAACAGAATATTAACATGGAACTCCCGATCAAAATTTAATCTCATTTAAAAAAGAAATATTAGCCTAAACTTGTGCTTGTTTCCTCCATCATAAAACTGTATATATTTTCAGTATTACAGTTTTCAAACATTGAAACAGCTTACATTAGAGTAAGTCTAGAAAAAAATCTCAATTTTTAATTTTTCAATCTGATGCAGAAAATAATTCAATTTAATAATTAATAATAGTAATAATAATTTAATTGATTTAATCAGTATATTGCCCAGCCCTAATCAGATGCATTTCATTATTTCCCATTACACATTTAAAAATCTCATGTTCACCATGAACCTTATTTCAACCATTTATCCATGACTGATATTCTAAAACCCATTTACTCTGGGGGAACCAGAAAGTGCTAAATGCTCCCTTACTTTAGCATGTTTGGACTCATTCCTGCACCAGGCTTTTTAAAAACATTTCCAGGTATCTTACTAACAGCTACATTTTCTGTATGGCAATTATACTCCCACATATCAAAGGATCAACGGTCATTGACAGATCAGATACAAGTCATATTATATTTCGGCCATCTAAGTTCAAGATACAGAGGTCTGCATCTCGTAGCATTAATATGACATACACAACTATGAAACTCTGATAGATTGTTTACAAACTGAAGGGAAAGTGGTAAATAAAGTAGCATAGGTTATTGTTCACTGAGACAAAGTGGTTAAACTACAGCCTTAAAAAAATTTTCATGTCATAGAAAAACGAACATAACTGTGATACTCCTATGAATCATTCTGTATTTAATCCACTGCTAAATTTCTTTAGATTCAGTTGACGACCGCTGTGTGGTCATCTGTTGTTTGGGGCATTGTTCTTCGTATGTCAGCTGGAGACTCATGTTGCGTGTTTGTCTTTGTCAACACAGCTGAAAGTAGATTTTAACGTTAGGATGGCTGCTCAGTAGCTTCTGTGGAAGTTTGAGCAGGTGGTGTTTGGTTTCTGACTGACAGTTTGAAGACCACACAGCTGTTCTTTCTTTGTCTTTTTTCAAAGCTTTTCAGCTATTGTTGTCTCTACAAATATATTTATTCGGTTGATACCTCTCAAGTGCTGAGAGTTGTATAAATAGCTGTGGATTTTTTTTTTTTAGAAACCATTGCAAAACAAAACAGCTAAAGGGGAACAGAAAAGCATTTTTATTCTCGCTTCTGCTTTCTAGGTTTCACATGAGTTCTCTTGTGTTTTCTACATAAGTGTGTACTGCCAGGCTTGATTTTTTTTTTATACTTCCTAATTTAAAAAAAATGTCCTGTTGAAGTTTGATAGTGAATTTTGATGCCTCTGGAGACAGGTAAAAAGACTAGACTTACTTAGTTTGTTTATTTGTCTCCATAGGGAAATTGGGGAGACAGGAATCGCAGACATTTGGTAACAAAATACAATATCAACACTGATACAGTGTTAAAAGTGAATAAATAAAAACACATCAGCATCACTAGAAGCTCAAACAGTGCACTCACACGGAAAAGAAATGCAAAGGAAACCTAATAGTGATGGACAGGCAGGTGGGTTTAGACCAGCTAGGCCTATTTAACATGGCCGTTTCTCATTGATCATTTAAAAGTTTGATTGCTTGTGGAACAAAAGAAAATTTGGATCTGTTTTTTGGTGAACAGAAAGTCACAATAACGCTGCCTAGAGGGCAACAGTGTAAATGAAGGGGCAAGGGGGTGTCTCTGATCACCATCACCCACAGTGCCGAATGCCTTTTTTAATGTTCTCTGTTTATAAATGCAGTCCAGATTTGCAAACGGGACGCTTATGAAGAGGTGAGTCTTGTCGGGCAGGTTTTTATTTTAGAGAACAAGGCTCTCTCTGTTATACATCAGCCATATTGACCTCGTAACAACCTCAGTCACTCTTACATAAACCAGAATTTCATGTTTTCACGTCCACCATAAATTAAAAGAAAATGCTTGCCATACAGCCATGGTACCTAAGTCTACCTGGTTTGTAAAGAAATCTCTCAGATTTCTCTTTATTGAGGGTTGAACTTGTGTTTATAAGGCCCTGCAGCACTTTGTCATGTAACATGAGAGTTACATGCCAAAGTGTCGAGTATTGTTCTTAACTATGGTAAAAGTACTACTTTGAATCACACATTAACTTTAATAGCCATATACTCTTTCACTTTATGTAACAAGATGTATGTTCCAGGAGGCAGGTTTTCATCCAAAAGCCTTTTTACAGGATTTGAATTAATTACCAAAAGAAAAATGCAAGTGTTATCTGCACTATGCCTGTTCCCAGCTTTTCAAGCCCCAAACTGTCATATATAAAAACACATTAAGCACCACTTCCTGCTCCATATGTTACCTTTAACTGATCGGACAAAACATTATGACCACTGACAGGTGAAGTGAGTAATACTGATTATCTCTTTATCATGGCACCTGGGATTTATTAGGCAGGAAGTGAACATTTTGTCCTCATAGTTGATGCTAGAAGCAGGAAAAATGGGCAAGAGTAAGGATTTGAGTGAGTTTGAGGAGGGCCAAAGTGTGATGGCTTGACGACTGTGTCAGAGCATCTCTGAAACTGCAGCTGTTTTGAGGTGTTCCTGGTCTGCAGGGGTCAGTATCTAAAGTGGTCCAAGGAAGGAACAGTGTTGAACCAGCGACAGGGTCATGGGTGGCCAAGGCTCACTGATGCACATGGTGAACAAAAACTGGCTCGTGTGATCTGATCCAACAGATGAGCAACTGCTACTCAGATTACTGAAGAAGTTAATGCTGGTTTGTTGTATTGAAGCAAAAGGGGGACCAGCACAATATTAGGGAAGTTGTCATAATGTTAAGCTGATTTGTGTATATTGGTTAAACCTATTAATTTGATATTTTGTCATTGAAGAAGATTTTAAAAACAAAAATCTAGTTTTTTTCCATGCCACTTATTTTGTTTCCCCTGTACTTCAGAAGTTAAACACACAACAGCTTAAGATTGTCCTGCTTTTATTATGTTAGGGCCTGACTTTTTTGCGCATGCATATTTCTAGCCCTGTATTATTATTATTTTTTTTTTCTGAAATCGAATAATGATAAGTAGGGGTAGGAATTGCCAGTGGCCCTACAATACAGCAAAACTTGAGTCCTGAATTCATTTTATTCATACCTCATGTTTAACAGCATGCTAAGTATTGCAAACATGGCAGGTGGATAACATTGTGATACATTGAGATTTTTTATATTTATGGATAGTTCACAACCATATTATTTTTTGTATATAGATTAAAGTGATTCATTTGATTTTTTTGTTGTTATATATAATTAAAAAAATAAAAAATAGATTTTTTGCCACTTATTTTGTTCCCCCTGTACTCCAGAAGTTAAAGACACAGCAGCTGACACAGCAATTTCAATTATGAAATTGTGCCCAAATGCCCAAATTTGTTCCGTAAAGTTGCTCAGAAAGAGGGAAATAGTAGTTTAATTTGTTTTGGGATAGACCTCAGTACAGCTACTCAGTGGTTCCCACAGTAAAATGGTAAATATTTTAATACTCCATGCACTGAGCAATATGGTATTGGTGAAGACATGTAAATATGTTAGATAAATAGCCATTTATTTATATTCTATCATAGTATTTGTGCTTTTAAACAATCTTAATGGTAAATGTTTGGCTCTGGTTGTTAATTTGTAAATTATGTTAACCATGGGCATAAAAAGAATCATGATCACATCAAGATTGTGATACTGCCAAAAAAGTGATACTTTTTTTCACATCATCCACCCCTACATGTTGGTTTTATTTTGAAGTCTGTATTTTAGCAGATAATTAAGACTGGTTTCTCTGAGTCACTCTTAACTAAAACAGGTTCAACCACTATAACATTGTTGTGACCAACAATGTTGTGTCATCCTTCACGTTTGTGCGCTGTGGTCATTTAGAAATTCCTCTCATTCTGCGTGATGAACTCCTTAAGAGTCTCATTTTGTCTGTAAAACTCACTCCAGTGTTTCAGGTTAATGCTGCTGGAGTTAACCTCATGTTTCATGGCCCAAAGAGAAACATAAAGAGTGATACTCTTCCTATTTTTGGACAGCACTCTGCCATTGATATTTAGACCTAAGCAGGAGCCTTTAAATAGAGAGTGTTCAGTACGAGGGCTCCAGTCATATCTTGCCTTTTCATTAAAGAAATATAGAATGAAAAAAGTTCACAAAGACAAATAAGTGCAGATCAACCTCATCTAATCCGGATAACAACAACAAAAAAGCATTTCTATCTTGTTCCATGAATTATGTACATCTCTCCAGAGTAGAGCTTGCCTTTATGGATATAAAAGCTTATCTTTTTTAGCTGAATGGTGATACATGATAAGCATCTTGTTTTTCTGATACTACATTACTATCATTAGGGTGGAGTATTTTTGTGCTTGTTTGTCGTACTCTGATGCTGGTGCTAAATTAATATTTTAAAATCATTACCGGTGTCTTGACAGTTCCTTAACTGATATTTTACGAGAGAAAAGAGAGTTATATTCCCTTGTCATGGCCCATGTGATTTTTACATCTATTTCCTGTTATGTCTTTCTCTACAGTGAGAGAGCAACATTAAACAGCTCAGAGAAGCAGAGATGGTTAACCATGGTTAATGGTACCCTTTTTCTTTCTCAAAATTGATGTCAGGAGTAATTCTAAAAGTAATTTGTACTCAGAAAGTGTCCAATTTCCACTTTATAAATAAGTGTTTTATTCACAATCATTATGGCCATCAGTATAATAGTAAAGAGTTTATCTTTATGTGTGTGAGACTGGCTTAAGCTGCCTTTTAAAACATGTTTTTTCATATCCTTTAACATATGTTCAAAAATGTCTGTTTTCAGGTTTGGTGAAAGGAGATGCATTTTTTTTCTCCTTGTTAGATTCAGCGATGAATTGAAAAGTTATCAGCTAATGAATCGGTAACAGAAATGATCATGGAATTGCTCCTTAAATTAAACACAGTAATTACTATGATAACTCATTAAAGAAACATTTAACATATAATACCCATCCATCTATTTTCTTTGGTTAATTAATAGTCTCTTTTTTACTCAAGATTAGGCCTGGCAACTTTTTTTTTTTTTTTTTTAATGAACACCAGCATAAAGCCAGTGGTTCTCAAATGCTTTGGCGGGGCACACAATGTGCCTTGAGGCAGGTCTGGGTGTGCCTTGGGAATTTCAAAACACATGTTGAATCAAACAATAAATAAACAACTGATTAATGAATGCACTCTGAATATATTTGTTACATAACTCTGTCAATAATATATCTAGTCATACAGTTACATGCCATAATTTACAGGCATTTGTAGATAAATATAAATATGTGAACAGACTGATAAGATGGTGTGACACATAAAAGAGGCTATATTTCATGGGTAAGAGTTCAGTGTACCTAGAGAATTTAGCCTGATTATAGGTGTGCCTTGGGCAGAAATATACGAAATAATTTATCGAATTTATTTCAGTTGGTTATTCCTGCCTTTTAATAACACCAATTGGCATTGTATTTTCTGGGGTTGGGAAGCATGATTACTCACTTACAACAAGGTACAACTTGGAAGGATTGTGCCTTCATGGGTGGCGCTACGAAAAAAGTGCCAAAATCTCCTCTTCCCCTGGAGCAAAGCCCAGGGTTTTACAGTGGAGCAAGAATAAGGAGAAGGTCTCCTTGGGTTGTTGTCTTCTTGGGGCGTCCACTTCTTGGTCTGTCTTTGACTTCACCAGTCTAACAGAACTTGATCCTAAGTTTGGAAATGGTACCAACGCTGACACCAAATACTGCTGCCACTCTTTGTTCTTGAACACCAGCTTCCAGTTGCAGGAGATTTTGGCACTCATTTATTTTCAGTGCTACCTACAGGTTTAGCTGTTGCTCAATCCATGAACGCATGATTCTTACAAGTTGTGCTTTCTTGTAAAGGTGACTAATCTGGCTTTCAATCTCAGACAAAATACAATATAATGTTTCCATTTTTTTTGAGGAGTAAAGTTTAAAAACAAAGGACAGAAACTGTACTAATACCACAATACTTTCTCCTATTCCTCACTTTAGAGATATATTGATAAATCTTTAACAGTTCCATTGCCCAGCGCTACTCCAGATAATGGGAAAGCTTCATGTACGTCACATTGTTTTTTTTTTTTTTCTAAGATTATTTTTTGGGCATTTTGTGCCTTTATTGATAGGAGAGAAAGTGACAGTGGTAAGTGTTGTTAAAGTGGGCGTGACAGAGTAGGGGAGGACTCTGCGAACTGGCTCACAGGATTCAAACACGGGCCGGCAGAAACATGTACATGGGTCGTGCCTGGTTGCTTACCACTCTGCAAAACCAGCACCCTGGTTGCACATTTCTCCTTTCCTCTGCCGTTATGATACTTTGTGAAATTTACAGTGGTAACTGTCTATAATGGTGATCCTGCTGTGCTTACTATTAATAAGTTTCTATTAAATTCCTCAAAATATTATTTCCTCATCATAATGATGTCTTGCCAAACACCCCTTTTGAGAAGATGACAGCAGAAAATAGGTCAACAACACCTTGGATTAAGTTGTATGAATTCATTAAATCAGAGGGGATTAGGCGCAGGAGGGATGAGACATCACTAAAACCTGACGGTCCAGGCAGATGGCTAAAGAGAGTCATGTTTCCAAGAATGAGAAAACACGTGTGACAAATCAAGTTCTGTTTTGTCATACTGACATGACGCAGTTTACTCTCTTTGTTGCCATGACTTCAGTTATATTTTGATGAGAATCAGCACATCCAACTCTGGTTGTCAACTGAAAAAAGGTGGAGCGCCCCAAGTGGAGGAGTTCAGGTACCTTGGGTCTTGCTCACGATTGAGGGAATGATGAAGCAGAAGATTGACAGACGGATCTGTGCGGCGTCAGCAGTGATGTGGATTGTGCACAGGTCGGTCGTGGTGAAAACAGAGCTGAGCTGCAAAGCGAAGCTCATAATTTTCCACTCAGTCTTTGTTCCTACTCTTACCTATGGTCACGAGCTGTGGAAAGTGACTGAAAGAACAAAATCGCAGGTACAAGCAGCCGAAATGAGTTTCCTCTGAAGGGTGTCCAACCCCTTCCTTAGAGATTGGGTGAGAAGCTCGGTCATCCGGAAGGGGCTCGGAGTAGAGCCGCCTGCTCCTCCACATTGAAGGTAGCCAGATAAGATGGCTCAAGCATCTAATTAGGATGCCCCCATGGCGCCTACCTGGCGAGGTGTTCAGGGCACATCCCCATAGGAGACCCCGGGAAGACCCAGGACACACTGGAGGGCCTTGGAATGCCTTGGGATCCCCCGGGAAGAGCTGGACGAAGAGGCCAGGGAGAGAAAAGTCTGTGCTTATCTGCTTAGGCTACTGCCCCAGCGACCCGACCCCGGATAATCAGAAGAAGATGGTATGGTATGGCAAGGTAGCTCTCTATAATGGTGATCCTGTTGTGGTTACTTTTAATAAGATTCAATTAAATTCCTCAAAATATTATTAATTCATCATAATGACCTAACACCCTTTTGAGAAATTAGGTCAACAAGACCTTAGATTAAGTTGTATGAATTCATTAAATCAGAGGGGATTAGGCACAGGAGGGATGAGACAGCACTAAAACCTGACCGACCAGGCAGATGGCTAAAGAGAGTCATGTTTAAAAGAATGGACAAACACATACGTGATGAGTCAAGTTCTGTTTTGTCATACTGACATGACATAATTTCCTCTCTGTTGCCATGATTTCAGTTACATTTTGATGAGAATCAGCACATCCAAATCTGAGTCCACGGTTCTCGACTAGAAAAAGGTGGAGTGCCCCCTGCACAGGTCTGTCTCCTACTCTCACCTATGGTCACGAGCTGTGGGTAGTGACTGAAAGAACAAGATCACGGGTACAAGCAGCTGAAATGAGTTTCCTCTACAGCATTTCCTGGCTCTCCCCTAGAGATCGGGTGAGAGGCTCGGTCATCTGGGAGGAGCTTGGAGTAGAGCCGCTGCTCTTCCCCGTTCAGAAGGAGCCAGATAAGGTGGCTCGGGCATCTTATCAGGATGCACTAAGGACACCTCCATGGTGAGGTGTTCAGGCCACATCCCACCGGTAGGAGACTCGGGGAAGACCCAGGACATGCTGTAGGGACTATGTCTCTCAGCTGGCCTGGGAACGCCTCGGGATCCCCCAGGAAGAGCTGGACGAAGTGGCCTTTGGAGAGGAAAGTCTGGGTTTCTACCCCAGATAATCGGAAGAAGGTGGTATGGAATGGTAACTCTCCATAATGGTGATTCTGCTGTGGTTCCTTTCATTAGGATTCAATTAAATCCTTCAAAATATTATTAATTCATCATTACGGCGTCTTGCCAAACACCCTTTTGAAAAGATGACAGCAGAAAGTAGGTCAAGAACACCTTGGATTAAGTTGTATGAACTCATTAAATGAGAGGGGATTAGGCACAGGAGGGATGAGACAGCACTATAACCTGACTGACCAGGCAGATGGCTAAAGAGAGTCATGTTTCCAAGAATTGCAATTCAAGTTCTGTTTTGTCATACTGTGACATGACATAGTTTCCTCTTATTGTCGCCATGACTTTAGTTACTTTTTGATAAGCCGGAGCAGACTTCTAATACAATGCCTTACTATCATAATCACGTCCGTATCAGACTGATGGGGCCAAGCAGGACAGAATGAGCTGCTTCCTCCTCTGCTCCAGCCGTAAAGCATAACTGGGTCAGTCTTAACAGATAAAAGCCACGACACGGTAAACCTTTTGTTCAGGTATGGCCTTTCCCCCGCAGCTTCTCTGCTCCTCTGGATTATGTTCCTCTCAACTGAATCATTCACAAAAGAGCTTTTAAGAAACTGCCAGTGACATGTTAGAGGAGATTTAATCAAAGACACAGATCTTGACTTGTGCAGTCCCCACAAGATTAGATATTTAGAGGAAAAAAGGAGCTTATATACATCTGAATGAGCAGGAGTACACCGTAGACGTGTGAAATCAGGCACTCATATAAGAAGGTCCATACAGTGGAGCTCTAACTGAACTGCTGCTTTTTTTCTTTAGCTTGATTTTTGATTATTATTCAATAACCATAGTAAAAGGTTTGTTTTATTTTTTTTTTACTTGGAGTCCAATGTAGCCACAAGTCTCTGGCAAAATAAACAACAAAACCATGCTGAATATGAGAAATGTAGCAATGTATTAGCCCAACAGTAAAGATGCACAATATTAGACATTTGCTGAAATTGATATCCAAACTAATGATTACCAGTATCGATAATGATATTTTTTTTCAAGGGCATAAAGCCTCCAACTAAGTAAAACTGACCTGTTCCTTTCATAGTGGCAGTTAATTTGTGATAAAAACAGATCTTGGGCAAGAAAGCACCATTTTATTCTTTCATAAATGATACATTTGATTTTTAATAATTGACATTTAGTGATGATGGGATAAACCACTATGATGCATTTTTACTTTCTGCCAAAATTGGCAAATATATGGCCAACATGCATCAGAAATATTAGCAAAGACGTTCATATCTGCTGATAGGACAGTCACCATTAAAGGCAGTTATCTGCCCATACAGATATTGGTGCATTCCTATTTATTATTGATGTTAGCTAATTTATAGATGCCGGCCAATGGGCAGATAATGTAGCATGAATCAGTAATTGAAGCACAATCTGTTGTGTTGCATCAATTTGATGCTGACATCTAGTAGAGCTGTGCAAAATTTCTCAAATATCAGGGTGTTTTCTTTACTCTTTTCAGTACCAGTATTATATTTTGGTAAAAAATAAATGAGGAGAGATCATGTTCATGTCTTTGGACACCAATAATCAACTTTTTAGGCAAATATCAGCCAATTCTGATACTGTCATGCATCTCTAAATAAAATGTTTCCTTTCAAATCAAACTGAATGAAAGACAAGCTGCTGGACTGATAAGAGCCTTAAAAGTTCCTTCCTGCATCAGATACTGCCCCTGATCATAAAACTCTAATCAGATACAGACTCGTGTTTGAAGTCTTTGGATGTTTCCCGCTTCAGATTGAGATAACAATCCTAACATGCAAAACATAACTACCGCTTTGAGCCAGTAAGCAGCTGTAACTGGTTTAGCAAAAGAAAAACTTAAACAAGAACTCTTGAAGTAAAATGGTGTGTTTGAGCCATGTTCGCGATCACCAGTTTGAAAAGTCAAAATGACAATCAAATGGCCTTTCCAATGCAAACCTGTGACCCGCCATCCTCCACATAAGACAACTTTACTTACCCACATGATGTAGTTGTCTTTGTTTGTAAAGGCCTAGATGCAGCACACCAGACACGGAGCTCACAGTACGCTGCCCTCCCTCGCTGGAGGTGGGACTCCCCAGTAACTCGCTCAGAAACACCTATATGTCCTCGTCCTCTTCTCCTCAGTGGTCTTCTCCCCTTGTCTTTGCTTTAAAACCTGGTTTGATTCAGTCTCTTGTTTTCTGTCCCTCCCCTTTCTTTCTACAGCAGTGTAACTGAATCCTTGTTGAAGGTTGCCGGACTTGCCCCCTCCTTAAGACCCCAGGGCTGTAATGAAGTGCTCAGGAGCGTAGCGTTGTGTTTTGATTCAGAGAGAGCTGTTTTGGATGACCAAGCCCTGCTTACAAAACAAAACAAACCTCAAATATTCCAGGTAACCTGACACTTAAACCCTCCTCTCTCTGTGGCTGTCTGTCTCTTCCTACCTGTATGCCTCACTCATTTTTGTCCCTCCTCCCACTGCATACTTTTTAAAACCTCTGGACAGAAAGCGCACCTCTTCTTTTTTGGCCTCTTTTGTGTCCCGTAGTCCTTACCTACCCCTCAGTGCCTCTTTGCCTCTCAAATTCTACCCAAACATAAACCTACATAACTATCAAATCTGCTCTGGCATATGCAAAATATCAGCATTGCAAGTATGCACTTAAGTACAGATGAAACGTGACGCCATGTGTGCTGTCAGGACTGAGCTGTAAATCGCCCTGAGGCTGAGGTGTGTATTGTTTTCACAGTTGGTTAGTATCAGTCAGGAGTTTCATCTCTGACATAAAATTGTGACTCATATCATCTCATGTTTGTTGCGTTTAACCTTGTAGTGTAGGTGGATTTTCCTGATTGCATGTTTGTAATCGGGCCAATCCATCTTGAAAAGCTTCAAGCTGGTATGACTGAGCTTGGTCAGATGAGGAACTGACCAGTCATCCTAGGACAAGAAAGAGGTGTGATGACTGTGAGAGACCTGTAAACTATGACTGCTGTGAGGAGATTAGAAGGGATGCTGCTTGTTATAGTGAAGGTCTTATCAAACGCTAGCAACATGTCTTTATCAAGTAAAGAACTAAAGGTGGCTCTTGATGGAAAAAGAGCTTTTCGACCTTCTCCCAACATGTTACAGCAAGAGTTTGATTTATGGTTCTGTCTCTAATCTTGATAGCCTGCTTACTGTATCATCTGACTGACCTGTAATGAATGTGAGTGACAAAGCAATCATCTAATCCCCTTCTGGGTTTGTGTTTTTTTGGTTCTAACTCTCCCAAAGCTGTGTGACTGTAAATGTTGAACTTAGCTTTGTCTTTACAACTAGAAAGCACTCTGATAGCACAAACCTCCACCAAGATAGTTCACATATTGCTGTTACTTCTATAAGCAATAGTTCCATGATAAAGTTACCATCATAATATGATTCCTTGACCCTGAAAACCAACACCTAGCCCTCTGAATCATGTTGATATCATTATTAGTTAGACAGTTATTCAGCAAAAACGATCATTCGCTAATGGTGGTTATTTGGATCACCACCAAAATCTAATCATTTTAAGTTGGGCCATGACCAACATCTCCTGAAAATTTCAGCAAAATCTGTCCGGTAGTTTTTGCGTAGTCTTGCTAACAAACAAACAAACAAACATACGCCGGCAAAAACATAACCTTCTTGGCGGAGGTAGTAACATGCACATAATTTTATTGCTTTATAAGAATACTTCAAGGTCCTAGTGTGGTATTCAATGACATAAAAGTTCATAATCACGATTATATTAATGAACACAGAGCTGACTTGCTCAACTCAAAAACTCCTCAAGGGCAGTCAGTGTAACTCAAAATGAACACTGTAAGTACAGAGACATCAGCTGTCATGAGTGCGTCTGTATGACCTGGATGAAGATTAACATCAGCTTTAAGGGATAGTTTTTTTTATGGGTTGCTTGAGGTCCATAGCATTAATAGATATAATTTAATGAAGCAACTAGCCATATCTGCCTCTTTAGGCAAGTAACTGGGAACAGATGCCATGAGGGCTGATTGATAAGTTGTGAGCCTTGTATTGAAGAAGATAAGCAGGGATGTCCTTTTTCAGCTCTACTATTCCCTGACTATTTAAGGTGTGTACCCGAAGACTGGTGTCATTTGGTCAGTTTATGTCAAAGAGGTAGCACTCTAAAGTAAACATGGCAAGTAACTTTTGCAAAATGGACAAAATGCCCCTGTTCACAAGTCTGTAGTTGCCATGGCTGCCATTAAAGATTGTAGCTTTGAATTGATTGAGCATCCGCCTTATTCGCCTGATCTCGCTCCATCAGACTTTGATCTATTTCCAAAATTGAACAAGGCCATTTCTGGTACGCACTTTTGGTCAGATGATGACGTTAAACATGCAGTGGAGGACTTTCTGAATGGTCAAGAAAAGGACTTGGAAAGTGGCATTGAGGCCCCTTAAACATCACATGCAAAAGTGTACAGATACTGAAGGGGATTATGCTGAAAACTAATGCAATATGTCTGCCAAAAGTCAAACCCTTAAATATGAGGCTCACAACTTATCAATCAGCCCTCGTAGGTGATACATACAGTACCAGTCAGTGGTGCCACCAAAAGCCTCACAATCAACCCACTTTTAGGCTAAAACTTAGGGCTGGGCAGTATGGCCTAAAAATACAAACTACTAAATTTCTCTAACTAATATAACCTTGGTCCAAACACTGCAGTTTTAGTTACACTGTATATGGAGGGATCTCACCTGCTCAATTAAATAACCAAAAAAAGGATCTGTAATGACTCCACTGATTGGATTGTGAATAAATAACTTTAAATATTACATCACTGTTTTCAAATCATGGAAAGCAAATGAACTTTTTTTTCACATGTTGCTGTGGTGTTAAATTACCTTTTAAAGATTCAGTCAATGACTACTTTGGTCAGTAGGTCAGTGCCTCTACAAATTAAGCCACCGTTAATGGTATGGGACACTGACCAAAGACAAGGGGTCTTTGGGTCAACTGGTAGTGTGAGAAAAAAGACTGATAAGATTTACTGAACAGAGAGAGCCTTTGTTAGGGACAGCAGCAGATTGTAGCAATCGACTTAGACAATATAGTCAGTGAACCTTAGAGCTCCCTTCCAGATCCCATCTTGATTAGAAAACTTGCAGGTCAAATCAGATATATTTAGAAAGGCAGGCTGAAGGTTTTTAAAACCTGTGTGACTTTGTTAAGACATCCAGGTTGCAACTGTCTAAACATTTAGAGGCTACACCTTAGTACGCAGTCTGGCAGAGTAATTTCTTCCGTGCGTCCACTGTCTAAGCTTGATCAAACTTTGTAGATGAAAGGGGAACAACAAAAAAACCTTCCTCAGAGCTGTTGCTGTATATAAAAAGATAGCTTTAATCCTGTTTGACATGGTTGAACAACAGCCGACACGGTGTTTTCTCAAGCTGTAAAGCAAGATAAAAGCATTTGAGAGATCTAATAAATCTATTGTACGCCCTTGTCTGCCTTCAGGCTTTTCTTGCTTTTTTTTGCATAATCCCATCAGCTCTTGTGGCACGGCAAACAAAGAGCACATATATCAGAGTTTTGTGCAGACAAAATATTTTTCATTGCTTTTTTTAATTAAACCACTTGTTGCCTCAGATCACCGGTAATCTCTATTGAAAGTGGGTACATTCACAGACCTTCTACTCAGTTTAAAGCCCTGATGGTTCATATTTAAAGGGATATACCAGCAATTTATTTGTTGTCGTGTCTTGCCCACTCCTGAGTCCATGAAGCGGATGTGCTTTGTTTTGTTGACCTACTTACAAGCATGTCCTTGCTGGTTTGTGCATGTGCCCTGCAGTTTAGTTTCCTATGTATTTCATTCAAAAATTAATAAAGTGCCAATCTTAGCCTAAAAATAGATAATGTAACATAACACGATATAAAAAAAACACAACAAGCGAACAGGACTGTAGAGTTGCTGAAGAGTTTATCTAATGACTGTATGCCACCCATTGACTCCCAGTGTTGAAGCTAAGCTAATTAGCGGTCTCTTCCTTGTTAATGCACACACACTCGAAAGAATGGTGTATCTGCTTATCATGGACTCTGGAGTGAGGCAAGACATGAAAACAAAAAAAATGTTTAAACTTTAATCCCTTTAAATACAGCTCAGCTTTCTATATTCGATATAAAGACACAATTTTAAACTAAATGAAATGCTACCACTTCATTGAAAGCTTAATAATTAGGGATGCACATTATAGGTATTGGCAGATATCAGCTCAACTCATATCACAACATATCAAATATATTCAGCCTCTGTCAGTAAAGTATTAGATGTTAGGACAGCATCCCTGACCTTCCAAACCAGGAGAGAGTAAAATGGCCAGAATTTACTGTCAAGACTTCTTACAATTGATATAGGTCTTGTGTAGTATTTAGATATTAAATGTAAATGCATACAAACAAAAGTAAACGGTATTTAATAAACCTATATTCTCTAAAATATAATAGTACAGAGGATTCACTCCTCAAAAGTAGGGCTGTGCAATTTTACAATAAACTAAAACTAACACAGATACTGGGCACTGACTTGGCTGCCTCAAACTCTGACTTTTCACCCCAAATGTTTTAAAAAAGATACTTATGCACTGTTACAGACAGTTTGAGTTACTCCCCACTCGCATCGCTCACCTGTGCACTCCATCACAGGTAACAGTGACGGAAAAAATGGAGTATATTGAATAAAAGAGGACCACTAAATGTCAAGAAACAGGAGGGTGAGAAAGCCCTGTTTATTAAATTTTCAGTAAAGGCTGATTTATAACATCACACACATCTATGTTTGTCATTATCATTGTTTAAGACAGATAGGTGAACAGACCTACAAAAGCTGTGTATGATGGAGAAAGAAATGTGAAGCGGAGACGGTGACTGGGAAGAGTCAGAACTGCGCTGGGCTCTGCATGAGCTGTAAACTGTGTGCAGTGGGTGTGAAACTCAGATTGTTGCATTAGGGGAGATGTGTTAATATTGCTCTGTTTGAAAGGTAAGAGGTTTTATTATTTTTTTTTTTACAATATATTTCTATGACACATTGTAATTATACTGTAATCAAACTCATTCAGTTGGAATGGTAGATCTAATATTGCTTGCAGTATTTTCATTTTACTTTGGGTAACATTTTTTTTAGCTCTGTTTCAGCCATTTTATTACTACTAATTTGCGACTTGGACTGAGACTTGAGGCTTGACTTTGACTTGCCAATTGACTTGTGCCAATCTCTGGTACTAGGGAAATTAAAAGGATTTATATTATAGACATTATACACATTTCTGGCCAACATTAAAAATGTATACTTTTAATTTCAAGCATTTTTCGTTCTTATGATTTAGTTGGACATTTGAAGTTTTTGTATATTAATACTACATTAAAGTCTGTCTTCATTATGAAGTTGATGCTTCTTGTCAATGAATATTGTTTATTTTTTATAAGAATATTGAGACTCAAACATTAAGACTTTGAGATTATTATTTTAAATCTGGACAATTTCCATTCTTATCATTTCCTTGGAAATTCAGTCATACTTAATACTTTTTAAACACACTTTTAAGCCATTTCTTCCATCATAAAGTCAGCACCCCCCATCAGTAGATATTATTTATTGTAGTTTAGGAACATAATAATGTAAACATAAAGACGCTGCTAGTTTGTTACTTAAAATCTGGACCATTCCTTTGAGGCACAATGAATCTTTATCATTTAGCGGGAAATTTGATCGAAATTGGATCAAACTACTTTTCTGAGTTAGCAGATTTTGTCAGTGACAGAGGTACATTTATGGAAAATAAATCCTCAACAACATATTATTTACATAATTTTTTACAGTAAGTTTGGTGTTGGGAAATCATTGAGGTGAATAACACTGGATTTTCTCCTATATCCAATAAGCTGCTGTGCCAATATTTTCAATGTAATTGTCAATACAGAAATGTTTCATCATGAGAAAAAAGTCTTTACATTTTGGATAATTACTTGTTTTTTTCAATGTGGGAGTCTATTTGTGTGAGGAACAGATGTAAAACAAGAAAAAACTTGTACTCTTGAGACTTGATTTTTAAACGTACCAATGCAGTGATAACAAGGTGAAGTTTTGTGGTACGTTTGCTGAAATTACAGCCAATATAAGAGATATGTATGGCCAATATGTTGGTTGTAAATATCTGAAAAAAATTAAGCTCAGCTAGTACCTATACTCAGATTTTTAGACTTATCTCTGCCTGTTCTGATAATATACTGATGATTTTGTGCATCCCTAAAAATGTTTCTTATTCAAGGAACTGTTGGTTCAGTTTTGAGACAGCAGTAAAAACCACATCACTACTACAAGCACAAACACAAGCAGAGAAATCATTCCTTACACTAATATAGACTTCCTTACCAGCGAAGCAGCTCTCAATCCAAGCAGTTGAAGTTCAGTGGATGAACAAGTCTGAATCTTGCTTTGGAGAATTTCCTTGAGCGATTGCAAACGCTGAAGTGGAGGCACCCTTTAAAGCCCTTTTATCCCACCTCTCTGACCTCCACTCTTATCTCATGAAGTCCATCTTTCTCTTTTATCCTGTCTCATGCATATAACCAGCACCTCAGTCTACCAGCAAAGGCAAGTAGTCCAATGTCTTTCTTCTAGTGAAGGCACCCATACTGTCTTTTGTCCTCAAAGGTGTTCATTTAGTGAAACTTGATATTTAGTTTGAGAGAGGAAGAGCAGTTTGAAAAATAGGTGGTTAATGATTAACATCCTCATGTTTCCTGGATTTAAAAGAATGTATGTCATCCTTGTCCGAGCCCTCCAGGTCTATCACATCTTTAGAGAATTATCGGAAAAACTAGAATAGAAATGAAAAGAAATTAAAGTGGCTGTAAATGCACGCTTGTTACTGCCATAGTGTCAGTTCATGGTATAGTAAAGTTGAATAAAACAAGTGGTATGCAGTGATTTTTTTACTAGCTTACATATTAGAAGAATATTGAATATATAGGTTCCTTCAAAGATAATCAACAATCAGAGAAAATGTAAGTCTAAAAAAAGTACTTCTAGAATTTCGTTTTTGAAAACAAGATTTGATTGTGAAGATGTTTCAGTAAAAAGAAGCGCAGGTGCCACAAACCTAGTTTCTGTCCTACTCTTTTGTTACTGTTTAAGCTTCCACATGCCTTATCTGACTGATCTGTTTAAAGCAAATACCGTACAAGGAAGTAGTTTTGATCTCTTCCGAGAAATATGAAATGTTCATCACTTATTATGTAACAAACATGTCTACAAAAATCCACTGTCTCCAGGTGTCTCTAAGGCAGTGACATAATGCTAGTACATTTATCATATAAAGGGCGTTGAAGCCTGATCATCCTGTTGTCGTCCTGATCACTAACAGGAAGAACAGCACTTCCCTGTGTGATGTGAAAATGTAGCCCTGTCTGGGAAAATTTTCCACCAGACTTCCCAGAAATTCAAGACATTTCCCATATTTTTTTCCATTGTCATTATCAATAGATTCAAGAATAAATTGATCCAAATATGTGGGTTACAGATATGAAAGTTAAGCAAAAGCATTTACTTCTTTCAACTCTCGTTCTACTCTTTTCCTTTGTTAGAACTAGTTTATTTTTTCACAGAGTATTTATCCTTACACAAGAGCAACATAGCCAGAGCAGTGGTTCTACATTACTTTCTATCATGCTCCCCACTTTGAGATCAATATCTATATATATTTTTTTAAGTTTTTTGGGGGGGATTTTCTCCCTTTATTGATAGGAGAGAAACAATGGATAGGTGTGTGAAACAGTGTTAATTTTGTTGACTAATTATTTTCGTCATAGTTTTTGTCAACAATCTTTTTCCCCTGACGAAAAAAAAACAGTAACTAATAAAAACAAGTGCACATGGACAAAAAACTGAATTAACTGACATTTTCATCAACAGATAAAAACTAGACAAAAATGTTTGACAGAGACTTAATCCAATCAGACCTAATTTGGTCGTGTAGAAAGTAGGGACAGGTTAGGAATATATCCAATCACAGCATCTTTGGTTGTGTGGAGAGGTTGGATGAGTTAAGAGGGACATTCAATCACAACTGCCTTAGCTTGGTGGTGGGATAAGTTGGGGAGTGATCCGATCAGAGCTACTTTTTTTATGAATTGTTATATTCATGTAGAGCAGGTTCACTGTTTGTTGTCAGTTCTGGTATTGTAACTGAGATGCTCTGCCAGGTAGCCTAAATAAAAGTGATTGAATTTTACACGAAAGTTAAATTTGTTTCTGTTAATTTATACATTCAGACTTTACTAGCATTCAATAAAGAGTTATTAGATGTTTCATTTTATCCAAGTGTGAAACATGACTTCAGAAATTCAAGGAAACATAAAAAATGCCTTACACGTTACACTTCGTATTTTAGTCGACTAAATTTACAGTATATTTCGTCAACTAAAATGTTGTGAAATTTCATCAACTAAAACTAGACTAAAATAAAACAATTTAGATGACTAAATTATGACTAAAACTAAAAGCTATTTTAGACAAAAAACTATAACTTAAACTAAATTAAAAAGTGCTATTAGAATTAACACTGGTGTGAAAGGGGGTGGGGGAATAAGGGATAATATTTGGACTGGATTAAAAAGTGGGCCGGCAGAAGCATTAGACACAGCTGCGTCTTGTTGCTTACTACGCCACCAATACAGCGCAACAGGATCATTACCTTTGTGTGGTTCCCACCTAGTAAGTCTCTACAAGGGCAACAGAAATTAAAAATATATATTTTTGCCTTTTAATATCCACACAAGAATCGTAATTTATATTGTAATTCTGCTCCTATCTTAAGAAAATAAAAATAAGAAAGAAGCAACTATATGCTTATCATTTTGAAGACTCAAAGAAAAGATGCAAATCCAGAGTCAATTCTAGGTCCTTCCAAAATAAATTTTTTCACATTAAGCAACATTAATCAAGGCCTCTAGAAGCACCCCACATTTAATTGTACATAAATCCACCTCTGACACGGCAAAAAAATGAACAAAGTGCAGAATTTTGAAGTGGCACCTGGGATGGCCTATTAATGTTCCACGGGGCCCAGGCCCCATTTTGACCACACCCCTGCCCCTTGAGGTTCATGTCCTACTTTTTGGGAAACAGTGCATTAGAACAAACGTATCTTGAGTTTGTTTTGCTTATGATTTGATTCACTTATGCAGGATCTTTGCAGTGAATGTGCTAGGGCTGTCACTTTTCCTAAATATCAAATTCAAACAGCAAGCATACAAATTATAAATGAAGATTTTTGATCCCCCCCGATAGCCTGGCTGCAATACAGACAAGAGGAATTTCCTTTAAATTGTTTATAATTTACCTCTTCTGAGGCCATGCAGTGGGCCGCATGTCCTTACATATGAATCTTGCAAGTCTTGTCCGTCATGGCTTATTTCCATGCCTCTGGTGGGGGGCCTGCCGGGGAGGATATGGTCACACAGAGCTGAGTACTTGACAAGGTGCAGCTGGACTGCGGTGAGTGGAAGGCCGACAATTGGGTCCATGGATTTATTGTGAAGGAGTGGGCCAGCTGCATCGCACACTATCGACACTTTGTCCGGTCTTTATTTATTATTTTGCCATGGGGGGTTAGGAGCCCAAAGTGCTTCCACGCAGCGTTCCTCAGGATTTGTTTTTGTCAGCTTGGAGTGGCTTTGCCTGTTGTTGAGGAAGTTTCTGTAGGAGTTGTTCAATAAGAAACTTGAGTAAGTCAAATGTTGTTTTTATTGTTACAAAGTGTAATGACAGTCTGAGAGAAAGCTCAAGGTTACACTTCACACTTGAGTTTGAGTTAGAAAGCATCAGAGGGGAGGGGGATGTCTGGTGCCATGCAAACTTGAGCTACATAAAGTCGGGTCCAGTTAAGTACACTTCTGAAACATCTTCAAAAGCTTGGAAAGAAATGGGAGGATGTAACAATGCACATCGAATATGCAAGGGAGACAATCCTAAAGCAAACAGACATTATGAGTTGGTCCCCCTGACTTGGAAATGCGTAAAAAATGGCCATCACACTGTTTTCCAATTTCTTGAGGTGTACTTCCTTGTTTGATGTTGAGGCCAAGAGACCAATGCTCCAGGTGCCTAATATGCTACTGCTGCACTGTATATTTTCAATTTAAATGTACATTTTATAGTTCGAACAGATGTTCAGGTATCAAGTATAAGCTGAGAGCCCTAGTGTAAGCTGATAACTGGATAATGAGACAGATGTGTAACCAGTTAACTGTAGCTCACCAAAAAGTTAAACAGCATTATCATTCACTTGTGAGTCTGACTAATACCTGAAAGAATCATTACTGTCCCCCTTGAAATCTTATTACAATATAAACAATCAGTTCCTAAGCGACAAACATACATAGTATGTCTTTGCAGCCTGTAAGATGACAATCTACTAATGAGATTCATATCAAATAAAATCATGTGCTGTGCCATACGTGATTCAACTCACCTCAAAGTAAAACCTCAAAGGATCACATACTGATAAAACCTAAATTTACCAGTAATACTTGATGTGACAGAGACAGGAGCATGAATCAACTTTGTATTTATGAAGAATTCAGAGATGTTTTCAGAAGTTTGTACCAGTGTAAGAAGTTAGAGGAAAGGCAGCCCACGTACAAGATTGTGGTACAAGATCTGTGGTTTGATATGAGATGTTAGAAGTGTGAACCAGCTTCACTGGTGAAGTCACAGGACATGTTCCACTGCAGGGAGCTGATAACATCGGATGTGTGGGGACAGCTCCCTGAGATTTAAAACAATTCTTATAAATGCATCCCTTGCTAAGTTACCAAACTCTCCTGCCTTTTCTTCTTCGACTATTAATCATTGTGTGATTAACATGAAACGCACATGATCTGTGGATTCGAGTTTCCTTTTCCTTTGATTTTAAAGGGTAAAAAAGGTCAGATCAGACAGTGGGTTTGATGTAGTCATTACTTGCCCAAACAAATGTCATTAAGATATAAAATTAAGATGTGGTTTCAAAAGTAATTTCAGTACTTTCACTTCTCATCACATCATTTTGACTGAGAAAGGAAACACGTGTCTTATCTATTTGTTCAACTGTTTAATTTTCTTCTTAGGAGACAAAAGAAAGACCCAAATTGAGGCCAAAGTTTTCAAGTTTTTGTTTGTTTCTTTTCGGTGCCAGATTTTAAAATCTAAGGCCATATGCTATGATTGGTACATGATCAGTATAACAACATTTAGAAAGGAAAATCTCATCTTCATTCAGTTTAACCAAAAGTTGCTAAATCCCAGTTCTAATGAAGATGGGACATCGTGTTAAACTTAAAAAAAAAAACCCAAAAGAAAACAGTTATTTGCACATCCTTTTTAACCTATATTCAACTGAATACATTACAAACACAAGATATTTAATATTCAGACTAATAAGCTTTATTGTTTTGTCCCAAATATTCTCTCATTTTGACATTGATACATGCAACACATTCCAAAAAAGCTGGGACAGTGGCGACAAAAGACTGTGAAAGTTGAATGCTTTAAAAGCACCTGTTTGGACACTCTCCAGGTGAACACTTTCTGGACAATTGTGTGAGCAAATAGTCCAACATCTTCAGAATCATGTTATTCAATGCCAGGAAATTACAGTGCACATAAGCAGAAAAGCCGAAAATCAACTCAGGACCTTTGAACTGAAGTTGTCTATCAAGCAAGAATAGGAAAGAATTCTACAAACAACAGTGTTCCCAGTTCCTAAACACTTTTTTTTGTGTTGTTTAAAGGAAAGGGGATGTAACATAGTGGTAAACATTCCAGCTTTTTTGGAACGTGTTTTAGTCATTGAATTCAAAATCAGTGCAAAATTGCAACAAAAACAATGAAGTTAAGGAATAAGATTTGCAAACCATTGTGTCCTGTTTTTATTTACAATTTAGACAGTGCCCCAACTTCATTTGAATTGGAGTGTGTATGAGAAACATGAACTGGTTGAGCTGAAGCACAAATGATTATTACGTTATATCTTGAAATTCAGCTGTTGTCAGTAGACTATGGCAAATTCTTTCAGATAATTACATTCAAGCTGCATTTTGGTGCCATAAAGGAAACCAAAAGTAACATGACATTTGCATGTGAAACAAAAACAACAACGGCTCTGTCATATGAGTCACCTCGTGGGCGCTCATTAACAGAGAAATGAATGACGAATGACAAGAATTAGATTTTCTTTGTACACAGGCAGTTATGTAAGAGCCTCATTGCACCTCGAACTGATAATTCATTGCGAAAAGGTTCATCAGCTTGTTTTAATATTTCTAATAGGCATGGAAATCTGCAGAACAAGTTCTTTCTCATTTAACAGAGGTCAAAGTTCAAATTGAAATTAATCCTGAAGTACTACTCACGTGGTACATCTGTTTTGTTTTTTTTTGTGTTGGTGTAAGTATGAATTATTTGCAAAACATGAAAATTTAAATAAAAATGGTTGTTTATTTCAAGCTCTGTGGTGGTAACTTATGCTTTTTTTGAGTATTTCTGTGGGCACCTCATAAACTCCCTGCAGGCCACTAGGTGCTCGTGGGCACGGTGTTGGCCACTCTTAATCTTACCTTTGAATATTTGTATCCTGACTACTCCAGCACTATCACAAACACTGTCATTATTGGTCAGGGGTTTAACACAGCTATTGGCCCCTGCAAATCTTTTTTTCCTTGAGAAAATGAACTACAGCCTTTTTCCTTTAACAATTATGAAGAGTTGTAGTACCTCAGCCATCCAGCAGGAGTCTCTATGCACCACCTGATCCAGGTGTGATCACCTGCCTGCCTGCTAATGACTTTTAGGATGACTAGAGCTATGTAACCCTAAAGGGAAAATAAAAATATCTCATGATTTGATTGAAGTTGGGATCTGTGTCTTGAGGAGACAAAAGCGGGGTGTCTTGGCCTTTGTGACTATGTTCATGTCAATGAAACAGTCACACAGAAAGAACATTTGTGCAATGTTTGTGGCCTACTTGGTACCAAAGTACTCCAATACTCTTGTTCTTAAATCAAACACCTTTAAGCATGACCGTCTATGTGGGAATATCAGGCCGTCTGATTGCCTTTGAGCTAAAAATTGCAAATGGAGGTAGGGTGGAGGACAAGAGAGAAGAAGGACCGGTTTTGAAGGAATGACTGGTATGGGGACATGGACAAGCAGACGTAAGCAAAGAAGGCAGAGGAGAGCGTTCTCTGTTTTGATCCTTCAACATTGAGGCATTATTTACCAAAGCTCCAAATAAAGTGAAGAAGAGGGTGACCACTGGGCATCAAGAGGACAGAAAGGAGAGAGAGGACGATTAGGAGATAAAAGTCATCCTGGCAAGTCAACCATGGGGAATGGCGGTAAGAGACTTTCAGTTCAGATTCTTCTTTTGAAGTTAAGTTACTGTTTGAGTCAAGCACGCAAACACTGAGAACATTTCGCTCTGGAGTTACACAGAATGGTCCCTCTACTTGTGATATAAATTGTACTTTGGATTTAGATGCTTTAAGTCTTGTATTGGTACAAATTAATTATGTGTTTGATACATTGATCTTCTCTTGTAACTAAATAAAGCTCTACTTGTTATGTAAGCCAGTAACTTAAATCCTGCAATACTCATACAGGTGCTTTTAGTTGTCTTTAGTTCTGAATATGGTGTAGGAGGTTTTAGTCAAAGGGCATCTCTATCTGCCACTACTGATCGTTGCGCAGTCAAGGAAAAAACTGAAAGGGCAGTCTGATTTAGATCTCAGCTGTTTGCGTCATGAACAAGACTTTTTTCATCCCTTCTACTCTGCTTTCGTCATTTCAGTGTCCCTGTGAAGACTGTTAATGAAAGCACAGACAGCGTCTTTCCAAGTCATTGATTTCCCAATCTCATTTCATCAAAGTGAATATTCATTCCTAATGAACAGATTGAGTACATATTGATCCAATTAGGGCCAAGGCAGCCATATCGATGATGGTATCTGTCAGGGGTTCATCTGGAGAATTCATGAACATTTTCTGAATTTCATCTCAGTTATTTATTGTATTTCATGTTTGGGAAGTATTTTTTTTCATGTGTTAAGAAACTTTAAGGTCTGATCAAATTGCTTCTCATTTTTTCAGGGAGCAGGGTAAACTCAGCGGCAGTGGGGATTGCTGTCGGCTTTGGCATCCTGGCAATCCTCTTCACAATTGCCATTGTGCAGTTCTGCTGCAAGTACAAATGCAAAGACTGTAAGAAATGCTGCAAAAGGAAGAGTAAGTGTACTTTAAATGGGTCATTTCCTCCAATATCAAATAGACAACAAGCCTGATAACATGTCACATGTTTTTGTTGGTTAGTTGGTCACATAGTGATTGGTTTACTTGTATTTGACCAGGTTTCATATATATTTCTAAAACAGTGGTAAATACACGTTGTCAATCAGTACTGGTAAAAAAAAAAAAAAAAACTTTAAGCCTTATTGCAAATCTCAAGGACAATGTTACCCTGAGAGTAAACAAAACTCTGTCAACACTTGTTCATAGAGTAGCAACATTTTATTTTTACCAAATGAATAACAATCATACAGACATGAGGACCCTCGTGAAAACGAGATGCATCTCAAAGGACTAACCTCTAATAAATTTATGTTCAGCAGAGACAAATATGACGAAGACAGGTCTGTGATTGGCCCATGGATCTGTCACTAGCTTTAGTTCTTACTTTAGTCCACTTGTCTCTGCCCACCTCCCTTCCTTCGCCCACACACCCAACACACCATAGTGTGGATGGCTGTTCATCATAAGACTGGGGTCCACATTGAAGATTTCCTGCTGCTAAACAGAGGTTTTTTCTTGCCGCCATGATGGATTCATGTTGAGTTTGGTGTGTATGTATGTGTATATATGTGTATATGTGTATTTTATATATGTATATATGCATACATGTGTATCCATAAATTGAAAAGTTTGTCTTCAGCCTGCTCTATTGTAAAGTGTCTTGAGATAACACTTGTTATGAATTGGAGCTATACAAATAAAGATTGATTGAAATTAACTTTGATGTTACTCTGAAATGAACAGGGCTATGCTGGATTTTGTTGCCATAGTAATGATCAATTGAATTGATGCCAGCACCTAAATGGTTCCTAAATTTATACTTTCAAGAGAAATGAAAGAGTGTTATAAATCTTTACTCTTGTTACGGCCCATATGATCATGCTTTTGTTGCTGTAATGCTACTTTCTTCTGCCTAGGCACAATACTGAACAGCTTACTCAGAAGGGAAAGCAGAGGGGGTTCAGCATTGGCGTTGTTGTTTTCTTAATCAAATAGCTTTTCTGCTGCCTAGTTATTCCAATAATCAGGTAGTAAGGTAGTGTTCTTACAAGCCACATTTCCCCCAGCAAAGAGCAAAGGTAGCTGGAAGGAATGAGTAAAGACATGAGTGGGCACCCGAACGTGTTTGTAGTGGGCTGTGTATTTTCTCATGTTGGTGACGTCTGAGCCTTGATATGGTCAGTGTTCATGCTACAGCAGAATGTGAGGACAGGCAAGTGAGGACATACATGCAGGTGGTTCACAAAACATCACCAGTGTGAGCTGTAAACACCAACTCGCAATCCTTCCGTTGTGAACTATTGAGCCTTAAAGATGGAAAAGAAGCACAATTCATTGGAAATAAGAGGAGTTGAGATCAGATTAGGGGAGACGGGAACAAAGTAAACCAATGAGGTGAGATAGGCAACCTCATTTTCTTGATGGTTAGTTTATTAGTTTGTGTTGTGTTTGTTTTACTATGTAAGGACTAACTATCAGACTGTTTACCTACAAAGCATGTTTTCAGTTATGTAAAAAATGGTTAAACATAGTATACATTAAAGGCAAATGAGGAAATATTTACAACAGCGATGTTTTGTAGGTGTTAAAAAAACTGCTGATGGAAGAAAATGGAAGGGCAGACTTGAGAGACTTACCTCAAGGTTTAAAAAACATATTAATTATGTATCACCATAATGGGCTATGATATAAAAAAGGTTAAAGTTGAACAACTGTAATCAGAAAAGGTCTTAAAAGAGACTGAAAGAATTTGATGCTGAAAAGTGTGCAGATAGATATCCTCAAAACTATGCTCCTCTTCAAATGTGTACTTAAACACTAACCATGTTAGCAGCCAAAATTTAGGTTATTTTTACACCTAGACCAGGGGTCTGCAACCTTTCCAATCAAAAGAGCCATTTTGCTCACCACTCCCACCAAAAAAAATCTGTCTGGAGCCACAAGACACATTTGAACCTTAAAATGAAGACAGCATCACCTGTTGACTCTCCATCATTATAATGACGTTAGATCTATAAGCAAACTGCTTTACCACTTTACGTGACTGCTCTATAATAGGTCATGTCTTTTTTGTTGCTTTAACGTGGCATTATTGTTATACCATGTTTTATTGCATTAATTAATTTAGAACTGAAATGACAACAATGCTGTGTTTACTTTGATAATAGGGCTCATCAACCAAAATAACAGTCAATTAATATTAGCCTGTGTTATCACTGTTATCATTGTCTTTGTTATTACTCGGTGTTTTTCCGCGAGATCACGGTTGTTACAACCCGGCTCGATGGGGAAAAGGGAAGTAACATAAATAAACCAGATTTTAAATGGTTTAAATAAAAGTTATTTATTTTTAAAGAAAAAGGAAGCACGATTTAACAAAATGAGGTTGAAAAGGGCAAACTAAGAAATACTAGTAAAAATAAAATACTCAAACTGAAATTCAATACCAAAGACTACAATAAACCTAAAAATCCGCAAACAAAGATAAATTGACCTAAAGGTAAGCAGGGTAAAATACAGAAATAAACAATTAGGCTAACCTAACGCCCTTTTTTACAGGACCTCCGAAAAATACAATCACCAGTAGCAAAGATCTTCCCTAACTTAACAAAGATTGTATAAACTACAGACGCAGGCTCTGTTGAAAAGCTCCCTCTTCTCAAGCTTTTTGGTCTTCTTATGAAGATGAACGGCTGTCGTCTTGCAGGGCGATTGGCTGCTGCACCCTTCACAGCTGCTCCCAATCCACCTGACGATCTCTGCTCCTCCTCTCTCGCTCACACTCACACACAGCACTCACAAACAGGTTAGCGAGAGAGGAGGGGGCGTGGCGGCGGCCGTAACAACGGTTTACTTGCAATCGTAAATATTTATTTGATATCATGAGGTGAGATGGGGGACAGAGGGTCTTCCTCTGACATTTTTAAACTTAAATCATTTCTTTTCTGCATTCTGATCTGATTTATGCAAAATTTTATAATAATCATGAGGTAGTCTTGTGATCTTTGAGGCGCTTTCTGAAATCTCATCAGTGTTCTTGAAGCTTGACCCACTTAAATAATCAGTTTTTAGTTTCATGTCAATCTTGAAACCTTTGCAAAAATATGTAAGATGAACATGTAACACAGTAACTCACACACACTTGAGTTTGTGGTTACTGAATGAGACTGAGGGAGTGAGAGACTGACAGCTATTACGTTGCAGACATGGTAATAAAAAAAAATCCTCCTGATATCTTTGTGTAAAAATCCCCCAAATTCAAAAACCAGGTCAAGATTCGGCTAAATTTAGCGGCACCCCCGTTTCTCTCATCATTTACGCTGCTTTATCGCCGAAACGCCTACGTTTTTACAAAATTTGACTCTCCATCCCTTCACAGCAGCAGCTGATGTTTCATAAGTAAGAGAGTGCATCAAAACATCGGCTGGAAAAGCTGCTGTGAATTCACAGCTGCTGCAGGTCACACAGAGATCGTGGGAGGCGCACATGTGATGCATGTTAAAGTTGACAAGAAATTAGATTCGATTAAATTAGCTAGAACTTTATTAATACCCATGGGAAACTCAGAGAAATTAGGATTCCAATAAATAAAAAGATAGGTATAAACAAAAATATAAATTCATATTAAAACAAATGTAACAAATTAAAAAGTAAAAAATAAAGTTTAAAAAAAATTTATAATAATAATAAAAATTATACAAATAAAAATATGGCTACTAGCTGGCTACTGCTCCTCCCCGTCCTCTGTCCCCCAGTGAGGACTTGTACAGTCTGATGGCCTGAGGGACAAAAGAGTTTCTCAGTCTGTTGATCCACTTGTGAATCAGTTGTCTTGGGCTGAACAGGCTCCTCTGGTTGCTGATGACAGTATGCAGAGGGTGACTGGCATCGTCCATAATGTCTAGCAGTTTGTCAAGTGTCCTCTTCTCTGCCACCATCACCAGAGAGTCCAGCTTCATACTGACCACAAAGCCGGCCCGCCTGATCAATTTTTCCGGCCTCTTAAGATTTAAAAACCGAAGAAATAATCATTTAATGAAAAAATACACACACATTGTTTTCAGATAGTGCTAAAGCATGCAGAAAAACATCAGTAAATTAGAGTCTAATGCAAGACAAAGAACAAGTTTTTTGCTTTTCTGTCCTCAAATTCCAGAGAGCCACTGGAGTCGTGGGTGCCAACCCCTGACCTCGACTGTTTGGGAGGCTTGCTTCAGTACAAACAGCATTCTGTGTTCAGCACGGTTCCTTTGAACATGTATGAATAAAGCAATCAACCCCTGTTTTATCACCAACAACCATGCCAAGCTCTACTAAAATAGGTGTTCTTCGTTAGTGTCCTCTGTGGTCTGCTGTATACACCAACGAGTGTTAAAGCCCCTCTTTTTCAGAGCTGGTTTACACTTATATCGTAAGGCCTGTTGCACAATGGTGAATATGCTCATCCATATAGTCTCGCACAGGACATTTAATTTCCATATTATCGTTATTATATTCTGTGGCTAGCTGCTGGTTTCCTTCCCGTAATGCACTATGTAGGTGGTATTCGAAGCAACACATATGGATGTAACGGCAGCTCTGGCCTTTTGTGTGACTCAGAACAGCGCAGGTGCGACTTGGCCCTTTTAAAATACTGTGAACATGAAACCATTGAAGGGAAATATGTAGATTTGTAGTGTTTTATAACTAAATGGCAAAGAGCAACCAAGCTATATGTGTGAAAACCACCCTAGAGTTTGATTTTAAAAAGCTGCAGTGCTATTTTCATACATGTATTTTCTTTTTCCTCCATAGAGCCGTCTTTGAAAGACAAAGTCCTCACGTAAGTAAATATTTTCTCAAAGCCTTTTATAAAGTTAGAAGTCTCTCATATAAAACCGTTCATTAACTGTTGCTCTTTCTGTTCACAGCAAAGTTGGCTTGAAGAAGTCTCCTCCTCCCTTCTCCATCAGCAGCGCCGTAAAGTGACAGACATGGTTGCAGTTAATTCTTTGAATCCACTGTGTGGAACAATCACCTCTTATTTATCACTTCTCCCACACATCAAGTCTTGTTTTCATATTGTATTATTTCTCTTCCTGTTTCTGTTTTGCTGCTATATTTGACTTTACTTTCAGTGCTGAGGAGGGAATTCACCATGTTATTTCCACAGGCCTTCAAACTTTTTCTCAGGCTCTTGGACAACTTAGATTTCTAATTTTATTTTCCTTGAAAAAAATCCCAGGAGGTATTGTGTATGCAAAGTTGTACTTTGTGTTAATTTAATGTAACTGTATATAAGATTAAAAATGTATTATACACTCTGAAATACATATTGGCTTTCAATTTCCCCTTGTGAGTTTGGTATTTATGTAGCATTTCAAAATGTTTGAGCTCTGATAATATTTAATATGTTCACACCCAAAAAAGAAGTGTGCATCTTTTGCTGCAAATTTCAAAGGTGGAGGCAGAATATCACACTTCAACCACAGAAACCAGGCACATCAGTTTTCCTGTAAGCTTCACATGACTTCCTTCCAAAGCATCATATCTACTGCCTTTTTGATACTCTCTATGGTTTAATGTCTCACAGATTTCCTTTTATGTATCTTAAACAACATATTTTTTCGGTATCACATGTTTTTTTCTGATCGCAGCTGCCAACAAACAGGTGAGTAAAGGTCACGTTGAAGTGTGGTTTTTCAGATCCTAACTAGACAAAAACAAGCCAAAAACAGACATCATTTCTAGACTCTGAAAGATTTTAGAAAACTTTTTATATACAGGGTATAAGTGCATGAAACATAGAATGTTAAGCACTTTGTGATATTATAAGAACTCTCTCTCTCTGTCTTAAAGCTCCTTCAGTTTTATGCTTCCCCAGATTTTGTAAGATTGAAGTTAAAACTGGTTCCAATATCTAAAATATATATGCTTTTACCAACAATTTGTATGGTTTACTCTATATTTAAATATTGCCGTGTTCTTCTTTTCACTTCTTTTACTTAATGATCTGTCTGAAGTTGTTCTGGTATGTACTACTTAAAACATTTTTATGTACAGTCTGTATAAGCTCATTCTAGACTACTGGCTTTCACAGATAAGTGAATAAACTTGAGTTATAACAAATTGCCTCTGAAATTGGTAATGAAACAAGTTAACAGCTGACAAGTTAAGCCAGGTACACACCACACAATAAAAGGCCAGGGTTTTGTCTAGAATGTGTGCTTGGACTTATTCTGTCATCTCAGAAGATGATCAGCTTCCCCCGACTTGAAATTGTAAATATGAAGTATGTTCAGTATTGATGATCTGAGATCCTGATGTGGTATGTACACTGTTTTATCATGGCAAAAAAGCCAATCAGGAAGCAAGCTAGCTGAAGCTGGAGGCAAACGAAGCTATGACAAGGAAGGTAAATGAGATATATAGAGTTAGACAGACTAAGGAAACGGAAGTCCAAATAGCTGATTTTTGCCAAACAGGAGCATCTTTACAGCGTAATACGTAAATCATAACAAACTGATAAAGAGAGGAACTGAACAGAAATTACAACCGCCATGGATGTCGTAGGAAGGTAACCAATAGCCACATTTAGCTTAAATTCCTCATGACATTGTCCACGATGTTTGTTTACTCTGAAGTTGCATTTGATTACTTGAGATTACAAGCTGAGAGAGTGGAGGCCCTGGTTGTTGGTTAATGAGTTGGTCAGTGTGTGGTGTGCTACGTCTCTTTCTTTGTGGCACGCAACACAATACAAGAACATAACTCTTCAGTCTGTTAGTATTTATCTTCATGTGGGGGCTCTCACTGTTTCAAAACGTGTTGAGATTTTAAAATCTTTGTGTGTGCCAGGCCTTAGCTAAGAGTTCTTTGCATATTTTATCCTGAAAAACACAAAAGAATATGATGTTTCAGCTAATATATGAGGTTAGAAAGAGTGAAATTATTGTGTCCAAAACTGGACTTTTAATTGTGTTTTAACATGTTATTTAATATAGAAATTGTACTAAATCACATTTCTCAAAGTTTGACAGACTTAGTGTGTCTTGCATTTTGACAACCAAGGTTGAAAATATAGTGGATGTATGATAGCTGCACCACATCCCTTTTGTTGGTTTACCACGTCCGCTCTATGAGCCTCTGGAATCATCAAGCTGCGGGCCTAAGGTGTAGCATACACTTGACAGGTAGCATTGTTGTGACGGGCAAGGTGATGCTGTAGTTGACATGGTAGCAGGAACAACAAAGCTTTAAGTACATGACTATCTACATCTGTACAATGTATCATTGTTACTGTACAGAAACAAACATGTCTGACAAATTCTGTTCCCGTGGTCGATATTTGAACCTTTAAAGGTAATAAAAATAAATTTTGTGTATCAGATCAAGCAGTGAATTTTTAAGTTGGTGACTTTAGTTGGCTTTGCTGTACCTGTGTTTGTAGGACATTAGTTCTAGCAGGGATCCTCTAGAAAAGCTCAGTGTGCAGAAACCTCAAATATGCAATTTAATTGGCTTGGAGGAATCTAGATAACTGCCAACCGCCAATGCTGATCTGATACACATTAAACTTTATACAGGGGAATTTATTTCAGTTTTATGTGGTGCTGTATTATTGTGGCATATTGTTCAGCTTTGTTATCAAAGCGTGTTAGCATTGTGAGATAGCTGATGGCCAATCAGCTGATCAGCAACGCTTGTGCTCAGGTTTATGAGGTGGAGTTTTTCTCATTTGGTATTTTTTGCCTCCACTTTCCTTGTGTCTCTTCCTCAATTCTCTTTCAATTCATTGCTGGGAGAAGCTAAAATGCTACAAAATGATGCAAGTGAAGGAACTAGGCTAGATTAAGTTATGAAATGAGAAACATCCATAGAAAGATCAGTTCTTTGTGAAATGAGGGACTGTTTCTTCTCTCTTGGTTGAGGTAATAATAAAAACTCATAAAAACAACACAACTCTCCTGCTGAATTAAAAGCCAATAAATAAAAATATTGTTTAAGATGATATTTGACAGAAGACAGTTGTTCCATAATTTAGAGTCCATAACAGAAATGGCTCAGTAATTTTGGGGTTTTTGCCTGGTCTTAGGGACGACAACAAGAAGCAGCTCTGCAGACGTCAAATATCTTGGTGGGGTGTAGGCTTTTAAAAGATCAAAAATGTATAGAGCTACAAATCCAGAGATTTAGTGACAAACAATGATATGTTAAAATAAATCCAGAAATAAAAAATGTGATAAACAGTCTGTTAAGACTAGAGGTACTGTTAACAAATCATTAAAAAAAAAAAATCCTGGATCTGCATCAGGATTCAGATCACCACCAAAATCAAATAACTTCTTCTTTGTGCCGTGACTAACATTACCTGAAGATTTCATCAAAATCTGTTCTTAACTTTTGGGTTATCTTGGTCAAAAAACAGACAGACAAATGTTGGCTAAAACATTACCTCCTTGGTGGAGGTTATTAGCAAATATGTGCGCTTGGAAGCCAGTTTTAAAGCTTGAAATAGGTGCTCACTCATCTTTTGAAAACAGTTTGCTTAAATTAATCCAAAATGAATTGGAAAAATTGGCTTGTGTCAAGAAATGATTGGACGTAGTATATGGGAATTTGTGAGCAGATCCTGTGGGCCCACATTAAATATTTACAAGCCAAACATGACGTGGAAGAAGGAACTCTGCTTTACATACACATACTATTTATGTTTATCTGTCAAAACCCTCTTCCTCTCCTGCATTTTGAACTGCACTTGGTGATCATGACATTCTTATTGTTGTTCTTTATTCAGTTAAGAGTTGTTACTCAACCAAAAACTGTAAATAGGATGTTTCACTGAGTTCATTAAGTTGATAATGCTCCCCCGTATCTCTGCTCTCAGTGTGCAGTGGGATTTTTTTCAACCGAGTTGGTGCCTGAAAGGGGAAGTGCATGTGTCTTTTTTTAAGAGGCCTCGAAACCACCGCTCTGTTTTCTTGTTTCAGGGTTTTCCTTGTACCTGCTTGTGTTGTTGAGTCATGGTTTCTGAAATGTTTATCATGTCGGATGTTTACCTGCTGGGTTTTTTTGTTGAATGTATTGATATTCACAGGACATTCCAGTGACACATTTCCTTTAATCTCACGCAGAAGAGCAAAGACACATATACTCACAACTATACATAGTAAATACTTTTTATAAATATTCTGCACAGAAGATTCATCAATAAAAGGGCTAATATTTGACAAGTAAATGAGTGTAAAATCATCTGTAAATGTCCTGAACTTTATTGAAATATTAAAAAGACACATTACCTTTTGAGTTCATTTTGATACCACTTAAAATAAAGCTTGTGGTATGACTATATTAAACAATGAAAATGGGCTTATGGCAATAACACGTGGTTCACAGTCACACTCAGTGTTATATATTAAGTGTGTGTTCATGCTCAACTGCTGTGTTTCCAAAAAGTGCCGTCTTAAGTTCACAGTTAGCTACTGACTGAAGTGCAGGGGATTTTTGCTAAGGGGCCAGAAATAGATAAGCTTAAAGTTAAGCATTTACTTGAAGTTTTGTTGAAATTGAACATGAGCATCCTGGGCACCCATGCTTATGACAAATTTTTGAAAACATTCAACAAATTAAACAAATCATCCAAAATGATGAAGGACTAAGTATAAGATTGATAGTAAAAATGGTCTCCATTGGTAAACAGACAGGATGGCAAATTTTTCGTGAACATTTGAGCATGACCAGAGTGTGTGCCAAACTTGTTCCAAAACTTCTGACTTTTGTTCAAAGGAAAAACACAAGCAAACTTGTGGAGACATTTTGGAGTGATCACATTCGATAAAACTGGGATCTCCCAGTGCAATCCTGAGACAAAACTGCTGCCATTGCATCAGAGAGCACCATCATCACCAAGGATGAAAAAAGCACGACAAAGCAAGATCAAACTCAAGGCCATGTTGATTGTTTACTCTGACATAAAGGGGGTCATTTTGGAGAAGTGGGTTCCAGAGGGTTCAGCAGTGAATTAGCGCTATTACAAACAGGTTTGAGAAAAAGTCTGAAGAAAGGGGCCACAGCTGTGGAGAAATTGTTTCAATTTCATCAAGACATGCCAGCTCACACTGTGCTCTCGGTGAAGCAATTTCTGTCCCATAAACAAATCACAGCGCTTGATCACCCTCCCTATTCTTCTGATCTAGCACCGTATTACTCTTTCCTTTTTCAAAAGGTCAAATCTGTGCTCAGAGGAACTTGTTTGAGTCTGTGTCAGCAGTTAAGAAAAGAACAACAGAGGTTCTGAGACACAGTCGGAGGAAGACCTGCTGCACTGCTTTGGTCAGAGGAAGAGCTGAATGCAGCAGTGGGTTGAAGCAGTACGAGGAAAAACACAGTGAAAAAGTTTTATTTAAAATAAATTGTCTTATAGCATTAGTGCTGTTTTTAATAGTCATACCTTGTTTTTCTCTTCACAGTGTTTTTCTGCAAAACCAAAAATTTCCATAAATTCACCTGAAAACTTGTCAGTGTGATACTGCTGGAGAACCAAGTTTGCTTGGAGGGGTTTCAAAATACCCAGAAGCCTGTAACCGAAGATTAGTTTCTACGTGTTTCTCTGTGTCCCCAACACTAGTTTTACTTCCGACAAACTGAACCAGTCAGATGCATGTGCACAGAGTGAGAAGTGAGACTGGGTTGAGTAAGATTCTTGCCGTTGTGTTCGTCAACTTTTAAGCCCCCGAGACTCAACCAACTAACATCTGTCGCTCAGAGGCCGTGTGGTTTAGCCTGTTTCCTTCCTTTGCACAATAACAACCCATCCCTGCTGCTCTCTTTGCCTTCAGTCTTTCTGCATTAGACCAGTTGGACTTCTTAAAGAAAGCTTCTGTCATATCTTGCACACATTTTGTTATAAAAGAAAACAGGTGTGTACTGCTTCAGTGTTTCACTTAGACATTAATAAATAGCTTTATTTTATTCCACAGTGTGTTAGTCAGTTATCAGTTGTAAGTCAGACAGAGAGAGACACACATTGTTCATGTTAAAGTCCTGTCTTCTCTCCTCAACAGGTAGCGGCGTCAGTGCTGTTAGCAGAGGGAAAGTCTCTTTCAGCTGTATAAAAGCTGGTTCTAAGTCATCTACTATGACCGTGTCCATTTGTGTGTTTTTGGGATAACTTGAAAAGGTTATCCTTTTGTTATAAGAGTCCATACAGCTAGTATTGCTGCTCAGTAGTCCATTTTCACCACACACAGCTCTGTATTGCTTGATAACTTCTGTCCCATAAAATCTTTGTTGATGGCACCATGCGCATTGGCCTGCTCCTGAGCAGATACAGGACTGAGGCACAGCCCTGTAGCCTGTGACCACTTCAGCCAAGTCAGGAAGTTTAAAGTCATCTTTATTGTCACAGACTTGAATTTGAACACTGGAGTGGCATTGGCTTCGATAATCACCTCCAGATACCACTTCGTTCAGAAGCCCATGGTCCTGCCCCTCCAGATTCAAAGAAGAATCAAACTGGCAGCCCAGTCTGAACCCGCTGTCCTCCCTCTTGGATACAGCATCTGTATTTGTCTTTTCATCCTTCAGACTGTTTTCTGTCTGACTGCTACTCGTGCTCTCTGATCCCCCCAAGCTCCCGCAGCCACTGTCCGTCTTGTCTTGATGGAGGATTTCCATCGCTGTTAGTGGTGGAGCCGGACTCCATGCTGACTCCACTGTCCATGCTTGTCCTTCTGTCCTCCTCTCCACTGTCCTCCTGTCAAGGCAGGATGTGTCTCTGGGATTTTGACACAGCTTTTAATTTCAGTCCTGTAGTTGGACAGGAACCATCCCTTGTCTGTAACAACCTCCATCGTTCCCTCTCCGACAGAGAGTGGAAGCCACCCACTGATGGGGGATTTCTAAAAGACAAACGGAGACAGATTTAAGGTAATTGTCATTGTTGTGTAATGTCCCAACTGGGAATCTCAGCTCAGCTCATCTCAGCAGCTGTAAGATAATACCAGTGTTTTGTTGCTCAATGGACTTACCAACACTGCAGGTGTTTTCTCTGAACGTGTGAGGTAACAAAACAGAAGAGCCCCCATGATGACAAAAAGGGCCAGTCCTCCCATTACAGAAAGGGATGAAACCGCAGCAATGAACCACTCTGAAGGAAGAAAAACAGGGAAAACTCAGGGTGAGAGGGGTGGATACCAGGAAAAGGCTAGAATTAAACCTGCACCTTGTGTAATAAATCTTCATCTCTCATGAACCTAAGTAATAATTCAGTAGTTTGAATAGGGATGGGAAGTTAAGAGCCAGATAAAAAAGCTCCAGCTAGTTTGAGGATTCAAAATTATTTGTACTTCTGTTTGACACGTTTCTCATCAGTGCTTCCTTTTTGATATGATTGTATTGCAGATCAGTTATTTCATGCTGTTGCAAGAGGCAATCAACCTGAATGACAAGAAAGGGGAAAGGCTTTAATGGAACATAGAGGAAGTGGCCTTGAGTGTGGTTCAGTTTTATATGAAATGACACCAACAGTGTCATGTGCAGTGGCTGTGAGATTTAAGCAAGGTGGAAACACCAGTAACAGCGTTGATAAATAAAAAATAGACTTAAGTATAAAAAAAGAGCAGTATGTACATTATCCTAACGATACAAAAGGGCTTGGACTACATGCAAAATCAGAGTAGAACAGCTTTTAACATCTGGGGAACAATGTGTTTGATGTTGGTGACAGAAAAAACTGTAGAGTTTTTTTGGATCTATAGACAGAATAGCATTGGTATAGATCAGGAGTTTTCAAAGTGTGGAAAGTGAGCCTCCCCTGTTGGTTACATTTGTCAATATAACCAACGACTCTTAGCAAATAACAGGCTGTGACCTTGAAGTTTTGGTCACAAATTGACAAACTTTGAATAACAGTAGTTGTAAGACACCAACCCCTTTTCTCTGTTTACTCCAAAAACAGCTTCATTAAATATATTTTTAAGATGTATATGCAAATATTTGATATTTTCTCCATAAATGGTAATATTTGGTTGAGCATAATATTTTTGAAGGTTTGCGTCCTCATTCTGCACCTCCACTGAAGTTCTCTAATCCCCCCTGGGGAGGCCCTGCTTCACACCTTGAAAAGCAACAGTATAGATAACTGCTATTTTTTCCCATCCCTACTTAAACAAAGGAGAGAAATAACACTCTCTCTAGCTAACATCTTAATATAACATATGAAGTCTGAGTGTCTGCCGGCAGATAGCTAGCCTCTCTGAGCAGAACACTTGGCACTAAAACACAAAGAGTGGGAAAAAAATGGCCCGTTGTCGTCATTTGGGGTTATTTTAAGCAGGATTAATGAGGAAACAAAAAGACCTGTGTTTTGTGAGCTCTAGAGGTTGCAGGCAGGTATTCCTGCACTTGGCAGATCAGACTTGCAGTCTATCATTTTTATTTATTTTTTTTTTTATAGTATTTATGCTAACCTGGAATTTAGTGGATGCAGCAGGTAATGCACGTGCCTCACAGGAAGAAGGTTGCTGGTTTGAACCTCATGTTGGTCATGGCCTTTCTGTGTGGAGTAAATTGGGGACTCCAGATTGCCCTAAGATGTGAGTGTAACTGGTTGGCTGTCTCACTGTGTGGCCCTGCGATCGGTTCAAGGTGTACCCCGCATCTCGGGGCCACTTTTAGCCTCCATTAATACAGCCTGCCAGTAACTTTCAAATATCAAAAAATCCATAAACATGAGGGAAATTTCACTAAAATGGTTGTGAAGTTCTTTAGAATAGAAATATTGCTAAGAATTTGCAGCTTTGTGGCAGTTATTTTTTCTGTAAAGCCATTTAAAGGCATTTATTAGAGCACTTGTGAAATAAAATAGAAATATCAGTAAAACATTCTTTAATAACCACTAACTTCTTTGTTACTTGCATTGAAAAAGTAACTAAAATAGCCTTTATTTTGCTTCAGGTTTAAGCATTTGAGTTTAAATGTATGAATATTGATATAATAACAGCTTATGGAAGTTTTATATCTGTTCCATTTGTTAAAATCTGAGTTTATGTTATTGTATCCTACAAGTTTTAAACAAAATGGCGTTTTCACAGTTAGGACAAGACAACATGGCCCTCTCGTTAACCAAAGCTTCCCATCCCTGATCTTAGTGGATTGACAGTCCCTGATTACTGCTATGTGTTGAAGCCTCTCAGCTATTTTTTGTTTGATCTTATTTGTTTGTTTGTTTACCTTGCTCTGGTAGATGCAGACACTGTTCATTGGACATGGGGCTGCTGGGGAGAGCTGCGTTGCTCTCCAACTTGATGCTGACACAGTACTCCTTCCCCCAGTGGAGGGAAGTGAAAGTGATGCTCCTCTCCTCCTCTTTAACGTCATCCTTCAGGTAAGCTGTAGTAGTCTGTGGGAAGAAATGTAGGTCAGGACATGTCACAGCATTTTACAATAAGCTCATATATTCATGCACTGTTTCCTTACACCTTCCTCTGATGCTTACCTTATTTTCCTCCCCAGTCACCTCCAGGAAGATGATGTAGGTGACTCCATACGGAAAGAGTTTTCTCAGAATGGATTTCTGATGAATATAAATTTTGAGAGTGCTGGAGGTAGCCCACAAAGTGAAGGAAGGAGGACTCAGTCCACCTGTGGGGCACAAGTGAGGTAAGAGAAACTGCAAATGTGTATTTTGTTTAAAAGAAAAGTAGTGTGACAAAATCAGCTATACTGACTTCTACATGTTATTTCACCAAAAAAAAAATACTTACTTTGATTGGGGTAAAATCTTTTCTTCACTGTCCAATCAGATTCATCATCTCCCGAAACCCGCTTGACTTTTACCTTGTAGGCAGTACCGTAGTCATGTATAAGGCTGCTGAGGTCACAAAAGTTCCTGGTGATTCCTGTGCAGCTTTTTACTGCAGCCCACTCACCGACGTACCTGTGGACAGAAAATAGGAGTCACAAAGTGGCAGGAGAAAAGTAGAGGGATGATAGACACTGAAGTATATCAGGCTTTTTAATAAAAAGTAGACTCAAGACTCAGGTAAATGAGTCCATGGTGGCACTTTAGCAGTGAAGCAAAATAATTGAGAAGGCTGGAAAACAGAACACTTTAAATCTCTTTTGTCATTTATATTTCAAAGTACATACTTTGCCATTTGAACGTTGTATGTGGTATCGAGGGGCCGGTCCACAGGGTCATCCCAAAGAGCTACCACCTCACCATCCACCATACTTAGCACCAGGTTTTTAGGCTTTGGGATAATTAGTCCTGTCACACACCAAAAAGAGAAATAAAACTTATTTAAAGATCATTTCAATCACATACATTTCATATTTTATCAAGTTAAAGCAAAGCTTTATTTATCCCTGATGCTATATTCCATTTATTACACTCTGTTAGACCTGGGGTTTTCAAACTTCTGATGTTGAAGGCACACCAATAGGGGTGGGACAAAAAATTTTATATTGTAATTAATAAAATATTGCGCTCTAAACATGCTGTATGTCCCTGTCGATTTATTTCCCCGAGAAGATACTTGATGGCTCCTCAAGGGGGCGCTCCACACTTGAATGAGTGAAACTTGAACAGAAAATACCAGCTGAAGAAGTAGGAAGTTTACAGAGCGGATTCTCCAGCCATTTATAAATCCAAAGTATGAATACACTTGGACTTCAGCAGAATTGAAGGGGCAGACAAAATCGATTATTGTGAGATATTGTTTTTTTTTTTTTTTTTTTTTGCAATATGTAAATTATCGCAGAGTTGCTGCTATCGTCAACTGTGTATTGCATGTTGTATCATATCATGAGGTACCCCGTGATTCCCATCCCTACACCAACATCTTTAAGGCACACCATATAAGTCACACACTTGAATTTTCAATAAATTATCTATCAGTCGATCTATCTATCCACCTATCTATCCATCCTTCTGAAGCCTTGCAAAATAGCCTCTACTACAAGAGCTACAGTACCTAATTGCTGTGTACATGTTTATTTTTATTTACTAGCATGTTAAAATTGACAAACAACTGCAATACTCGTGAAATGCTTAAAATGGGATGTATTAAAGGATAAGTTCGGTTTTTTGACACCTGGACCTTATTTTTAGGATTAAATACGCTCGTAGACTCACCCAGACAATTTTGGCGGAGCTCGGAGCCGTTTTCGAGCAATTTAGATCTATCCAACGGCGTTTTTTCTCACGCCATCGTAGCAAACGGGGCCAGAAATCGTATTTTGGGGGGCATCAATACGTGTTTCCTCTGGTCTCAAGTCCCACTCTGAGCAGCAAAGGCACTCCTCCTCTGTTGCCATTGCTGTGCAATGTCCACAACAACACCACCAGTTAGCCCCCATTCGTGGACGTGCAGTGGTTGCTTGTTCTCTGGCCAGCTGTTCGGCTCTTTCCCTCTGCATCCTCCTTTCAAATAGCTCCTCGTCGGTATATTCTGGCTCAAAACGATACGGGCATCCATTATACTCAAAGTCGTCGTCAGACACTTCTACATCGGATAAATATTCCGCCATGTTGCACAAAAATAGCCGTGTAGCCGTGTGGCCTAGCAACAACAGCGGCTCTACTCAGCTGCGCTCTTGCGGTGCATGTCTGTGACATCACCAAAAGTTACCCATCCTTGTAAAGCCCCGGATGACCATAACAACAAAGTTGAGCTGACATGGTGATAACACTGGCCATTCATTTATAAAATGTAGCTGAAATGAGTGAGTTTCGCAGCAGATAATGTCTAATTTAGGGGCTTCGATTTCTGGCCCCGTCTGCTACTATGGCGTGAGAGAAAAACGTCGTTGGATGGATCTAAATTGCTCGAAAACGGCTCCGAGCTCCGCCAAAATTGTCTGGGTGAGTCTACGAGCGTATTTAATCCTAAATATAAACCGAACTTATCCTTTAATGATCCTTGCCAAAAAAAAGATTTTGCTTTCATTTGATGTGACATTATTTACATTATAATGAAAATGTATTTAAATTCACCTCAAAGTCTTTTTTGTCTACGCCAACATTGAACAAGGAGATGCACGATAGTGGACTTTTGCAATATCCAATTTGCCCATATTTTTGAACTTATTACCGCTGATACAGACAAGGATATCAAAATAATTTGTCTAGAGCACAAAGCCTTTACTTAAGTTATATTGACCTGAGAGAGTGGAACTGATTTATAAACAAATGTGAGCAAGTAAAGATTTTATTCATCACTAAATTTAACTTTTAATTTATGAAAGTAGACAATCAGTGTATATGAGGTAAAGCAGTTTGGGACATTTAGACATTCTGCCACTATTACAGCCAACATATGGGATGTTTATGGCTTATTTGTATGTCCAATATATTGCAAGGAATTTTGATATTTTCCGACACAGATAATCAGCCTTACAGGCAATTACCTGCTGATACCGATATTGTTCTGATAATATTGGGCTCCTTATCTTGAGCACATCATATTGGAACTATATGTTAACACATCAGATAAATAATTAACTACTCTGCCATTGTCAACTCATTTTTCAGAATTGTATTTATAATTTAAAAAAAATGGGACTCAGATTTATTTTCGTTTATTTTTTCAAGTGGACAGTAAGCAGGTTTGGTATTTTGGTTTACTTTGATGCTCAATGCTTGGAGTTTGATATATATATATATATATAAGCTCAAATTTTTTTGATTTTGGTTTATAGGGTTTATTTTCTGTTTGCCTGAAAGTGCATTTATTTAAGGAACTGAAAACAGTTGACTAGAAACTGAGTCCAGTGTCTCTGTTGTCTAACACTTAGTGGAGGCCATCAAAGTGGATCATATCTTAGACAGTGCTGTGTGAGGAAAATGAAATCATCTGCTGACGTCTATTTGTTGTAATAACACGATTGTATAAATTCCCAACCACACCTGGCCTTGCCTCAACTCCCCCGTTGGAGAACCACTTTGCTAGAAGCTGTTTGGGGTGTGATTCCCTGCTCAATGGCACTGTGGTATTACCCCAGACAGCACCTCTCCAGTCACCAGGCACACTTCCAGTCATGCTTCCCCCAGGGCTCAGACTTGGGACTTTTTAACTCCTACCCCAATTCTTTGCTTGTTAAGCTACTGCAGTTAGGCTTCTGTCAAGGCTGTGTGAAGAGACGTTTGCACTATTCTGATGTCAGAATGTTCAGAAAAAACATCCACACACCGTAAGCTTGTGCAATACAGGATTTTTTCACTCATATACTCAAAGCATGTGGTTGAGTTGGAAAAAGAAAGTTTGCATAACTCACTGAACTTGTTATGGAATCTAATGTCAATATCTTAATGGCATTCTGTTTTTTTTTCTAATGAAATAGAAATCTGCCAAATTTCCACTTTACTCACTGAAACAGGAATAGCTGTGACAGATACTTGATTAATCTCTTTTTTCTGCTCATTCTCTCATAACAAAAGCCATAATGTGGTTAAAGAAAAGGCTTAGTCATAATAGATGGAGATTTTTTTTTTTTTTTTGGACCCATAGTTTTACAGATATTAATGACTTTTACAAATCCATAATGAGAAAATTAGATTATTTTCTTTATTAATTCAGATGATTTGAAATTTAGAAGAATTAAGTGATCAATACTGCCTTAATGCATCCCACAAAAATAGACATTTGCCTTGGATGCTGCCATAAAATGAAAACAACCAACATCATACAGACTAAACCTGAAGCCTTAAAAAACAAAAAAAATAATTGCAGACAACTTTAAGAAGACAAATTAGACAGGAAACCTAGAATATTAGTGCAGGACACAAAAATAAAGTACATCTTAGCTCAGAGCCTATCTAGTTAATCAGCCATTAAAGCACATCACAACAGTTTAAAGTTTATAAAGTAATAATTACCTGACACACTGGTTATGTAGGTCATCATGAAGGTGATCAATATAGTCTTTATTCCAGCCATATCTGGAATTTGCTGGATGTGATCAGTCATTAATAATCCACACAAACGCCTCCCAGTGTCTTCCTTTTCTAATTAACAGCAAGCCAGATCTGACTTTACAAGCATATTTCCCTCTAAACACCTCTGTGTCATCGTCAGGCTGACATGGTTTAGATGATGAATGTTTACTAGTCTGGAGCAGCTGTTCTCTCCGATGTGACCACCCCTCATCTGGTAGAAACAAAATGAAGCAGCATGTTTTCCCGTATGTCTGAATTTACATACTTCTCCTCTCACTCACTCTGCCGCCCTCCCTCTCACATGACGCGCTTCCTGTTGCTGCTTGATCACTGACGTGCCAGAGTTCGTTCTCTCTAATCAAAACTTTTCCTTCCTCTTTCGCCTGTTCTTTTCCCCTTTCCGCACTTTCAGCAACTTTGTGATGTACAAGTCAACTGCTGCGAGCGTTTTTAGAGGGAGAGAAAAACTTTACATGGTAGAAAAGTGGAAGCTCCGAGGGATTCCCCTTTGGGTCGCTGTCATTGTCAGGAGATGAAAGTAGCACATGAGACTGGAAAAAAAACATCCTGGTAAAAAAAGAGATAAGTCTTTTTTCATGCCAGCTTAATTGGTATGTTTACACCTATAAAAAAAACATATTTTGCTCTTTTAGTCATTGGAAAATCTTATGATTGGTTAGATTGCAAGGGGTTTCTCCAAAGACGTGGTGACTGTGAGAGGTAAAGATCAACTAAAAAAAAAAAAAAAATACTCAGAAATATCAGAATAAACTGAATTCTTGGGAAGTCTGGACATTGCGTAAAACTTAAAACAATGATGCAATTCCTTTTTGACCTATAATCAAATGACACACTACAAAGACAAAATATTTAATGTTCAAACTGGAAAACTTTATTGTTTTTTAGAAAATATTCACTCATTTTAAATTTGTAGCCAGCAACCTGTTCCAGCAAAGCTAAGACAGGGCATATTTACCACCGTGTCACATTACCTTTCCTTATAACAACACTCAGTAAGCGTTTGAGAACTGAGGACACTAATTGTTGAAGCTGTTGAAGTGCAGTTCTTTCCCATTCTTGCTTGATGTATGACTTCACCTGTTCAACAGTTTGGGGTCTCCATTGTCGCATCCTGCGCCACGGATGGCAGCATATTCATCCAAAACCTGTGTGTATCATTCAGCATTAATGGTGCCTTCACAGATGTGCAGGTTACCCATGACATGGACACTAACCAACCCCCATGCCATTACAGATGCTGACTTTGACTTAGCTTGTTCACCTGTGGAATATCTCTGACAGGTGCTTTTTAACACAAGATAAGATAAGATATTCCTTTATTAGTCCCACAGGGGGAAATTCCAAGTTTACAGCAGCTGTAGTATACAAAGAAGAAATATAAAGAAACTTATAATGAAAATAAAATAAAATAAATTAAAGTGGTATTTGCAGTGGTTATGTGCATGTTTAATATATTACAGTTGGAAAATTTGAGATATTGTAAATATAAATATGGCTTATTTTATATATACATGAACATTTCTCAACTTTTGCAGTCTCTAGTTTCTCCTGTCCCAACTGTTTTTGGAACATCTTACAGGGATCAAATCAAAATGAGTGAGTATTTGCCAAAACACAATTAAGTTTATCAGTTTGATCGTAAAATATCTCGTCTTTGTGGTCTATAAAATTGTATATAGGTCCAAAGAAATTTGCAAATTATTGTGTTATTTGTTTTGCACAACGTCCCAATTCATTGGAATATTGGTTAGTATTGCACTACAAAAGAAGAGGCCATAGGCTGTCCAATATCTTCTGATAACAAATCAAAGGCAATCTCTTGCATAATGTCTGCTGTGCCCACAAGCAAGTCAAGGAGTGCCTTGTAAATTCATGTGCGTCATTTGCTGTGAAAGTACCTGCAGGGCCACTAATGAGTAAGTTTTTAACTCTTTCAGTTAATTAGGTGCTCTAATTTCTATATATGCTCCAGCAAATTTAGTATCTGGAAATATGCTCTAGGATATGGCAATCAAAAAACTTTTATTTTAGCATTTTTTTACCGGAATCATTTTTGTGATTTTACTTTTCCATTAATATATCTGTGATATGAAGTTTACAAACTGTAATATAACAGGTTAAAGTTCTGAAAATGAATTTATATTTTTTTAAATCTCTAAACAACCAATTTTGGTTGAAATATCTGATGCTGTGAAAGTAGAGATTATTGTGAATCTGTAATAGGCACTTTTTTATTAATCAATCAATCAAACTTTGTTTATAAAGCACTTTTCATACAATAAAATGTAGCACAAAGTGCTGTACATTCCAGAACACAAGCAGATAAGTGTCAGGGGGCACAAAATAAGATATACAAAAACCCACTCTCCCTCCCAGCCCACATTTAACTCACACAGCCATTCACACGCACACACGCACCCAAGCACACACACTCAGGGACACCAAGTTAAGTCTCTTCAAACAGCCACAGACGATTGAGGAAACGCTATCTTTAATTAAAAATGAGGAAACACAGGAGCTAACCCTAAACTGATAAAACCATGATAAGATATAACAAAGGTAATAAAGCACTAAAAGATGATTAGAATAAAACTGTTTTAAAACCAAACAATTAAAGAAAATAAATAAAAAATGGTAAAACACAAAATAGTAACTCTGAAACTAAAATGGAGTAATGCACATATAATGCAGATTAGGAGAGTAAAACAAAAATCAGCTGAAAGCCAGACTAAAAAGGTAGGTCATGAGTTTGCTTTTAAAATATGAACAGTTGGTGCTGCTCTCAGGTCTGCAGGTAGACCGCCCCACATTTCACATTATCTGCACAATTTTGGTGTTAGGTGTGACTTTTTTTCTCTATGATGATGTAAAACATCAGAAGAAACCAAAGTTCATTTTGCTGTTGAGCATTGACCTTTCCCAGACTATGATAGCCTGTTATGTTACTTAATATATTGTCTGTATGGGTAATAATTCTTTTATTTTGTAAAGATGGCTGTCTGATAAATGTTTTAACTGCCACTAGAGGGTTAAACAGTAATACAGCTTTTTAAAATATTTATCTGGATATTTTTTTTTATAGCTCTTTTCTGCTGCAACCAGTTTTTGGAAGCCATGTGCTATATGTAACTTTTTTTAAAGGGATATAAGAGCTAATATTATAAATGTGTTTTAGAAACAAATCAAACATGAGATACAAATAGGAGACGGCAATCACTCTATCATGATAATTAAAAAAACATTAGAGATATAAAGTTTCTGAATACCTCATGTAATTTATCATCAGTCTTGTCTGCATGTTGTCAAGCATTATTTGAGATTTCTTTGGGACTGCAGTGCAATCAAATGTCAGTTAAACTTCTCTGTTAATGAAAGCGTCATTTTGAGAGTTATGACCTTTAAGAAAAAACAGCAGGAAGTGGTATCTCACTTTACAGAGGTTTTGCCAACCACAGAGACATTTTGAGCCCCCCTCACTTCAGTTTCGAGCTTGTTTCATTGTATTTAATAACCAACGATGTGTTTTGTAAGAAAGAAAATCAGTTTGTCCTTTACTTGTTGTTGACATTATATGCAAAGCTTTAAAAAAATGCTTTAAATCATATTACCCAGTGTTGAACACAACTGTACTAAACATGAAGGGAAATTCACTGTTAAATCAACCAAAAAATCACACTCATCATTTCTGTTCAGAATGCATTTTTGTGAGTTTTGACCCAAGTAATTTTTAACCTTGCAGTGCAGATGGATCAACCTGATATAGTGTCTGTGATCAGGCAGATCCATCCTGCCAAGCTCCAAACTGCAACAATCGAGAGCAGCCCAAAGCGGGACGGCCCGAGCTGCCTCCTGTACAGCAGGAGGAGGTGGGAGCTACTACTCGTACAGAGATTAGCATTGATGCTAACAGCTTCAGTAGTAGTTTTATTAGAACTAGACTGTAGTTTTTTTAAATGAAAAACAAATAACAGCACTATAAACTTCTCAATAGGAAGAATATTTTTGCTCTGCTTCCGACATGCTTTGCAGTGTTTGTTTTACAAAGTGGCTCACGTTCTGTCTTTATACCAGTGGTTCGCAACTGGTCTGGCTTCAGGTCCCACCATCATCCTTTAACGTCAAGTTGTGACCCAAATCAATGAAAATTTCAACTTCTCAAATTTATTTAATTAAAAAGATGCTGCACGTTGAACCTGAGATAGTACAGAATATCCCTGTATGCCAACACAAAAAAAGGTTAATGAGGAAAAAAAACAACCTGCATAAGGTGATTCTAGAGAGGGAAAAATTCCATATTACACTTAATTAACTGCATTTCAATGGAAACCAAAAATTGCATCTTAGGCACACAAGATTTCAAGACTATAAATGTAACAGTAGCTGTGATAACCCTGCATCATACATACTGAAAAGCTCTGTATTAATAATATTCAGTTAATAGAACTAAATAAGCCATTGATCTTGAGGCTGTTACACTAAACACTTCAGTAACTTTAGCCTTATTTAATAGACTCAAAAGTGCTTTCATGCAAAAACATGAAATAACAAAAAGTGCAGCTCCTGAGAAGTTGTTTCAAAGAATCTTAAAAACATGTAGCTTTGGGTTGAGAACCTACTTATTTAATATGTAACAAACACCTTTCTATTAAAACATGGGGTAGTTAGCATTACAGAGCATTATTGCCACCTATTGTTAGGAAGTGTGAATTAAAGAATCCCCTTGGGAATAAAAGCAAAAAAAAAAAATTCCTAACATATTTTTTTGCCCTGGCAAAGGTTCGCGACCCACTGAAAAGGGTCCGAGACCCACTTTTGGGTCACAACCCACCAGTTGAGAATCACTGCTTTATACCATGACAGTAGGGCTCGACTGCTTTATTATCTGACTGGCTTGTATTGAATGTGATTGACAGAGCAATCGTGTAATCAGCAGCCGGACATGATTTTAAAGGTTCTTCTTATTTCCAAACACTTTTTATGGATGGACTGGTGAAATATATATATATAATATATATATATTGAACGTTCCATCTGGTGTATCAGGTTTGGTAAACTGGACACTAAATACATTTTTTATGTCCTCATTGACCCTTTGTCTCATCGGTTAAGTTCAAACTATTACTATTTACTTGCTGACCAAGTTTATGGTACTTTTGATTTTTTAGTTTCTTTATTTCTTTTTGGCTTTTGATTCAGTGTGTTGTAAACTTCTCAAAAAGTCCTCAAGTGATTTTCTTTAAACTTTGTCAACATGTCCACCTGCATTTCAGGATAAAGTGATTAGATTTTGAGAATCATAGGTCAAGGTCATGGAGACTTGAGTTCATCCTTTGCTTATAAGCAGAATTTGTAAAGAACACTTGACTGGATTTCTATCCCACTTTGCTCAAATATCCATCCAGACTGAAGGATTAAGTTTAAAGATTTTGTGAGTTCGGCCTCATGGCCATTGTGCCTGTTGGTCCCTTGTCGCTTCTGAATTTTGAGTGCAATATCTACTCACACAATTGCATGTGCAAACGTGTGCTATGGGCATTGTGCAGTATTATATTTAATCTGGCACTTTCCAATCTTTGGCCATAGGGTAATGTACAATGCAACAGGCACTTAATATTTCTGTAAAATATTGGGCAATGTGCATTATAGCACTTTGCACTTTAGCATTTGGCACTTTAATTAGCACTCCAGCACTTTATAATACATTGTGTATAATTCCCCAACCCTCAGCCCGTTTTATTTTTGGACTGTATGTTGTTTATGTTGTCTACGGTTTATATAAGTTGCTTGTCTTTTAATATGCTCTGTGTGTTTTATTCCTATCATTGATTGTTTTTGTTTTATGTGTTGACACCAGCCTGCTAATGGGACTGGGGATGGAAATTTAGCCGACTGGCTATAATCCCATGTATTTACATGTAAATGTCCTTTAATGCATACTGTACCATTTTTTAAAAAATAAATAAATCTCAAATGTGATATCTCACTAATGTTTCAAAGGATTTTCATTAAACACTGCACAAAAAGGAATTTTAGCTAGTGTGTCCGCTGATCAGATATTTGAGGTCATGAATCAAATGTCAAGGTCATATTATTATCATTTTTGATTTGATTTTTGAAAGTAATATTGTGAATAACAAAAAGAATACATGTAGTGGTTTTCTTTGAAGTTTGCACATACAGTATGTCCACCATGACAAAGTGAAAGACTAATAAGCTCTCAGAACACGTCTAGTCTCTGATAATTATTTCTTATTGGTTATGGACAGAGCAGGTGCAGTGCAGTGTCCTTTGCTTTGTGCTTGTTGAGTTAAGGTTCATTTTTACACTGCCCCCTCCTGGTTAGAAGGGAGAACCTCTAGCAAGTCCAGTCACCCCTTTTAACAAAGAATTGGATAAGAGAGAAGTAAGAGCATGGGAAGAGTTAGTTGCGATTCCTGTGCTTTGAAATGCCGTCAGCAGTTGCTTCATTCTTCTGCAAAATTCTCTTTCACATTGTTGCCTTGACACTATTTTTCATTTTACTATACTGACTAGCTTTGAATATCAAGAACTCACTGCAAGAATGTCATAGGTACAATCTTTCAGTTTTTATTTATCTTCATATCATAAATGGTAAAAAGGGAGTGTGTGAATAAGTTAGTTTATCTTATTCAGTACAGGATGTTTCAAAGAACAATGTCACAAAGTTATTTTCAGACATTTAATGAATAGTTATAATGAAAAACTAGAAGTGCCCAGAGAACAGAAACCTCTGCAAAGGCATTTCCAACACTGTCAGGGAAATTATTGTCCAAAACATTAAAAAAAATGCCTCTTGCAATGTCAATAAATCCTTGAAAAAGTTCCTGGACCCACATCCGGATTCTGATCACCTCCAAAATGTAATCACTTCTTCAATGTGCCATCATGAACATTCCCTGAAAGTGTAATCAAACTCTGTAAGAACTTATTGAGTTATTAGCAAAAATGTGAAAACTGATTGTTGTCACTGTGCAGGACTTTGGTAAGCTTTAAGGGTTAGTTTGAAATTTTTGTAGTGGGGTTGCTAGAGGCACATGGCAGTAAATATGAGTGCCAATAAAGGAATTGCAAGCTTTATCCCTGGGAGGAGATATCCAGGGAAGGACGCTAGCCGGGACATAGTAGTACATGGTGCCACCGAAAACTTTGTAATTAACCTATTTATGGATTTAAAACTACTGATAAAACTATGTTGGTGTTTACAGTGTTTAACTTTTCCTCGACAAAGCCCCTGTGTTTAGAACTATTTTGTTGCACAACACAGGCCTACGTATCCTTCCACCAGTGGCTCCCCTCATTAGATCAGGCCAGAATGCTAAAGCGGGTCTGTAAGCGCTCACTGGAGCACAAACTGATATAAGCCTAACCATTTAATCAGTTTTTAAAGGTATACGCCAACATTTTTTTTTCTTTTCGTGTCTCACCTCTCTCCAGAGTCCATGACAAGCATGGACGTGCTTGTAAGCAAAACAACAACAAAACAAAGCACGTCAGCGGTGGTTTGCGTTTTCATTTCTTTTAAAAATTACATGAAGTGCTAATCTCAGTCTAAAAATAGATAATGTAACATAACACTGTAAAAAATGTATCTGATGACTGTAGACGGAGGCAGGCTAACAATACCCTTTGACTCCCAGTGTTTGAGCTAAGCTAATTAGTGGTGGGCTAGCTTTTCCCATCTCTTCCTTGTTACTGCATGCAAAGTTGAATGAATGGTGTCTATCTACTTGTCATGGACTTGCGAGTGAGGCATGACATTAAAACAAAAAAAATGTTGGCCGATCGCTTTAAATGTGCTATAAAAATCAAGTGGGTTGGATTGGATCACTATTTTAGTTGGTTTTGTAAACCAGTTTGAGTTAGCAGTAATTTTACATTCCAGTTTTAAGTTAATTATGCCAGTTATCTTTGCTGATAATGACCTCAAAGCTGACCTTATTTTTCTTTATTTTTTTTAACTGCAGTTTCAGGTTGAATGTCAAAACATAACGCTGCATTGATTGTGGCCTTACGGTGGCTGGGTAAAGCACCGTGATGGTAAGTTCATCATTTTCATGCCCTTTTTTCTTTTAGTTTATGCCGAGCAGTCAATGTTTGTTATATCAAATTATCAAAATCTCCTGTCGCTTCTTGGAAAGGCTTTTCTCCTAAGTCATCCCTGTGCTTAGTTTCCCCTTCTGCTTCACACCTCCTCCTCACATGTGACTGTTCAAGTTTTGGTTCCTGATACATGTAAACACAGACAGACGGACACACAAACAGAATAAAACCCACAGACCAGTGTGTTGGCGGGGCATTTATGATTATAATTCGCATAGGTTGAAACAGAACCTCTGAGTCAGTCTGAGCTGATGTGAAATCTGCTTTCCCTTCTTTGAAACTCTTTTGACACTTCTTATAAACAAAACGTTGCTCTGTGACAGAGACTTTAGGCCTAAAACATCTTTTGAAGCAGAAAACAAACTGAATCATAGCTTCATGGTGTTCAGATACCCAGCTCTTTTTCAAATAACTACATGATTTGAAGTATCTGCTCTAAGATGTGTGATCGTTCTGCTTTTTGTGTTTTGAACAGGAAACATGGAGAGAAGGGGGATCCCGCCACAAAAGGTTCTCAACCAGTGAATATCTAGGACACTGCAGTTCTGTGGTATGTGCTTTAGACCTCAAGGCTACCATGATGTCCTATATTTAGTTATTATGTTAAACTGATCAGTAAAAGGAGCTACCACTGTGCAGATGCTCCAACATTAACCATTTGCTTGGAAATGGGGGACACAGCAAAGCAGCCATGTTGCATTTCTTGATTCTAAATAGGTGTCCCAGATGAGCCATAACGCTGCAGTTAGGAGAAAATAGATGGAGTGGGTCTTAGGAGAATCAGTTGATGAATAGTTGGGGGAACATGTGGACTGAAACTTAAAGAGAAGCTTGTGAGCATGATGAAAAAACTGCAAGCCAAAGCGAGATGAGAGAAAATGTGGTTAACAGCCAGGTTTCACATCCCAAAAACTTAGGGTAGCTTTATAGGTCAGAGGTTTTTTGTAAACACTTTGGCAGCACCACCCACAGTGAGTGAAAGGATGTAAAAACCTAAGCCAGATCCATCTGTGGCTTTGCTTCCTGGATACAGATGAGTAATTATGGTTTTCATGAGCGTTTCCTCATAGTTCTTACAGACTTTTGTGTGTTACCATGTTTAAATTAGCCATTTCAAGCACCTACTGGTGACTGCTGACTGTTTGTCTCGTACATAGACTTAGGAGACGTGTGAAACACATTAAAGGGCATATAAAACTCAGATAGGCTTAAAGGGATCAGGATGAGGAGGGTTCAGGACTTTTAAGTGGGGCTGCTCGAGGCCAATGGCAGCAGTAAATATTATTGCCAACAAAGCAACTGGCCAGCTCCGCCCCTGTGGGAGATTGCGTGGTATGGACACTAGACCAGTGATTCTCAACTGGTGGGTCATGACCCAAAATCTTGTGAGCATGATGAGAAAACTGCAAGCCAAAGTGAGATGGGTGAAAATGTTGTTAACAGCCAAGTTTCACATCCAAAAAAGTAAAGTAAGGGTCATGACCCAAAAATGGGTCTCAGACGCTTTTCCAGTGGGTTGTGAGCCTTTGCCTGGGCAAAAAAAGAGGATGGCAGGAAAGAAATCCTGTGCTTTTTAAAAAAAAAAAAAAAAAAAAATGCAGTAGAGGGCTGTCATTTCACAGTCCTTATTAATAGGTGGCAATAATGCTCTGCAGTGCTAATTGACACACATTTCAATTGAAATGTGTTTGTTATATATTCAGGAAGTAGATATTCAGCTAGAGCTACATGTTTATAAGATTTTTTTTTCAAATAACTTCTCAGTAGTTGGACTTTTTATTTCATGTTTGTGCATTAAAGCCCTGTTGAGTCTGTTAAAAAAGGTTGAAGTTACTGAAGTGTTTTGTGTGTTGTGACAGTCCCATGATTAACGGCTTATTTGGTTCTAATGATTGAATATTATTAATACAGAGCTGTTCAGTATGTATCCACTTATGCAGGGTTATCACAGCTAGTCTTAGTCTTGAAACCTTGTGTCAATAAGATGCAGTTTTTGCTGTCAATCAAATTGCAGGTAATTGAATGTAAAAGGGTTTATTTCCCTCTCTAACATCGCCAGATGCAGGTCATTTTGGCTCCTTATTAACTTTTTTTGTGTGGGCATACTGTGATATTCTGTACCTCAGGTTCAAAGTGCAGCATATTTTAATTAAATGAGTTTAAGAAGTTGAAAATTTTCCTTGATTTGGGTAGCAGCTTGTCATTAAGGGGTTGATGGTGGGTCCCGAAGCCAGACCAGTTGAGAACCACTGCACTAGGCAATGCATAGCTGTCAGTTGTACCTCCGAAAGCCTCAGAATTACCCCACTTTTAGGGTTAAACTACACAAAAACGATGTTGGCTCATGGTTACCAGAAATGCACTGCTTTCCTCTAATCAGCTGTTCAGGTCAGAGCTGCAGCATGTCAGTTAGCAGTCACTAGAGAAAAACTGATATAGGTCTAACTCTTCTGAAAATTCAGAAGATGTGTCGCTCTTGGTTTCATCCCACATGCAGAAACAGGCAAAAGAAAAGGTCACAATACCAATTTCAGTCGCTTGATGTGGGCCTTTTTGTTTTTATAGTGGACCTCAGGATTCCCTCTTCTGTAGAGACAGAAGTACAGTACCCAACCTACCCATCAGGATCAGAAGTTCCAGGAGGAGTATTGTTATGAAGTCCCACCCGTGACAGCAATAGGCCTCCAGGTTTGTGGACATGGGCTCACAGTTCTTGCATCTGCACCACCAGGTAACTTGTGATCTGTCTTGCTCCTCAGTTTCCACAACAGTTTTTTCCATCCCTCTTGCTCCCCGTGACTACATCTGCAGAGGTTCTTCCTCTGTGTACTCCAATTTATACAGATATTTTCTCTTACTCACAACTAGCAGCATGTCGTTGTCACTCGACCTGCCTATCTCCTCCGTCTCTTGGGTGTGGTTAATATAAGGCAGGGGTCACCAACCTTTTGAACCTGAGGGCTACCCAAAAGACAAGGCGTTTTATGAAGGGCTACTTGTTTCAGAGTCATATATTCATATTGTTTACCTTAAAATAATGAACAGTTAGTTAATTTGCATTAAGTAGGTTACATATTATGCTGTAACTTTGCCTTTTACTTGTAATGGTCCCTCAAAAACATTATTACTATGATTAATAAATTATACAAGACCATTTAGTCATGTGCATCTTTTATAATTTATCTTTCAAACTTAACTGATATGTACAACATCCACACTTCAGTGATTTTTTTCTGTACAGGTGGCACCATAAGGGCTCTAGCTGGCTTCAGTGGTGATAAAGGTGTGCCATCAACCTGTCAATTTAAACTTTGACCCCCCCACAGGTCAAAGTTTAAGAGACAATAGACATTTTTAAAATGTAACATACCTTACATTTGCTCTTCTTATGTATCAGTTTTAATGATTTATCTGCAAAGCATACATTTTTGAATTATAAAATGGCTATTTAACTTAAGCTTTATGGTGGTAACTTACACTTTTTTTTTTTTTTTTTTTAGAGTGTCCCTGCGGGCTACCAGGTGCTCGCGGGCACCCTGTTGGCTACCCCTGATATAAGACATTAGCAGACTTCTGCCACTCCCGCTCATGCTTTTTATATATTTTCATGTATAATGTGTTTCTATACCTTTATGTAAATTAATAAATAAATGAAATCAGCACAACAGAATGTAGATTAGTGCCCACAGAAATAAAACAAAAATCAAAAATTAAATAGGCTTCCTAACCCAGTATTCCACTTCTAGCAACAAGCTACATGCGACACACAACAGCTGAATGTATGAATAGAAGGGTAAATAATAAAAAGGGTATGTAGACTTCAGCATCTCAGGATGACATTTCAATGAAGATTTGTTGTTCTAAATTTCTTTCTTTAACCAGTAGATGGCAGCATATACCTTTGTATCCCAAAATGTTTAAAATCAGACCATTTTTTTGCTTAATTAAACCTGATAACTCAGTACAAAAGATTTGCTTACTTTGCTTTTCCACAGTTTACTGAGGTTTTTGTAAAATAAATATAAAGATATACACCAATCAGGCATAACAGTAGGACCACCTGCCACTTTGACGGCTATACAGCAACAAACTGCAATGCTCTGTGTATTCTGGCACCTTTCTATCAGAACCGCCATTAACTTTTCAGCAATTTGAGCAACAGTAGCTCGTCTGTTGGATCGGACGACACGGGCCAGTCTTAGTTCTCCACATACATCATTGAGCCTTGGCCTCCCATGACCCTGTCACTTGTTCAGCCCCACTTCTTCCATGGACCATTTCTGATAGATACTGACCACTGCAGACCAGGAACACCCCACAACCCCCCACTGAAGCTGTCAGTCTTTGTGAAAAGGAAGACATTTCGGTTCAGGGCGTTGTTGATTGACCTGGTGTTATTTGAGCCCCAATAGAGCTTCAAGCAAACCAGCTCTGTCCTCAACAATGAAACCTGTCTTGCAGGTGAGAAACTAGTGCACAGGGCGCGCCTGTCTCTGCGAGGAGAAGAATAAAAGGCTGAGAGAGTGATGGAGGGTGGAGGTGGGAGGTGGAGGGGGGAAGGCAGTCTTACCTGCGGCTGCTTGGATGAAAGTCAGTGACAAACTCAGTAGAGAAAGAAAAGACCGGAGAAAGAGACGAGAGCCGACATGCCCTGACCGCTGCTTCATGACTGCGTGATACAGTTGGATGTTGAGAAGCTCCGCCCACCTGCTGTGACCTCCACCTGCAACTGTAGTCTCACCTCTAAGTCCGATGGCAAAGAATGATCCGGTAGGTCCTTCTTTTGTCTCTTCTTATCTTAAACCAAAAAACTCACTCCTATGCATCTCTGCTCCAACTTAAGCCTTCGTCTAATCAATAGTGGTACTTTGTAATCAATACTCAGCTGCCTCTGAATGCTGCTCTTTGTTGTGTTTATCAGTGTTTCTGTTTGAGTTTCACTGAGTTGTTTTTAAAGCCTTGTGGTCTCCCCCGGCTCTTAGAGAGCTGATCACTGCTGAGATTACTGAGTGATATCAGAAGTTTTATTTGTTTCCCTATATACCTCCCAGCTAAAGAAGAGAGAAGATCTGTTTTTGTTTTTACTTTCTACAGGAACCACTTAGCTCAGAAAAATACTTTTTTATTTCACAAAAAAACATGGATATGCCTTTTTGATGTAAAAGCCAGACCTGAAGTTTGACATTGTTAATTTCCTGAGACACTCGACTTGCTTTAACACTCTTCTCCTTACTTTGTTTGTTAGTTCGTGAACAGCGCAAGTCAGTAAGTTAAAAACAGATTTTGATGATTTTTTGGAGCATGTCAGTCATCATACAAAAAAGGAGTGATTTGATTTTGGTGGTGATCCGTACCCAGATGAAGGCCCAGGATATTTTTTTTAAGAATTTGTTGACTTTGCAAGATACAGCAGTTTTCCCACAGTGTTGCAAACAACTAAAAAGTTCTCATTGGATTGTCATGACATTTTCCGTAAATGTTTGGCATGGTCCATGAAAGAAACAGATTTGGTGGTGATCCAAATCAGTATGTAGATCTAGGATTTTTTTTTTTTAAAGAATTCTTTTAACTTTGTGATATAGGGCAGTTTTCTGCATCTTTGACAATAAGTCAATAAGTTTTCAGTGGACTTTGATGACATATTCAGTGAATATTGGTCATAGTAACTTTGCGAGATAATACAGTTTTCCCACATTTTTGCTAATAACTAAAAAAGTTTTCAATGGATTGTCCTGATATTTTCAGAAAATGTTGGACATGGTCCGAGATGGAAACAATTAGATTTGATGGTGATCCAAATCTCTATGTAGATCCAGGATTTTTAAAAGGAATATAACTTTGCAATATAGGGCAGTTTTCTGCATTTTTGACAACTTAATAAGTTTTCAGTGGATTTTGATGGCATTTTTAGTGAATATTGGTCATGACGCAAGGAAAAATGACTTGATTTTGGTGGTGATCCAAGTCCAGATGAGGATTTTTTAACAGCGTTTGTTAACTTTGCGAGAAAGGGCAGTTCTCCCACATTTTTGCAAATAACTAAGTAAGTTCTGGATGGATGGATTTCATGACATTTTCAGTGAATGCTGGACATGGTCCAAGAAGAAAACAGTCAGATTTTGGGGATGATCCCAATCTGTATGTGGATCCAGGAAACTTTTTTTTTTAATAATTTGTTGACTTTGTGAGACAGGGCAGTTTTCTACATTTTATCTTTAACTCAATAAGTTCTCGGTGAATCTAGATGACATTTTCAGTGAATGTTGGTCATCATGCAAGGAAGAAGTGATTAAATTCTAGTGGTTATTCAAACACAGGATCCAGGATTTTTTTCATGGATCTCTTAATAGTGTGCCATAGGGCAGTTTCCACTTTTCTGACAACAACATGCCTGACAATGTTGAAATGCCTTGATGGAGGTTTGTGCTCTCAGGGCACTTCTTGTTTACAACTAGGCCTGTCCGAAGGGAATTTTAAAAGGTTAAAAGATTAAAGAAACTCAGGATGTAGATTGCAGAAGTGTCTCAATGTACAGTGTTTTTATCTAGAGGTGAATCCACAATGTGACATATTTCAACACAAAAACCTCTCTTCAGATCAGTATTATGATTCCAGGTGGCATAAGTACTTTTGATTTGAGAAACGGTGAGCAATTTTTACCTTGTAAAATCAAAACGAACGTTTCAGTTTCCTCTGTATTCAAGTTTCGGCAGCCCCATTTGCACATTCAGATAGACTGGAAGTTATCTGAAATATTCTGCCTGAGCTACGTGAATGCAAACATCAGACTTTTTTTTTAAAACCCCAAATTACCCAGAACTTTCCCCACTAGCCCCCATGTTTTTCCCCTCCCCCAGTCCTCCTGTGGTTGACAGAGTAAACCCTCTGATGTTAGGAACAAGTGTAAATGTAAACGTCCAAACAGACAACGAATGAGGTATTTTAGTTTGTCATGGGCAAACACAGCGACAAGAAAATTTGGAGAAGGGATGAAAGGATGACAAGAACATTTTACTAAAATTTAAGTATTTATAAGCCTACAATGGGTTGAAAGAGTTTTCCAAAATTTGTTTATGTTAAAGTACATAGTCTTTGATCAAATTTAACTGAAGTACAAGTGAAATAAGAACTCTTTATCTACTTGAGTAAAATGAGAAAGTACTTCTTTAAAAATGTACTCAGAGCGATGAGTATTTTGAGTACACTTATGTGTATTGTATTGAAATTAAGATGGCTGAAGTGTGATGAGCCAATCAGATATCCATTTCAGTATGTAAAATTTCATTATATAATATTAGACCTGAATATTTTGCTTTATGGTTAACCATAGATTAGCAAGTTACCTCTGAAATATTAGACAGTTAAATGCATTTTGTACACTTTATTACTAATAGTTTTGCACATACATAGTGAATTTGACCAAATATTAAAAACACCTGAAGTATGAACATTGATTGACAATATGCCATGATAAATTAAATCACTACAACTTGTAGATGTATTTTTCTAACTTAAGCATTGTTAAGATGTGGTTACAGCAATATGAGCCATCCTTGTGGACTTCCTGCGTCTGATCTATATATTGACAAGCATTAAACTAGTATTCAGATTCGGATTCAGATTCAGACAACTTTATTAATCCCCGAAGGGCAATTCCATTCACAGTTACCCTGCCTTATTGAACCATCCAAACAGATCAGGGAACAAACAAACAAATGCAAGACATTGGTAGCAGGATATGGACAACCACATTCCCCTGTCAGTACCCACAGATTAGCAGGATCAGCAATAAATACTGAATAAATACAATAAGCAGTAAAGTTCTGCGGTGAAATTACTAAGATGCAATAGGATAAGGAAATAAAAGAGATAAAATAAGAAATAAAACTCTCCTGAGACTCCAAATCCAGCACAGGCCACGCACAACAGCCTGGGCTGGGGCGTAACCAAATTGGGGCTTGGGACTTCTTGAATTTCGATTGGTCACCCCATTTACCAATCCAAATTTCTGCACTGTGATTGGTTATTTTCCCATTTGAGATAAGATTTATGTCAAAATCAACATGGGCTGTTGGAACAATAGGCTTCAATTGGCTTTTTTTGGACAATTGAACATTTTGTTTTTGTCAGAACTTTAAATTCTAACTTCAGATTTAATTCTTATTTGAGTTTTTAATCATATGAGTTGCAAATTTTTTGTTTATACCTTTTGAAGATAATATGGAGGGTAGAGTATAAATAAATGAATGCGATATGACAAGGTCAGACAAAAACTACTTATTACTGTGTCACTAATTCTTAACAGAAAAATTAGGGTTCATGTGTTTTGATGTACTTAGAAAATGAACTTAGTCCTTTAAGTACCTTCCTGGGTGGTGGGCTTTTGGGGAGTGGACTGGCATGAAAATATTTTTATCTTAAACCGCTGAGTTAAATAACCAGTCCTCATCTTGAAAACTACTTCAAAAAGAACAAGTACACAAAAAGAAATTGGAGTAACAAGCGTAAAAGTCTACTGAAATTAAGTCATAATAAATCAATTTCAAGTATGGATGCTCAATAGTAGATTTTTTGCCATTATTAAATATGCACATTCCCAGACTCTTAGCTGAGTCCAGTATAATATATAAAAACCAAATCTCTAGAACTGACCCTTTCATCTATTGTGGGAATCTTTTTTTCAGTCATAGGTATTCAGTGATTAAAATTAAAGAAATATTCAGTGAGTTGAATTTTCATCGCAAGGTAAAGGTATTTTTAACAGGAACTTTATTAGCTTAGGCATTATGGTGTATTTGTACATTTTGCTGATATTAATCGACAACATGCAGTAAATTACGTATGGCTAATATGTATGGGTGACACATGAGCAGGAGTTAGCTTTGTAAACTGTAGCATCGTCCCATACCTCCCATTCAATAGTAAGTCAAAGTAAATCACTTGAATTAGAATGACCCATAAAGGAACGAGTACACAACAATACTCAATCATGACAATAGCGGTAAATTCACTTGTTAGTATCCACCCATTCACTAATTACACCTGGACATCTGATCTTTTTAATTCTTTGTTTTCAGCCTTACAGTCTTAGCATTTAAGTTTAGACGCTCTATGATAAAACAGATTTATGTGTACAAACCTACTCAAGTGACCTCGTCATTTTTTCAGTAATTTTCCTCACTAACAGCCAACAGGCAAGCATTGCAAGATGATCCGAGCTTGTTCTGTCCAGAGAAACATGATGAACCTGACCCTCCCCCTATTTCAGCCCTGGTATTTTACTACAATCAAGTGAAGTATATGTCACCTTTAGATGTTTCTTGTAACCTGATCGGTAGTATAAATGGTCTTATGAAACACTTTTTGTTCATTTTAACCCTCTTCAGTGCAACAATGTTAGATTGATTCCTTTCTGTTTGCCACAGAGGATTATTTTTCCATTTATGATGATGTGATGAGAGGAGAGGCAGGTATCAAGACTATGATGGGACGTCGAACATTAAGTTGGCTCTCTCATGACCAGGGAAAATATTAAGAGGCTACTATTGATAGCATTATTAATAGAGACAATACTTTTGCATTATCATCTTGTGTTACAAACCATCCGATGACACTAACCAAACCTCTGAGAAGGCCTTATCAAAATGTATTTTTGTACAGTTCCTGGACCAGACTCGAAATAAAAAAAATGATTACCTTACTCATCTTCCAATAATAAAAGTTTACAAGTGTATGGAAACATAATAATAATAATTTAGTGATGTCAAAATAATGACGAAGCCAACCAGCAACAAAGATAATGAAAAACAATAATAATACTGCTTAAAATTTGAGAGTAACATTTGTAGATAGCTAGCCTTTAAAGTATATACGTTTTATCAGTTTTTAAAGATTAATGTTGAGTTATCCTGTATTGCAGATCCCCTCTCCTCTCCTCTCCTGCAGCCCTCTCTAAGCTCAGGATAATCACTTCACACTTAACCAGTCAGTCCATCAGTCGGTTTTTGCATAGCTTATAAATGTTTAACTAATGAGAGCAGGTCCAGTCTGTCCTTGTTTCCTCTATAACTAACAAAGACCCATGATTAAAATTACAACAAAAAAAAACCCTCAAAAAGACCCAACAAATGAAAGATATTTAATGTTCAATCTGACAAACTTCATTGTTTTTTTGCTAATATTCACTCATTTTGAGTTTGATGTGTGCAACGTGTCACAAAAAATGCTGGGACGGTGGCAACAAAAGACTGTGAAAGTTGTAAAATGTAAAACAAAACAAAACAAAACCTGTTTGTAACATTACACAGGTGAACAGGTTAATTGGAAATAGGTGAGTGTCATGATTGGGTAAAAAAGAGGCCTTCCTGAAAGGCTCAGTTGTTTTCAACATACAAGGGATTTAAAGTTTTCATCATCTGTAGTCCATAATATAATATCATCAAAAGGTTCAAAGGATCTGGAGAAACATCTGCATGTTAGCGGCAAGACCAAGGACCAACATTGAATGCCTGTGACCTGTCGATCAGAGTTAAGCAACGCTGCATTCAAAACTCATTCATTTTCTATACCGCTTATCCCTTTCGGGGTCGCAGGGGGCTGGAGCCTCTCCCAGCTGTCATTAGGCGAAAGGCGGGGTACACCCTGAACCGGTCGTTAGTAGATTGCAGGGCCATGCATTTAAAACTTCATTCTGTAAAGGATATTATCATGTGGACTTAAACACTTTGGAAAACCATATCAGGTAAGCCAGTTTATCACGACATCTATAGTAACAAGTTAAAATTATGCAATGCAGAAGCCATTCATTGATGGCACACAGAGACGCTTCCGGCTCCTTTGAGCACGAGCTGATCTTAGATTGACTGACGCTCTGTTGATTTCATCAAGAGAATGCCAAGCTACATTCTGCACCTGTTACAACAGCGTGACTTCATAGAAAAAGGGTGCAGGTACTAGACTGGCCTGAACGCAGTCCAGACTTAGGAGAGCAGAGACCCTGGACTCCTGCCAAACTGAAGTTGTACATTAAACAAGAATGGGACAGAATTCCACCTACAAAGTTTCAACAGTTAGTGTCCTTAGTTCACAAACGCTTACTAAGTGTTGTTAAAAGAAAAGTGATTTAACACAGTGGTAAACATGCCCCTGTCCCAGCTTTTTTGGGATGTTTTGCAGGAATCAAATTAAACATGTTCAAAATAAACAATGAAGTTTATCAGTTTGAACATCAGATGTCTTACATGTAGGTCGGTAAGGCTTTTGTAAATCATATTCTGTTTATTTTTACGGAAAACACAACACCTCAGCTTTACTGTAATTTGGGTTTGTGGGAATGATATGGCACTATTTCTCAGTACATATCTAACAATAACAAAAACCTTTCAGTGACTTCTCCTAAACTCGTTTCCTTGTGTACTTTCTGTAGAAGCCCAGGTGACATGAACAGGTGAGCCCGTCGCTATGTCCCGAAACAAGTTTAGTCACATTGTAGAAATTTTAATATCTCAGCTTGAAACCTCCCATGTGTCATGTAACACATCAGAACATAAAAAGTACACAAGTCATCTCTGCATTTGTGCTCTCCCAAAAAGTGAATAAGATAATCCAGACCCAATATCACTGTTTGGTCTTTTTCTAATTATTATTAAACTTTATTTAACCAGGAGCATCCCCATTGAGATACATAAAAGGGAGTCCTGGCCAATACAGCAAAATAAAATGAAGTTTCACACAAATAAAGAACAAGGCTGACAAAAAGGATTTCATAATCATCAAATCAGCAGAATTCAGGATGCATACACAGGACTAATGGTCCTTAATTTGTGTTTTAAATCACCCAAACTAATACTGCGCTCTAATTTAAGGTGACTGAGGAGGTCAGACCAAACAGTACAGAGCTTTTAACACATTAGCTCTGAGCGCTATTCATCAAACATGAACACATTTTCAGGTTTGCTCATCTAAGCATCAGGGGCCTAATTTAATGTTGGGGTCTTGTTTCAGTGAAGAAGGAACTGATGTACCCTCAGCTGGCAAATCCAGAGCAGCTTCTTTGTAACCTTGCAGTGCAGCTGGATCTGCCTGATTCAATGTCTGTAATCAGGCAGATCCACCTTGCTCCAATAAGCTCCAATCTACAACAAGTGTTAGTGGCCCAAAGCAGCAGGACCCAGTCAGCATCATTTGGAGCGGGAAGAGCTGGGAGCTACAAGCGTGACGACAGCCGACAGTGACTGCTTTTACAGAGATTAGCATAGGCGCTAACAGCTTCAGTAGCAGTATTATCAGATCTGGACCACATGTCTTTATTTAATCAAAAACAAATAACACTACAAACTTCTTTATAGAAAGGCTGTTTTTGCTTCTTACAGTATGTTTGGCCGAGATTGTTTTCTATGAAGTGGCCCACGTTTTGTACTTGGCAGTAACCTACTGCATTATCTGATTGGCTCTTAATAATAAGTATAATAATAGTAATAATTATACATTTTATTTAAGACCGCCTTTCATGACACTCACCCTACAAAAAGCACAAATACAAAAAAGTGCATTAAAACAAGCCTAAAACAGGTATAAGAACAAACAATACAATACAATAGACAGTGCAAAAGATCAGAGGGAGTTGGAGAGTTTGAAAACATGAGTTTTGTTTTCGAGAGGAGTGAGGAGTCAGTGTTGGGCAGGGGGGAGTGACTTCCATAACTGGGGAGCCGAGCGGAGCAATCATCCAGGCTGGATATGCTTTTGAAAGGTTTGCCCATCCCCAAACACTTTCTACGGGCTGAGTTGAGTCAGTTTAGTCAACTCTGGGTAGACTAAACTGACTCAACTCTGGGTTCACTCTCAATTCTAAATGTGCACCACAGCTGTACTGTCACGCAGTAATGGTGGCTTTATTCCATGACATACATTTGCATTAGGGGACAACAAGGACTTCTCGTGCTTAACCTCAAATCTACACATCCCAATGTAGAAAATGGGGCACATAAATGAGGTCATGTTGAGATTTTTGAAGTGTTATATGCTCTTTACGTCTCTTTTCTGTGTGATTGAGCTTCTCTTTGCGCAAGAAAGCAAAATCAGCAGGGACTCTTCGTTGTAGTGTCCTTCCTTCACCTTTTACTCTCCGTCCGTGAACTAATGAAAACCCATTCCCGTTCCAAAGATTGACACGCTGGTAACATCTGCTGTTTGTCATACCTGATACGGTGCATGAGAGCTTTGTATCAATAAGGGCTTTAAAAGAAAGCATATATCAAAATATGAGGAAATGTGCTGTGAACACCTGATGCTTGAGTCATTGTTGCCAGGTAGCGTCACTTGTACCTTCATGTGATGAGCCAGGCGTGAGCTTTAGCGCAGGCCTGATGATCATCAGAGGACTGTGTGTAGGACAATGGGCGACGTGCTCTGTCTTGGCAACTGAAAACTCACAAATGATTGGCTTTTGCTTTGTTCTCCGTCTATTGTTAGACCTACAATACCCATTAAAAGGTGTGTTATATTATGATGTAATGTATATTTATAGAGCAACACTCAAACAATACATACAGTTACCTTGTTAATGGCGTACATGGACGCCAAAAGATTAAAGATACATGTCAGCAAAATGTAGAAAAGTACTAATATGTACCTATCCCAGCAACATTTCGTTCTTTTTCTAATCCACCTTCAGTCTGTATCAGTGTAGCACCAAATCAAAACAAATGTTATCTCAAGACTGTTCACAAAAGAGAGGATTAATGCCATACTCTAGTTTAATTAGTTTTGTTTTATTTTATTTTTAAGAGAGACGTCGAAGGATAGAGAACCAGGCAGAGACAAAGGGACTACAATTAGAATTTCATGATGGCAATAAATTTTAGGATGCCCAGACCATTAATTTGTCCTCATCATATATAGTGCTAAAGTTATTATTAAAAGCTACAGTGATAGCTGAGAACTGATGTTGATAGTTATGGCTACAGTAATGTATGTGTAGTATTTGCAGGACCTACAGTGTATTTTAATCGACTGATCTTTCCGAAGTTAGTACTAGAAACTGTTATAATAATGGAATTAATGGATTTAGGTCTGAATTACAGCAGCATGTTTTTTTTGTGCATTATTTCAAGCACTTTTCTCGTCCAAACCTGTTGTTTAATCAGGGCATGTCATTCCTCTTTTGTAGAATAAGGGGCTGGATTTAGTTTGTGCTCTGTGCTGCTCAGTGTCACCCAGCAGGTTGTAAAAGTGCTGTTTAGAGCTCTCTAAAAGGCAGATGAAAAATTTGTTTTACTTTCACTGTTAGGGAAACATTTTGCATATAGTTCACTTGTAATCTAAATAAATTAATTTGTGTGCAACACTGATTTTCTTTTAAAAAAGAATTATCCTATTATTTATTGTATATTCAAATGTTGTCTTGATTTGTGTCTGTTTCTTAAACAAATAGAGTGACAAAGTAAAAGTAATTTGAAAATGAAATAAAATATGTGTATATCTATCTATAAGAGTATTGACTGAAATAAGTTTGAATTACTGGCAAATAGGATGTCAACAAAATCTCTGCAGTTTCCATGTCAGTCAGTAGAGGAGTGGGGGAGGGGAAACTACTGGGCGGGACAACAGATACTTTCTGAGTAATTTCCATTTTTTAAAAACTGCCTTTGTCATTCATGCATGCACCCCAACGAGGCCATTTCTGGATAATTTTAAGGGTTTACTGTAAATGAAAATACAGTTTTTGTTTCAGTGCTGTTTTGGCAAACGGCATAGCCTATGTGTCCTCCTACGTGGAGCAAAGAACCAAAACAAAGAGGGTTAGCTGCAAGAAATTAAGCTGTGTTTTAGTTTGTTTTCAACCAAAACTCATTTAGCTACTCTGAGCTGTTGAGCTACAGCAGCAATCTATATCCAAGCTTACATGCTGGGTCTCTCCTTGCTGGGGTAGAGCTGACTAGAGTCATTGTGGCCTATATATTCCCTTCTGACACGTCTTCATCCAAATCCACTGCAAAAATGCCAAACTATTCCTTTAAATTCAAACAGCACTCTTACTTAGGACCAAGTCCCCTCTGTAGGTCACTTCCCACCCCCACCCTCACCTTTTGAGCTAATTCAGTAGCTGCACTCATTTCTTTGTATAGGGCCTTAAACTCATATGTAAAGTTTTGATCCCCTATACTGACAACTTTATATTTGTCTTCGCAGAACGATCCTCCACCTCCCTACTACCCCATCACCGTGCACACTCTGCCTCCCCTCAGTTCCTATGAGGAGGTTGTATATGGCGTGAGTCCTGGCGCGGCACCCCCCAACCAACCTCGCTACGTCCCCCGACACCCAGCAGTTGTTCCTGCAGTGGCAACCTTGCGTGAGTGTTGTATGATGTCCTTCATTTCCCTGTAAGTGAAGGAGCGAAACAAATTTGAGAGTCATCAATGAATACTTATGTGTTCCTGTATCTCCTATTTGCAGCTCCCAGTAGAAAGAGACGGAGGTGCTGCAAAAATAATGCTCAGTGTTACGGAGGGTCAGGGGGAGCCTTGCTGGTGATTGGCCTGCTGGTTCTGGCCATCTGGCTTGGAAGTAAGCTGTGTTTGTTTATGCTAACAAGTGGCTGTTAATATGAATTTGTTTCTCAGTTTTTCCCAAAAGTATTTTAGCTGCATTTTAAGTGTTTGGTATTGATTGTTGTATTCTGACAGTGATTTATTATGTATAACACAGCTGAAAGCTTTTGTTTTATAAGTGACAGATGGATATTTAAAGTCTGAATTTTGTACAGTGTAAAGATTTTATACATTTTTCTTTGTCTTAAGTCAAAGCTTGCTTATTTTCAGTGCTGATGGGATAGTACAGGGTCTTTTGAGTGGGGTTGTATGAGGTACATGCATTAGCTGGACCATAAACCACAGTGATGGAGATCAGCTCTGCGTCTGTGCAGAAATAATCAGCACGGAAGCTAGGGCTTTACATTGCTGCAGGTGGTGCCTCAGACTCTGCATGATTTAAAGAGTTTTAGGTAGGGCTGGACGATATGGCCTAAAAATAAAATCCCCAATTTTTTTTACCACAACACTTGATTTACGGTTTTAATCAATTTTTTCTCCCTCTCAAAAAAAAAAAAAAAAAAAAAAAAATCAGTGACACAAAGTACATGAAACAGGTTTTTCCTTTATGTTATCAAAAGTAAAATAGTCAAAAACCAAACAGAATTTCCCTCTTGAAATATACATGTGTGTCATCAAATGTTGATTATGTAGTTCAAACATAGGCAGGCTTGTCTACATAAACACTGAAATCTAAGCTATTTTCACAGTATACTAACATGAAATTATGAAATTCTCTGATCAATATTTGATCTAATTTAAAATACAAACACAAGCCTACCATCATAAAAACTGTAAATTTTCAGTATTTATGTTTCAAACATTGCAACAACTTACAATTGCAGTAAGTCAGAAAAGAAAACCTTGATTTTTCACTTTTAAATCTTCTGAAGAAAATAATTAGAATTAATCGATCTAATCTATATATTGCCCAGCTCTAGTTTTAGGTGAAAACAAGCCACAAAAACAGCCAAGGGTGGTTAAACACTGTATCCAAATTTCCAGTTGCAAGCCACTTTGTTTTGGTGCTACTTCGGTGCACATCACAGCCTAAAGTGTCCTTCCTCCAGCAGCATACTGCTCAAAGTATGCTCTGACTGGCTAAGTACACTAACGTCACTGCATACCAAATAATGATTAGCTAAATTTACAGATGTTTAAAGATGCCATGTAGCTGACCAACTCCACTTTAAAAACCCCGAACTATCCCTTTATCTTGTGCAAAGATTAATTGAGGAAAAAAGTGACTCTTTTGTTTTATATAGAAATGTTAACATGTATGTATATTTTATACAAAATTTACAAAATGGACAGAATAACTGAAACAATGCCTAAATGATACATTCCACATCCATGTGCTCACCCCACTCTCCCTCCTCTCTTCTAATTTTTCAGCCAACATGTCATGCCTAAAAACTTGACCATTAAAAACACAGACCTGTGCCATAAGTCAGGGATGTGTCAAAAACCAAGAGCATGAAAAATAAAACACGATCAAGTCATCAAGTTAAAGAGACGATACATATATTTGCATAACTATCAACTATAAACTCACAGTTTCAAACCAGACAATTTCACCTGGCCATAGGTTTCCTGTTTACTTAAGTGTACTTATTTCTACTCTCTTCAACCCCACAGTACGTTACGGCTCCCGCCTGGCACCACAGGTCATCTTCTCCGACGAGGGTGATCTCACTCCTGCAGACCAACCTCCGCCAAGTTTTGACACCTGCCCCAACACTACAGTGGAGTGTGACGGAATAAGAGACTGCAGCCTTGGCAGCGATGAAGCAAACTGCGGTAAGAGTACAAATATACAGGCTCACACCGAAACTAGACTAATGCATAGACTGTTGAAGATGGAGGAGAAAGAGGATGGATGATGACTTTATTTATCGTTTTTTGGAAAGGACAGAACATACAAGCAGTTGATAAGCAAGAACATTCCTCGCCTTCTCACCTTCATCCCAGATCATATAAGAACAGAGCCAGCCCTGCCCAATGTGGCGCCCTAGGCGAAGTTTTGTATGATGCCCCCCTTCATCTGTAATTTGCATATGCTTACAAAAAAATCGAATAGCATGGTTTTTACCATTGTCTTTAATTTAATGAGATAACATGTCACCCAATTTACAAGCTTAACAAATTACTAATTAATACATAAAAATCTGAAATATAATGTAAATACCCTTACCACAAAACAAAAACCCTGTAGTAATATCAATTGGGCATTGCTTTACACTTGAATTGTTGTGAGCTTTTCCATTGTAAGAGTTAATAGTAATAACTAGTTTTAATATAACTATATTGAAGGTGATTTTTTTTTTTCCCCGGTTTTGTGGCGCCCCCTGGAGGCCACAGCGCTCCTAGTGTTTGCCTGTATTGCCTAATGGGCCAGCCGGCTCTGTATAAGAAGAAAAACCCTGTTGTGTACTTTGTTGACTAATGTCTGCGGTAGGGCTGAACGATATGGACAAAATTTCATATCTCGATATTCATGCCGGATATCTTGACATCGATACGATACCATATGACCTCGGGTTTGGTGAAAAACAAGCTTTTTTCAGAAAAATAAAAACATCAAGAATGTGGAAAGTGCAGTTTTAGCGCAGGGGAATCTATATCATTTATATTGTTGCTTTCGATATTAATATCTCGAATGTTCATATCTCGATATCGATAACAATATATCGTTCAGCTCTAGTCTGTGGTCACCTTCTCATAAAAATACAACACATTTGAAGAGAAAAGCAACAGACAATGTTAAAGTAAAATTGAAAAAGGCATTGCTGTGTCATAAGGGTCTTTCAGAGCCTAGATATTGACAAGGAAGGGCTGCCATATGTGTATGAACCTGGATGTTTTCCCTAGCATCTAATTTTGAATTTTTGCCATATTTAAAGTGATAGAAAGCCCCATGAGCCAAGCCTCAAAGCTGGGGGAGGGATGTCTCTTTGTCCCAAACTTTTCATATAAGTACAAAGTGAGTACTAAGGGAACCAAGGGGTAACACATGCCCTCTTGTAGGCCAAAAGGCACATTCATGGTGGATTTAAATCTGCTCTGTCATATTAGGAAAACAGAACACAGCTGCACTCGATGACTTGCTTGCATTGCCTGCATTTTTCTCTGCAACAGTGATTTAATTCCAGTAGCAGCACACAGGCTGGAGACTCCACATTACTGTCACATAGTGTTGAGAACAACCCTCTGGAGATCTGTCATCTAAGTTGTTTGCTTTCTTTCGTCTCCCTCTCTTGCTTCCCTTAGTGAGGTTCGGCGAGGACGGCAGGCTGAATGTCAGGACAGCTGAAGATGGCCGCTTCCTTCCAGTGTGCTACAGCGGCTGGGACCAGAGCCATGCCAACCAAACCTGTGCTCAGCTGGGATTCAGAAAGTAAAGAATCCTCACTTTCAGTCCAAGCTAATTGGATCTTAATTGTGCCTGTCTAGATGCTCTTTAAACAGGAGTTCTGAGTGCTGAAACCACTTACATCTAAATATTTATGACCGTTCTTCATTATCATTCAGAACAAGCCAAGAGCTATTTACTGAGCCATTTAAGCAAACCCCTTTTCAGCAGCAGCCACTAACATGTAAGTTTCTATCTCCAACCTTTAATTTACCCACTGAGATCCATCTCAATTTCTCCCCACCTGCTGCTCTGTGTTTAGGGTTGAATTGATTCTCCACAGGCTGCTCTGAAGGGCATCTCAGTGTGACCGAACCAGAATGAGTTTTCTGACCCAATCAGGCTTTGTTTCAACAAAATGCTCTCTATGTGTAGGTCTGCTTTGGTCTTGGTCCTGAGCTGCCTCTCTCTCTTTATCCACAGATTTTACTCCACCGAAGCAGCAACAGACTCAGAGTCCAGAGGTCTGACGGTGATAAGCAGTTCATCAATGCCCATCCAAGCTCGAGTAGAAGTCAGGTATGCTGTTTTAGAACATTAAAACCCACTTACTAACGATCCTTTCCATCTCAGTATAGTAGGAAGTCTTTTGACATATTTGAGGGAAACTTATGAACTCAACCCAAGTTACCATCAAAACTGGAAAGTTACACCCTGACAAAAGTACTGTGTTAGAGGTTTTTTTTGGGTTAACAAACAAGGGTATCCAGACTTTTTCCATTGAGGGCCACTAGCGAGAAAAGCAAGGACAACTGGGCCACCTTATTTCATGCACCTTTAGTCTATTAGATTAACAATTTGGGGGTGGCCAAACAGATTTTATGGGGCCCTGGTTGGCCCTGGCTGCCACTGGATTTTCTCGGTGCAGCTGGGGAGTAACTGATGGTTCATCTCCTCATTTAGATACTAGAAAGCACTCTGAGAGCGCAAACCTCCGCCAAGGTAGCTCACATATTGCTGTTAAACCTATAAGCAATAGTTCCATGATAAAGTTACCATCATAATATGATTCATTGACCCTGAAAACCCACCCCTAGCACTCAAAATCATGTTGATATCGTCATTAGTTAGACAGTTATTGAGCAAAAACAATCATTGCTAATGGCAGTTATTTGGGTCACCACCAAAACTAATCATTTTTCAGTTGGGCGATTAAATTTGTCCAGTAGTTTTTGCGTAATCTTGCTAACTAACTAACTAACAGACAGACAGACAGACAAACAAATAAACATGCGCTGGCAAAAACATAACCTCCTTGGCAGAGGTAATGTAGAATAAAGCAGAGAAAGGGAATGAAGGTGATTACAGGCATATCACCATAAACAGTCAGAAAAATTATATGAAAAGCAACGATATGATAAGACCAATAATACATCATGATAAGTGTTTGCCTTTTCGTCTTAGTGAGCTGTCTAATGCTCCCCTCCAACGAATGACGGTGCAAGTAACAGAAGCATCATCACATAAACCACATCAAGGATAAAAACTATTATCGCTGGTTTTTCTCTGAAAAGTAACAACATAGGATCCATTTAGGCACTGGCACTGTCTTAAAAGAATTGATTCACCCCCTGTAAATGCAAAATCCCAAATGATACCCAACCCAGAAAAAAATGTGTTCCCAAAAAAAAAAATAAAAGGAATAGCTGCAGCTCATAGCGCATTGGTTTTCTACTCATGTTAATGGACACGTCTTCTTTCTCATTGTGGTGTTCTGCAGTACTTCCTGTCCAAATGATGAGTTCGTCTCCCTGCAGTGCATTGGTAAGCAGCCTCCATCTGTTCATGGAGTCATGTGTTGCACACAGACACTCACAATCTCACTCCTGTCTCTGTTCAAACACTCATTACATACAGTACATCAAGCTGTTTTAAAAACAAAGATTCTTTAGCACTTTTGTTTCTTTTGATTTTTTTATACTTGGGCTTCATGTACAACACAGTGGATAGCGTAGCAAACTGGGGGAGAGATATGAGAACTGACATGCAGGAAATAAACCAGTGGTTGGATAGAGACCTAGGCTTCTAGCTTTAGGGACAGTGGCCACTGACGATGGGGTATGCTGACATAACCGCTAGATTACTGGCATCCTAACATGACCTTGATTCTAATGGAATTAAGAGGACTGCTCTCAAGATCAGTTAAAGCAAAATATGACTTACATTTTTCCTATCTAACTTAACCTAGTATAATAATAAGATCATCAAAATATGAGTTCTGGTGCTTTGCTGTATGACCTCAAGACCTTCAGCAAGTAGCCTGTTGGATAGACTAAATAGTTTATTTCAGTCAGCCCCAAAAATTGTAAATTAATTAAGTTTAATGAACACACTTGTAATAATAATTCATCACTTTTCAGCCCTATTCAGTGTCTTAATCAGGCAGATCCATCTTGATGACCTACAATGTTTGTGCTCGGCCCAAAGCAGCACGACCCAGAGTCCTCTAGAGCAGGAAGATAAGAGAGAGACGATCGAGACGACAGCAGGAAGTGACCGTACTTAGAGATTAGCATAGATGCTAACAGCTTCAGTAGCAGTTTTATCCGGTTTTGACCGCATTTCTTTATTAAATTAAAAAAAAAAAAAATCACAATTTTGTCCATAGTAAGAATTTTTTCGCTCCACTTCCAACATGTTTTGACCTGAGTTTGTTTTACTAAGTGGCTCATGTTCTGTAATGCAGTAGCACCCGCCTACTGCATTATCTGATTGGACGGTAATAAATGTTGACGGAACGATTGTCCAGTTATCTGCCGGATATGCGTCTGAAGGTTTCAGCCCTCTGTAAACACTTTCTTTTGGCTCTCTTCCAGATTAGTGAAATATTTTGAACGGTCCATCTGGTGTGTCAGGTTATGTTGCAATGCTCCTTCAGAGCTTTTTGAACTTATCTATTGAGAAAAGACACAACCGGGGTGTTACAAAATTTAAAGCATGATCAGTATCAGCTGATCTCACAATTAAAGGATCAATAATCAGTATTAGCTGCCTGATTGGGGCCTCCCTGTTATATACAAATGTTGAGACATGTCTTGTGTTATGTGCTGTAGCCCTGTGACTTTGTTCTGGTTTCTCAGATTGTGGCATGCAGCAGTCAGCAGCCCGCATCGTCGGGGGCTCGGTTGCAAAGCTCGGTCAGTGGCCCTGGCAGTTATCACTCCACTACGACGGGTCTCACATCTGTGGAGCCGTCCTGATCTCTCCTGACTTTGTGCTGACAGCTGCCCACTGCATCCTGAGGTAACTGAGACAGAAAATGTAGCATTGTTGTCTGTTAAATTCAACTAATTTGTTTTTATACGATTAAGTATTTTTATTTATTTTCTAGATTTCAGATCTAAACAAATAAAGATAACAGTTCTGCAAAATGAAAATGTAATTGCTTAATGAAAACAATCAGTTACTGTCCACTTACAGTTTCACACCACAGCGGTGGAGGGTGTATGGTGGAGCGGTGTCTCTTGATGATTTGCCTGAGCCATACCTGGTGGAGAAAATCATCTCCAACAGGAACTACAACACCACCACTAATGACCAAGACATCGCTTTGATCAAACTCACATCACCTGTCACCTTTAATGGTCAGTAACATCTTAACTTCTAAACATTTTTATAAAAAATATTTTCTTCTGTCAGGCGGGGACAAAGGCTGGATCTCAATGGCACACATTTAACTGTATAAATAAAAGCGGTACAGCTTCATGCTCTCACAGGGGGGTTCTTGGGATCTTTAAAACAAACAAGACCATCAACATCAAAACTGATCATTTTTATGCAGTGGTTTTTAATGGATGTAAACCCAAAACCCAATTAAGTTGGGACATTGTGTATAAGATAAACAAAAACAGAATACAAAGGTTTGAAAAACCCTTTTCGCCTAAACTCAATTTAATACACGACAAAGAGAAGATATTTAAAGTTTAGACTGATAAATTTTAATGCTTTTTGCAAATATTCATTCATTTTGAATTTGATGCCTGCAACATGTTTAAAAAAACCCCGCTGAGACAGGGGCATATTTACAGCTATGCTATATCAATGTTCTGTTTAACAGCACTCAGTGTTGTGTTTGGGAACTGAGGACACTAACTGTTGAAGCTTTGTTGGTGGAATTCTTTGCCATTCTTGCTTGATGTATTGTCGTATTTTGAGCTTCCCTGATTAAGACCTTGCTTAGATGGCAGCAGATATTGCTCCAAAACCTGTATGTACCTTTCAGCATTAATGGTGCCTTCAGAGGTGTGCTAGTTACCCATGCCATGGGCACTAACACACCCCAATACCATCACAAAATGCTGGCTTTTGAACTTTGCTCTAATAACAGTCTGGATGGTCCTTTTCCTCTTCATCCCGGGGAACACAATATCCATAATTCCCAAAAACAATTTGAAATGTGAACTCTTCAGACCTCAGCACACTTTTACACTTTGTGTCAGTCCATCTCAGATGAGCTCAGGGAAGGCGCTGGCGTTTCTGGATGTTTATGATATACAGCTTTCCCTTTGCATGGTAGAGTTTAGACTTGCGCTTGTAGATTTATCAATGAACTGTGCTGACTGACAATATTTTTCCAAAGTGTTCCTGGTAATATCTTTACAGAATAATGTTGGTTTTTGACCTTGCTGCTTAAGTGCAGATATTTCTCTGAATCTTTTGATGATATTTTAGAGTGTAGATGATGAAATCCTGAAATTTCTTGCTTTTGTGTGCTGAGTAATGCTTTTAAACGTTTGGACTACTGCTCCAACTTATCTACAAAGTGGTAAGCCTTGTCTAATCCTTACTTGTGAATGACTGAGCCTTTAAGGGAAGCATGACTCTCACCTTTGTCCAGTTAACCTGTTTAATGTGTGGAATGTTCCAGACAGGTGTTTTTTGAGCTGTCCTCAACCTTCCTAGTCTTTTGTTGCCCTGTGACAGTTTTTTTAGATGTTTCAGGCATCAATGTCAAAATGAGTGAATATTTGCATAAAAAACATTGAAGTTTATCAGTTTGAACATAAAATACCTTGTCTTTCAGGGAATTAGTTTGAATATAGGTCAGAGGTCAGAGGTTCTTTCTCACATGGGCAATTTTAGCAAAATCGGCGGTCTAAAATTGGGACTTTTCTTTCATAATGCATTGAAGTCTTGTTTTTAATGTTTTATGACTGCATGTGTTTGCTTAAAATTGTTGAATGTGCTGCTGTCTTGGCCAGGACACAATGAGGTTTCCTGGTTAAATAAAGGTCAACAAATAAGTAAATAAGAGGGACTTGCAAATCATTGTAGTCTGTTTTTATTTACATCTTACACAACATCCCAACTTCATTGGAATTGGGATGTGTAAATCTCAAACTTTGAGTTTCTCAGGAGCTTTAAGATAACAACTCTTTGGATATTAGTAAATAAAAAGGACTCTGATTACAGTATTGTTACAGTTTAATCAATGAAGTGACATTTCCTATAAACACATATCATATTTGCATGTTATAATTCAATTATAATGATTAAATAGTTATCTAAATTCATAATTTATTACTATGTCAAGGTGCAAAAGAATGGAAAAGGGCCACCATTATCAGTGACTATTGAAATCCCTTTCTTTTTCTGCCCGGCCTGACCTTTTAAGTCTGTGCTGACTTCACAGTCATGCTTGTAATCTAATTCTGAAAGTCCAGTGTGTGTGTTTGTGTGTGGGTGTGTGTGTGTGTGTGTGTGTGTGTGTTTATGTTTGCATGGACGTTGATTTGTCTACACTGGTCTGCTCCTGTCTAACTTAATTTTATTCTTGAACGCAGTTTAAATTTGTTTTTTTTTTTGTTAACCAGATAATGTGCAGCCAGCTTGTCTGCCAACTTTTGACCAGGAGCTCCCACACGGGACCCTCTGCTGGACCTCAGGCTTCGGCACAACCTCTGAGTCTGGAAGTAAGTAGGAGTATGGAGACACATGCATGCTCTGCTGAATGTAGCAACACTGATATAATTCTTCATTTGGGTTTTTATTTGGAATTCTAGCTTTTGGTGTGATTAGGGATCCATGCAAACTGTGTCAAACTTCAACTGTAGATCTTTGGTCTGAACAAGGCCCAAGTTTTCAGCTATGCAGTCTGTATTTGATCAAGCTGCTGGCCTTGTGTGTCTAACAAACATGTTTTAAAGGATACTGTTTGGCTTTGGAGCTTAACTGCTAATGTCGCATTCCAACATCAATGTGTAATAGCTGACCAACGTTGAGAAGTCATGAATATTTTGGTGAAAAGTACGTTCCCTGGGTCTATTTTGCTGTTTTCAACGCATTTTAAAGCTAGATCTAGATCTAAACATTCGCTAACATGGCTGTAGTAACACTGGTCGTGCCATAGCTTGGCGCTGCTGATCGTAGCACAAACATGTGATGTATGACGTAGACGTATGCCATGTCAGCACGTGCAGCTGCAGCTGGTCTCAGTATTCCATCACCATGCCAAGAGGACAAAAAACAGACGTCCCCAAAGGGCATCTCAAGGAAGGGCAGGCGCCATTGGAGGTCAAGCTCCTGCTGGTGTTCACAAACGCGTTGGATTGAATGTTGGAAATTTTAAATCATGCACAAAATTTTTCAACATACCCAATAAATGTTAACGCAACTGATGTTAAATTAGTTCTGCAGGGCCTGATTTGGCACGACATGTCACACTGTTCATCCACAAACTTTCATTTGAGAAAGATAAACACATAAAAAAAAGATGCGTGTGCTCTTCCCTGCATAACTATGAGCATTTCCCCTGCATTTAAAGATAACAGCACTACATGATCATATTTTGACAACAAGAAAACTAGTGAGTTGCACTTGGGAGATGAAATACTACAATTGATGAGAAGAAAAGTTTACTGTAGTAATGTAGCTGTGAATAAGTAACGAGAAAGTGAATTAAACTGTTAAAAGGAGAAAAAAGGAACGAAAAGGGACAGGCACACTCCATATACATGCTTCTGCCAGCCTGGGTTAGAATTCAGCCTGTGGTCAGTTTGCAGAGTGTCCTCCCCTACTCTCTCTCACTTACTTTCACAAGCCTATCCACTGTCTCTATCTCTCCTGTCAATAAAGGCACAAAAATGCCCCAATATATATATGTATATTTAAAAAAGGAACAAAAAGAAGAAAGTGCAAAAAAAGTGAATTATAGAAAATGAAGACTTCTCTTTAAACGAACAAAAAATCACCTCAATCTTTCTTCTGGTAAGTGTGTCTCCCACTCTCTGAGAAAGAGATAACACATTTGAACCTCAAAGACTGAAATTAGAGACTGGGGAATTTCCAGAGGCCTGAAGTGTGACATTTCACCAGGAGAGAAGTAATTACTAATATTTCTGATGGTGAGATAAACAGATTTTGTTATTTTTAATGACTAATACCAATACTTAATGCCAAGTCACACATAGGGATATTCAGACCACATGCAGTGAAGTTCTTAGAAGAGAAACATTTTACCAGTTCAAAGAACTTCTTAATATTTCATTTCAAACTCTTAAAATGTGAACGAACAAAACTGGTCAGGTTTAGTTAAGACTTACAGCCATTAAGAAGAGGTGGACAGTTATTAACTGTGATTAACTTTGTAAGAAAATGACAATTAATTATACACATTAAACCAAAGAAGAGGATAATGGATAAAAAATTCTTTAAACCTTAGGTTACAGATGTCACACCCAAATCAGAAGGCATCACATGATGTAGACAGGAATGCACCCAGATGACCTAGGCAGTTCCAGAGAGTCAGAGTAGTTAAAAAACAAGCAGACAGTCATCTGTTGGGCCAGATAAGCTGGTTTTAGATCACTCTCCCGCCTCCAGGTGATCCAGAATGCAGCATCTCGGCTTTTAGCTGGTTTTAAAAGACGACATCACATCATTCTGTCCTCGCTTCCCTTCACTGGCCTCCTGTTGTTTTTAGACATGATGTTAAGATTTTACTGATCACTTTAAAGTACATATGGGTCTTGCCCCAAAATACATATCTGAATTGTCGACCCCTTAGCCTCAGATCCTCGAGCGGGGGCCTCCTGGCTGTTCCAAAGTCGAGACTCAAAACCAAAAGAGATCAAGCTTTCTCCGTCAGAGCTCCTCGACTTTGGGACGACCTGCATGAGGAGTTAAGGCGTGCAGAATCAGTAACATCTTTTTAAATCACTTCTTCAATTTTACTTCTGTAGACTTTCCTCACTTAATTTTCAATGTTACTCACTAGATTTCTTATTTTCTTATTCACTAAATAATTTTTTTTATTTTGTTTAATCTCGGCTGCTTTTACTCATTTCTTGTCTTTCTTTCCTCTTTTGATGTTTATTCTAGTCATCAACTCACTGGTTTTTCAGTCCCTTATTTATCTGTTTTGCTTTCCTTCACCTCGTTAATCTTCACTGATGTGATGTTGTCTTCTGTCGTCTATTTTAAGTAAACTTGTTTAACATTTCATCTCTTTTTTTCCTCCATTCCAAATGCATATTTCTTCTTGTCATGATGTATTATTGGTCTCATCATATCGTTGCCTTTCATATATTTTTTTGACTGTTTCTGGTGAGATGCTTGTAATCACCTTCATTCCCTTTCTCTGCTTATTCTTCATTTCCTCCACCAAGGAGGTTACGTTTTTGCTTGCATATGTTTGTTTGCTTGTTAGTTAGCAAGATTACACAGAAAATACGGGATGGATTTTGCTGACATTTTCAGGAGATGTTGGTAATGGCCCAACTTAAAAATGATTAGATTTTGGTGATGATCCAGGTAACCACCGTTAGCAAACAGTTGTTTTTACTCAATAACTGTCTAACTAATAACAATTTCAACTTGATTCTGAGTGCTAGGTGTGGGTTTTCAGGGTCAAGAAATCAAATTATGATGGTAACTTTATCATGGAACTATTGCTTGTAGATGTAACAGCAGTATGTGAGCTACCTTGGCGGAGGTTTGTGCTCTCTGAGTGCTTTCTGGTTCTTTTAAATTAACTGTGTTTGCATTTTATTCTTGGCCTTTCATTTGAAATTCTGGTAGTTTTGTTTTTGACAAAATGGTTAAAGTTCTCTTTATTATTCTCTTCCTTTCACTGTCAAAGCACTTTGTAGACATCTGTTGTAAAATGTACTGTATTAAAGTATTTATTTATTCATTTTTAGGTCTGTAGCCCCTGAGGCAGTGGTTCCCACAACCACATAATAATAAATCACAGCGTAACTTTTGAAAATTTCAACTTCCCTTAGTAACAGAATGAAAAATATTACTATACTTTGCACCTTGGATAGAAGAAAACATGATTGAATGAGGTAATAGGAATACACTTCTGTTTTAAAAGTACCAGAATCCCTAAGAGGACATATTAGCATGTTTTATTTTCCTCCATTTTCTCATAATGATGTGGACATCTTTGCAGTTTTCTATCAATTTCGAGAAGTTAACTTGTCAATATGATGAAATCTGCGTCATTATCAACAGATTTAATGCTAGAGTGAAATAAAACAGCCAAAATGTATTTGTTATCTGAGTAAATAGACAAAATGAAGTTTAACTAGACTGTGTGGATGGATGTCTGCTTGGGGCTTCAGGGCATTGCAGACTTTTTGTGACAATTCTTTTTCAAGGACAAATTAGTGACCTGCTGAAAATTGATCCGTGACCTACTTTTCGGTCCTGTCCCACCTTTTGAGAACCACTGCCTTAAAGGAAAATATCTAATCTATTAAGAAGGCGAGAGAAAAGAAACTAAACTGAAGTGAAGGAAAATTACAGGCCTCATAGCTCAAGGACATCTTCAGAATCAATGTTGAGAAATGAATGCTGCTGTTGATATTTTCATATTTTTAGGCCTTGTTAACAAAATGGACAAACATGTTGTTTCCTCCAATGAAGGTGTCTCTAGAGATCTCATGGAGGTGATTGTAAAAATCATTGTTACACCAGTGTGCAACAATCGTCACGTGTACCGTGGTGCTGTGACTGCGAACATGCTCTGTGCAGGTCACCTGGAGGGAGGCCGGGACTCTTGTCAGGTGAGCAGCCCTGTCCCAGAGACAGGTGTGTGTGGATTAACTCTGTGTGTGTTCGGCTCTGGATAAACAGAGAAGTCTGACTTGTGTTCTCCAGGGTGACAGCGGGGGACCTCTCATGTGTCAGAATGGGAACCGTTGGTTCCTGCAGGGGATCACCAGCTGGGGTGAAGGCTGTGGTAGAGTAAACAGGCCGGGTGTTTACACCAGAGTCACCAGCATGCTGCCCTGGATCTACGGCGTGATGCAGGTGAGACCAGAACACACATCACTACGGCTGCAGAGCACTGTTGATCAGTTTACATGTTGATGGACATACGGACTAAATCAGTCGTGACCCCGCCTCTGCACCACCCAAAAAGATAACTAAAGACCAAGTTCAGATTTTTTTAGAAGTATTAATGTGCAACATATAAATCAATAGTATTTATTTGCCCTTGTTAAATCCACATATAGAATATGTTTAGTATTCCAACCCTCATTCTTGAGATGGGCATTATGACCTCAAAGTAAAATCCCAGCTAATTCCTCACAAAACTTGATTTACAATTTTAGTCATTTGTTTTCCTCTAAGAGAAAAATAATTGCAAATGGCAGAAATGACATAAAACAAGTATTGTCTTAATTTGATCAAAATATCTCTCAAAACGAAACTGAATTGTTTCCTTTTACAGTTAAAGTGATTAGAGGCTGTGACTTTGTAATTAAATGTACTTTATGTTTGTACAAACCCCAGTTCCAATGAAGTTGGGACATTTTTTAAAACATAAATTAAAACAGAGAACAATAATTTGCAAATCATTTTCTAACAATATCAAGTTGGATACACTACAAAGACAAACTACTTAATAAACTAATAAACTGCATTTTTTTTTTTTTTTAGAAAATATTCAATTATTTTAAATTGCATGCCTGCATTATGTACCAGAAAAGCTGGGACAGGGCCATATTTACCAAAACTCAATAAGTGTTTGGGAACTAAGACATTAATTGTTGGTCTGGTGGTGGAATTCATTCCCATTCTTGCTTGGTGTATGACTTGATTTGCTCAACAGTCTGGACTCTCTGTTGTCATATTTGCAGGTGTTTTCAGCATTCCTCAACTTTCCCAGTTTTGTGTCCCTGTCCCAGCTTTTTGGATGTGTTGCAGGCATCAAATTGAAAATGAGTGAACATTTGCTAAAAGCATTGAAGTCCATTAGTTAAAACATTTAATGTCTTATTTTTGTGATGTTTTCAGCTTGAATTAAGGAATAATTCTATTTATTTATGTTTTACACAACATCCCAACTTAACTGGAGTTGGGGTTTGTAGTTCATACGTAGGCAGGCTCAGCTACATCAGCACTGATGCTGCACTGTTTTACAGAGAATAAACAGGCAGGACAAAATGTGCGACTAATTAAGTCAGGAGAAAAAAATCTTAATTTTATTCTTTAAATCTCCTGCAACATAAAATAGAATTGATCATGTAAACTGATATACTGTATATCCCAGCCCAACCCTAGTCTGTCTTTGAATGATAAAAATAACTCTGTGGTGACTCACACATATTTCATTAAAGACTCAAAGTTTTAAGCCCAGAGTCACAATTTCAATTTTACCAAATTCAAAATATGAAAATACTTTGCACATCTAATTCAAGAAACAGGTGTGTCTAAACGTGAAGATTGACTCCTGCACACTGTCTAAATTAATTTATTTTCAACGTTTCAGTCTTGGACCTTCATCAGGCAAAACCTGTCTATCTTCATGTTTAAGTTCTGTCAAATTAAAATGTATACATTAAACAACACTGAGCTCAGAAAAAGCCTGTTGTTTAGCTGCCACATTGATTAATACATAAATCCCACCTCAGATGCGGCAAGTAGCCAAATCACAGAGTAGAATTTTGGACTGCTAGCACATTGGGTGGAGAATCATGGAGAGGCCATATCATCAAGTTTTCACCATCTTCATCAGAAATGACCAAAGTGACTGAATACACCTTCATTTAGTTTTGTTTGAAATCTAACTTTTACTCGTTCATTGTCTTTTACAGGATGAAAGACCATGACGTCTCAAACTGCTCACAGTCTACCTCTCCTCTTCATCAATAAACCTGCACTATGAAGCCGTCTCTGCGAGGCGGGCGGATTTACTCAAAGAAGAATAAAGTGTTGATGAAAGGTCATATGGTGGCATAGGGGAGCTAAAGCGTAACAAAGGGCACAGCATGAACGCAGAACTTCTGTCTGTGTTCTGCATCATATCATATACTCATCCACTAATCAATGCACTGACTCCAGTCTTGCAGTCTTGATTTAATTACTCACTTTTGGGTGTTTTAGTCTGGCAGCATACTCGCATTAACCAACACTCTAAGACAGCTTTTAAGATGGCTGGCCCTTCTCTCCTCTTTACTGTGCAGATGAAACATTAATACGCTTGAAGAATGATTGTAGAGGTGTGTGTTTTTCTCAGGGACACATCCCAGGCTTTTTTATTAAAGGGATAGTTCAGGGTTTTTACATGGGGTTGCTCGAGGCCTGTGTCACTAGAATTTATGATTGCCACTAAATCATCTTGTTAGCCCTGTTCCTGAGGCAAGACAGTTGGATTAGGACTTAGGCAAATATAGCTGTCAGTGGTGCTGCCAAAGCCTCATGATTTAAAACTTCTCAAAAGCTATGTTGGCTCAACTGGACACTACAGCAAGATTGTATACAGCATTTTAATTTTCCTTGTCAAAGCCTCTGTGTTTGGAACAATTTTGTGATGCAATGTATGGGCTACGTATCCTTCCACTTTCCTCTCGGTAGATCTGCAGGCCAGAGGGCTGCAGCAGGGTCAGTTAGTGATCACTGGAGCACAAACTGATAAAAATTCCCTGGATACTACAAAGATGGGTCACTCCTGTATTCACCCTGGATGTATAAACCAGCTAAAGAAATGGTCAAAATTCCATTTTTACTGTTTTCCATTGCCTGATGTCGGCCTTTGACGATTTTTGCTTTTTTTTTTTAAATTTAGACATCAGGTCTCACCCCTCTGCAACAGCAAAACATCATGTCTGCAGTGCCCATTTTACCGATCAGGACGACAACACACAGCAGTTTAATGGCTCACAGACATGAAAGAGCTCTGCTGAGAGGTCCAGGAAAAGCGGTGTTATTATGTCCCACTCGGGACAGTGATAGGCCTCACAGTGGGTTTACGGGTCATGCATCTGCACCACCAAGTAACTTGTGATCTGCCCTGCCTCTCAGTTTCTGCAGTAGTTTTTCCATCCATATTTCTACCTATAACTGCATCAGCAGAAGTTCTTCCCCTGTGTGCTCTGGTTCAGGAAAATATCCTTTTGTGTCCTTGAGTAATGTCATGTTGTAGTTACTTTAGTCAAAATCACTGATTTTTAATGTTTTTTCTGACAACCTGACCAGCTGATGAGAGGAAAGCAGCAAAGTGATGGCGGAGGGATACAGAACCCCTAAATTCAACACACAAAAGTCCTGAACACTGAAGCGTCCAGTCAAGCCAATGTTTTCTGTGACGTTTTAACCTAAAAGTTGGTTATTAATGAGACTTTAAGTGCTACCATTGACTGTTGTGTATCATCTAACATCTACACTTTTAGTGACAAAGCTCACAAGTTCCTTTAGTGGTAATCACACTCACTAGTGCCATATGTAGCAACCCCACTTCAAAAAACCTAAACTATCCCTTTAAGACTATTGTTTACCCTCCAAATATATAAAGACACTTTGTGATGAAGGAAATTTATTCACCCACACCTCCTCTTTACTGCACACTGTGAACCTTTTCTTACATTGGACACCAAAGTGTGAATGTGTGTAAGTTCTCAGTGGGTCATATTTATGTTCTGTGGCTGTGTTGACGAAGAGAATGTTGTATTTGTGTAAATGTGGGATCACTGTGTATAATGTAAATTAAAGATGAAGGAAAATCTTAATTATTTGCTCACAATGTGTCCACTGGTGTTTTTTACAGGTTAGCATCAGTGATGTGGTTAAATTACTGTCAGGGATGAAGATGTATATCGTAAAGATGTTGGAGAAACTGGTGAGGAATGATAGCCCCTCAAAGCCAGTCTTAACTTATCCTCACATTAGGGCTGGGACTCTAGAACTGGGAAGAACCACTTCCAGCTTGTTTAAAGAATTTATTTAATTTGCCTGTATCCTTAATGATTCCTCTATCAATGCCTGCCACTTAGTATTTCGACAGTTTTGCAAGAGGCAGTCAGCACGTATAACAACAAAAGACAGAAACGGTTTAATGTGTGGTCAGTCCTCCAGAATATAACACCCAACAGCACAGCATTAGATTAGATTACATTAGGAAAGAACTTTATTAACGCCTTTAGGAAACTTCCTCAGGGAAATTAGGATTCCAATAGCAGTTTGAAAAAGTATATTGAAAGATATATATATATATAAAAAGATTGATATAAACAAAAATATAAATAAAAATAAAATAAATATAATTAAAAAACATATGGCTACTGCTCCTTCCTGTCCTCAGTCTTCCTGTTTCTCCCTCCCCCCAGTGAGGAGTTGTACAGTCTGAAGGCCTGAGGGACAAACAAGTTTCTCAGTTATGCAGTTAATGTGGCTGTGTGGTTTCAAGCAAGGGTAGAAACTGTGAAACATTCATCAGTGCAGCAGTAAAGGTCCCATATTTTACCATTTTAACAAGTTGACAGTTGCGACAGACGTCCTCAGTTTTTTCTTTAAAGTTCTTGCCTTAAAATCCTGTCAGGTGTAGGATTGTGGTGTGCCTTAACACCCCTCTGTTTCAGCCCTGCTCAGAACAGGCTGTTTTTGTGTAAATTTTCATTACAATGTCCCTTTAAGTGGTTTCGGCTTTGAATTTCAGCGTCGTGCTCATGTATTTACTGTGGCTGAATGTTCTTTCCCCTTGAACTGGAGGGAACCATTCTTAGGCTGCGGGCCAAAGTCGCACCCAGCCCAGGAATGGTTTCCTAGCTTGGGGAGGTGACATTTTCTTTATCACGTCATTACAGGGGAAATTTCAAACATAATGCTCTGGTACTTAAGCTATTTTTATTTCCGCCAAGGAGGTTATGTTGTTGCTGGCATATGTTTGTCTGTTTGTTTGTTTGTTAACAGGATTACGCAAAAACTACAGGACGGATTTTGCTGAAATTTTCAGGAGATGTTGGTAATGGCCCAACTTAAAAATGATTAGATTTTTGCTCAATAACTGTCTAACTAATAACGATATCAACATCATTCTGAGTGCTAGTTGTGGGTTTTCAGGGTGAAAGAATCATATTATCATGGTATCTTTATCATGGAACTATTGCAAATAGATGTAACAGCAATATGTGAGCTACCTTGGCTGAGGTTTGCGCTCTCATAGTGCTTTCTAGTTCTTGATTTAATCCGTCCGTATTGAACAAATAAGTTGCCAGTGTTTGCACCTGACTCCTTTCCATTTGTTTTTTCTTAAGGCCAAAATACTTTAACATGCTATTGAGTATATATACAAAATTAATAACCTCTGATAAATGTTAAAAAAAAGAGCAACTATTTTTTTATAAAAATGTCAGTGTATGGGTTTAACCAATGCAAACGATGCCTAATGTAAGGTTTCTGTGATTTAGAACAAGGAAAGTCTTTTTTTTTTACATGTTGTAAAGACAGTAGTTCTTCTTGGTAATAAATTAATCAATTAATTGTCAAAAAACTACTAATTAATATTCTTTAGGGCCTCCTTCAGTAGTGAATCCTTAGAATTTTCCCTCCTTTAGGGCCACCCCAAGAGCTAAGTGTAAGTGAGGGGGCTAATTTTAGGTTCTGCCCCAGGCCTTCAAATCATTGAAGCCGCCCCTGACCTGTCAGTCCAGCATGAGGCGGGCTTACCTCCGGTGGTCTATGGTGCATGTATGAGAGAGAGAGAGAGCAGAACAGGGTGGTGTACACGCTCAACAAGCAGTCACTCCAGGAGTCACAGTGTTACCCATCATATCCATTTTCCCAGGACAGGTGGATGTGAGCAGTGTGCAAATATTGACAGATGATAATATTCGGATCAAAAGCCTTGTGAGACGAGCTGATTGATTTTTCACTTGTTGGAGGAGATCAGTTTGTTGGCCAACAGTCTGCTGAGGAAACAAGAGGTAAGTAGAGCAGAGACTGAGACTGGACTGTTGTCATTTTAAGGGAGCACAGCCGTGAGGAGAGGTCTTGATAGAGGGGTACGCGAGATCATCATCTGTTTTGTGGGCATAATCACGGAAACAATCATTTCTGATAAACAGTTTGATTAGAATGAAAATCCAAACGCAACATTTTACGCCTGCATGTTCGGGATTTGGGATATTTACGCACGGCTGGGCGTCTTGTCACCAACTTGCAAGGGTGCCATTTCCACCGTTACTTGTTGTTTTTCAGCTTTATTGTGAGGGTGTGTCTGCAACCTTCACAGAGCTGCGCGCGGCACAAAAATGGAAATACGCGCGGGATAAAAGTCCTAAAACGCGCGTGACCGTGTTTCCAATTGTTATCGCATCAACGATGCGCAAAAGCAGACATCAGACGTCGTCGTGCACGATGACAGATGAAACACAAAGAGGATCAGGTCACGTTCTGCGCTCAGCATCAGACGAGCCACAGGTTGATGGGCACCGCTGACGTCACGCATCGTTGCTGAAACATGTTTCTGGTTATTGGGAGTCTCCCTCTAAATACTGGCACTGGACACCAAACTGTGCCGATATACTACATATTGGAGTAATTTGTGCGTAATGATCGTCCGCGCGCCACTCTAACAGGTTGCAAAAGCCCCTGAAGCCACATAACATGACGTACTCCTCCATCAATTAATCTTAACTGAAATGGGGTTAAAGTTCAGTCCCAAAGGCAAACAGAGACTTGGGTATGTGCACGCCGCGACCCTCGCTTTTCTCCCACTCTCGCTGAGGTTGTCCTTTTTTCCATGTGGTGTGATGTGATTCCAGTCTTTACCCCATTTTACTTCGATGCTACAATTCACAGATGGATGCAGTTACCATGGAGATAGGACTCTGAACGACGCACACTGTTTTCATGGCGGTGAAACATCACATATGGGATATAAGGGGTTATTTTTCACACAAGGAGCACGAGTGTGACCTATTTACATGCTCTACATTTGGAATGGATGTTGGGAATGCTGCTTGAATTGTCGCTGCATATTTTGTTTTTATTCATTTTTACACTAAAGGCCAGGGCTGCCCTTAAGGGGGTGTTGGGGGGGGGGGGGAGGCTTTCTGGGGCCCAAAGTCATTAAGGGGTCCACAGAGAGTAAGCAAAGACATGGTTGATTCTAAATTCAAGCAGAAATGGCATTTTTCTTGTCAGCATTTTTCATTGATGCTTGTTTCAAATGTTGGGCCTCCTCTTTTGAAATAGGCATGAGCCTTTATTTTGGTTGTATTGATGTTGTTGGAGGGCTTGGTGAATCAGACAACTTGTAGGCAAGCCAGTCTTTGCAGACAGACCAAGTATCAGTCCACAAACTACAACAGATGAGGGTAAGCTAGAGTCAGTAAAGAACATTTAAAAACTCAGAATCCAATAAAGTTGGGACATTGTGTAAAGCGTAAATAAAACAGACTACAGTGATTTGCAAATCCTATTTGACCTATATTTAATTGAATATTCTACAAAGATGAGATATTTCATCTTCAAACTGTTGGAACTCCAATCTGAAAATTACTATAAATATGGCACTAGTCTTTTTTACTCTTTATTTCTATTTAATTTAATTTAGTTTATTTTTATCTTATTGTCTCCATGATGGAGATTATGTTGTTTCCAGCGTATGTTTGTGTGTTTGTGTGTTTGTTTGTTTGTCAGCAAGATTATGCAAAAACTACTGGACAGATTTTGTTGAAATTTTCAGGACATGTTGATAATGGCCGAACTGAAAAATGATTCGATTTTGGTGGTGATCCAGATAACCGCCATTACTTATTTATTTTTTGTAGTAATGTGGCTCCTACATGGTTCATGGGAAGGGGTGGGGGCATTGACAGGGAAGAATAATAAAGAAAATATTGAGGAGTGGGGGTACCAATATCTTTTTTTCCATCTCCTTCACTTTGTTGGATCATTTCTGTATTTCACAATGTCAAGAATTGATTTTTAATTTTTTTTTTCTTTTAAGTGAATTAAAACATCTCCACTCAGCATGTGGAACTGCAATGTTGAGAGATCACACCTGTTTCCTCCACCAAGGAGGCCATGTCTTTGCTGGCGTTTTTCTCTTTATCTGTTAGCAACATAACCCAAAATGCTGTGGGCAGATTTGGATGAAATTTGCAAGGAATGTTGATCATGGCACGAGAAAGAAATTATTAGATTTTGGCAGTGATCTGAATAATGATGTAGATCCAGGCGGGGTTTTTTTTAGGATGTTAACATTGCTAGGCCAGTTTGTCACATTTTGCTGATTACAGTATAAGTTCTCAACTCATTATAATGGCATTTTCAGTGAATGTTGTTCATGGCACAAGAGAGGTGACAAGATGTTGGTGATGATCCGAATTTAAACGTGGACCCAGGAAATTTCTCAAGGATTTCTTAACTATGCGAGTTGGGGCAGATTTTCATATTTTTGAAAATAACCTGCTTCATATCGTTGGAAATGCCTCAGAAGAGGTTTGTTCTCCCGTAGCATTTCTAGTTAATGTTTTTTTTTTTGTTTTTTTCATTTTTTGTTAAAGGCATTATTTTTATATTTTATATGTTGAAACTGTTCAAAATCAAGACGTGACAACAGGATTTCAGATATTCCATCAACATGACATCAGGACATAATTAGGCTGCAGCTCAGATTATGTGCTCAAAGCTCTATTTTGATGCTATTTCATGCACTTAAAGCAACTGATTTATGTTGTCTATGCCTTAAATTGGTCCTGTTGATGACTCTTGAATATCACGGCACTGACTGGATTGTTTATTGCTGTTCTTTATCGCTCATTCTATGGTTGTGGGGGCAGTAAAAGCAGGTTTTCAAACTTATAGGTTGTAGCCCAGAAGCACCAAGCTATGTAAATCTGGCACTTGAGGTGGGATCACTTGTGGTTTGGGCTTAGAACCATCACATCATTATAAGCAGCACAAGTTTGAAGAGACGTGGTCATAAACTGGGGCTGAAGTCAGAAGAAAATGGCACACTGGTTTTGATGAGGTGATATCATTTGTGTATTGAGAACTACAGCTCCATAGATGCAAGAGCATTTTTATGGGCATGAATTTAAAATAAAAAAGGAAAAATTATGAGACTTAATTAAAAAAAAAGAAAAATCAGACTTTGGGCTCTTCTTGATTCACAACTTTATAATCTCAACATTTAGTGTTTATCATGATTATTAGATAATTTAGAATTAAACATATTTCAAGAGTGTCCCTAATACACCATCATAGTTTTACCATATTTCATTCATTATTCGTCACTCTATTAAAAAGTTTGTTAGTTTCCTGTGCAACAAAATTTGTTCTGAGCTATTGTTAAAGCTGGGCTCAAAAAAATGCCCTGTAACAATTTGCAAATCATGTCAAACAAACCACTATAGACAACAGAATAAGTGAGGGCTGTTAAAAATTTACAACAAAAACACTGACATACTTTAACGGAACAGACGCCACACAAGCAAGACACTGGAGACAAATGATGATAACTACTGTTTTTTTAGCCTATATTTATAACAACACTCAAAATTTGGCAAAAGCAAACGTCAAGGCACAGCATTACAGGGTGAAATAAAAGCAGTAAAATCAGAATTTTGACCATTTCTTTTGTCTGTTAAGTAGCCCATATGCTGCATCACAGAATTGTTCCAAACACAGGATCCTTATCAAGGAAAAGTGTAACGATGTAAAAAAAAAAAAAAAAAGCAAATATTGTTTTTGTGTAGAATTAAATAGCAGAGAGGGTGCCAATAACTCATTACGTCCACCAAGGAGTTTATTTTTTTTGCCGGCGTATGTTTGTTTGTTTGTTTGTTTGTTTGTGAGCAAAATTACACAAAAACTACAGAACAGATTTTGCTGAAATTTTCAGGAGATGTTGGTAAAGGCCCAACTTAAAAATGCTAATATTTTGTTGGTGTTCCAGATAACCACTATTAGCAAACAATCGTTTTTGCAATTAATAACTGTCTAACTAATAATGATGACAACATGATTCTGAGTGCTAGGTGTGGGTTTTCAGGGTCAGGGAATCATATTATGATGGTAACTTTATCATGGAACTATTGCTTATAGATGTAACAGCATTATGTGAGCTACCTTGGTGGAGGTTTGCGCTCTCTAGGTGTTTTCTAGTTTGTCATGTCCAACCTTCCCAAGTAGAGATGTAATGAGGTTTGGATCTGATCCAGGTTGGAACCTTGTTCTGGCATGTCATCCTCTTTTTATTTCCACTTTTTAAGCCCCAGGTCTCCTCTCAATAAAGGAGCAAATTCCCCCCATTAAAACAAAAAAGCCTTAACAGCTTAGACAAGAGGAGGGTAAAGCATCAATGTAACACCAACCAAGACTTTACTGTTGCACTGAAAGAATGAGAAGTCTGGTGTTTCACAGTATCCATGTCCAGACATCATGTGACGCTTGTCTGAATGTCAAACTGTCGCTCTGTGATGACCAGAACGTTGTTTTTCTGGTTGTTTAAAACCATGATTTTCTGACTCACTTATCTTTGGTCAGATTGTCCATTCCTTTGTCTTTGTCCCAGTCTCACATGCCTCACCTTCACCACTCTGTGTAGTCTGCTCTGGAAATGCCCTTCACCTTGAAGTCTCCTGCCAAATTATGTCCATCCCAGTCTGCTTATCTCCTGCCCGCCCCTCTCTCTGTCTCATAATACTAAAAAGACCGCCCTTCTCCTGCTGTTTCTTTGTCCTCCCCACACAGATAAAGTCCCCTTGTCTACCTGTTCATGTCCTCGTCTGTAAGACAAAGGGGTGTCTGGTGGTCTGTTCAGCCCCGGTGTAGATTTGTACAGGTAAGGAACGATGGAGCAGCTCCTCAGGTACCATGTTTCATACCCACAGAGAGAGAGGCTGGTGCTGAAAAGCTGCACGATACATTTCACAGGACAATGAGAGTCTGCCAAATTCCCCAAAGGATTCGAACTGGACAAACATGTGAGGCTGACCCACTAATGCCTAAAAATATTCCAGCTTTCAGAGGATTATTTTTCCACCCTTGGAAGCTTTGCTCTCACCAGTCTACTTGTGGAAAAAAAAAATAAAAATGATTTATTTTGGCTAACAAAAGGAAAATTTAAGAGCTAGATGAAAAAAATCTAACTTTAAAGGAATACGCAAGTTCAGCTTCTCATGTGAAATGTCTTAATATCAGTACTACTGAATATATGAAGTCATCAGCGGACTGGAGAGAGCTTTTTCTCCAACTTTAGATTCTTCAGAGCAGGGCAAAATAAAAGAAGGAAAAGAACTAAAGCAAACAAAATTAGAAGTGCTCTGAGAGCAGAGACCTTTGCAAAGGCATTTTAAAGTTTTTTTGGATGGGTTATTAAAATGTGGAAATCTGCCTTGTCTCGCTCTGTTAAGAAATCATTTAAAGAATTCCTGGATTCACATCCGGATGCATATTAATCTCCCTTGTGCCATGACCAACATTGCCTGAAAATGTCATCAAAACTCCTTATATTGCCGCATCCACAGAGACCACCTCAGAAGCCGCCATTGTTTTCAAACATGCAGTCACTTCCCGCTGTTGTCACGTCTTCAGTTTCCGCCTCTCTTCCCTCATTGGGCCGTCCAACCTTCGGCCGATGAAGTCATATGAGGTTGGAGCTTGGCAAGATGGATCTGCGTGATTTCAGAAAATAAATTAGGCAGATCCATCTACACTGCAAGGTTAGGTTCCTTCCGACACACCAAAAACATGCTCATTAGTTCAATTTGTGACTTCAAATTGCCCTTAGGTGTGAGTGTAAGTGGTTTTTTGTCTCTTTATGTGGCCCTGCGATTGGCTGGCGACTGGCTCAGGGTGTACCCCTGCCTTTTGCCCTATAGCAGCTGGGTTAGGCTCCAGCACCCTGCAACCCTGAAAAGGGATAAGCGGTGTAGTTAATGGATGGATGGATTCTTAGGCCCTGTTTACACGACAACAAAAAAGACTGAAAACTGAGAGTTATCGTTGTGTTTGTGCCTTCTGTTTACACAAGAACGGTGCCCAGAGTGCCTGAATCCACAAACTTTTGAACCCAGGGTCCAGAGTGAAAAGTTTTGAAAATGTTTTCGTATCTGTCTCCGTGTAAACAGAAATCAGAGTTTTCAGGGAAAACAATGTAACATGGCGCCTACACAGTACTCTTTCAGATGAAGGTTGCTTGCACACCTCGGAACAACAACAACAACAACAACAGCAACAACAACAGCTTTGCCTGTCTACAGAGCAACGTGCTTGCTGTGCTCGGTTTGTTATCCAGACAAAAATATCTAGACAGATTTGTTGTCCAGACAAGAAACTCCTGCGTTTTCGTTCATCTGCTCGCCATTGTTGTTTGTGTAGGGTTTGTTGTCAACGGAAAGCGTACACATATTGTAACGCTGCTGTTTCCCTACATAAACCTACATCGCCAGCTACTGGCCTGGCATGCATGCTACAGCGTTTTCAGTCATTCCAGTGGATCAGTGTGAACGCAGATCATTTTCACATCATCTCCATGTGAAAGCAGAGTACTTTGAAAACGCAAAGAAAAACCTTTCTGTTTCTGGTGACAACGTTGATGTGTAAACGGGGCCTTACTCTGAGTTGTTGATCATTTCGAACCATTTTTTCAATTTGTTGATCGTTTTCAGAAGTATTGGATGAGCATTGGTGCCCAGGACGTTTGTTGTCTTGGACGTCCTCTCTGCCTTCACAAAATCTTTTGTGCAATTTAAACACTTGTGACAGGCAGTGCTCCCCATACGCCTCAGTTCATGTGCCAAAGATTCAACTGCTGCTTTGTTCGATTTCACCGAAAACTTCAAGCGTAACTTTTAAGCTAATGTTTTGGCAAAAACACGTGCACCTCAGTCAGTTGCTAGCAGTGAACTAAAAATGTCACCTATTGTAAACTCACAGCAGTTGTGCGTGCACATCAAACCTTTAATATTTAACACTCATTGTGACTGTAAACCACATGATTTTATCTTTATAAGCACAGACTCATTATTAGATTACCAAACCTCGTATATATGGTTGGATGGGCAATCCCATTAAATATTACTGTATATGAAAAAAATCTTGTCAATCTTAAATTATTCCTTTAAAACCAGGAGCTTATTACTCTGAAATGACACGACCAGCATGTTGCCATATAAAGGTTACTCAGTGTTAAGGAAAATCATTTCCAGCTGCTGTTGTATCTGATCTGTGTCAGTGTTTATGAACGTGTCAGATCAGAATGAGAGTGATGTACAGTTTGAGGCCAGCTGTCAATCATCTCCTGTCAGCTGTAGGAACATGTGTCATTACTGATGTGCAGATGTGACACGCATTCCTCTTATCAAATCACACCATTCATATCTGAGGTTGGCTGCATTTTAACACTTCCTCTTTGAATGCACTGCCTCTCCTCTCTGTGCTTAAACCTGGACTTATGATGAGACCTTGAGAAATGCTTCAAAGCTTTCAGTCTTTGTGCTGCAGTCATGACTGGAATGAAAATTAAGAAGAAAAAGGAAAATCTGCTGCGTCTCGTGTTTAAATATTCAAAGTGACAACAGCACTCTGGGATTTATTTGTACTGCAAGGTATGAAGGAGAAGTGGGGCCTGAGATGGAAATAATGAAAAGATGTTTTTCATTAAGCAACTCGAGTAGCTAGAACCACAGCCTGGCAGCTTTGAGGCTTTGGGAGGTGCACAAGTGAAGGAGTGGCAGTTTCAGAGCCAGCCCTTCCCAATGTGTGCCCTAGGCGAGATCTTATATGGCGTCCACCTCCATCCATGATTTACATACGCTGAGGGAAAAAGATATCTTCTCCATAATATAAATCTCATAGACAATTCCAACCCATTCATCAATTGTGGGTGGTTCTACTTTATACCATTTCCTTGTAACAGATTTCTTACTGACCGCCAATAATATAGCCAGCAGTTTTTTGTCTTTGATGTTCCATGTTTCAGCTAATAGATTACCCAAGTACATAGTTTCACAATTAAATGGGATGTTTACATTAAATACATTTTTAATATGTTTGTGGATCTCTTCCCAGGACGGTCTTATTATCTGGCAGTCCCATAAAATATGGAAATGGTTGGCTCCATTCGATCCACAAAGTCTCCAATAATGCCTTGGTATCATTTCTGAATGGGTGTGATAAAGTTTCTTGCAACATTCTTAAAACAAAACTCCCACCATGTGTTTGACCCAGTTGAGAACCATTGTAGCTGGGATATTTTCTCCCAGCTCTCCTGTGTGATCATGACCCTTAATTCCTTCTCCCAGTTCTTCTTTATGTATTTCTGAAGATTCAAAAGCAAGGCAACTGGACTGTGTAGAGTTTGTCATTTCTAAGTTGGGCCATTACCAAATCCGTCCAGTAGTTTTTAATCTTGCTAACAAACAAACAAACATACGCCAGCAATAACATAAACTCCTCAGCAGAGGTAATAAATACAAAAAAAACTAAAATACAATATATATACCCTTCCTACAAAGTAAAAATCCTGTAAACAAGTGAATATATAATAATAATAACTTATTTGGAATTATCATTTGTAGTAATATTAATTGGGAATTGTTTTAGCTGTTTAGTTTGTTTAGTGAGCTTTTCAATTTTAAGAGTTAATAATAAAAACTAGTTTTAATGTAATTATATTGAAGGTGAATATTTCCCCGATTTTGTGGCACCCCCTGGAGCCACAGCGCCCTTAGCATTTGCTTGTATGGCGTAATGGGCCGGCCAGCCCTGGGCAGTTTACTAATGGGTCAAGAGGAAGGACTGTGGTGTTTTTGAGGCAAAATGATGAGTTTAACTTTTAAAGCATAGGGAGGAACATGTTCCCGAAAGCCTTTACCTCTGAAATAAAAATCCTGATCACTTTAGATCGGAGTGGACAGATGTGCAAAGTCCTCAAAGTGTTCTTCACAGGATAAGCTCCAGGACATTGGCTATTGACCCGTGACCTTATAAATGTAATGATGTCATTCCTAAAACACTTTTAAAGACTTGCTTTCACATAATTTCAGATTTTATTCTCCTGATTTCTTATTAATCTATTTATTAGATTTTTATGTTGTCACAGCTGCTTTTGCTCCTCTCAGTCATTTCTCATCTTTTTTTTTCTGCTGTTTGCCGTCTTTTTATGATTATTCAACTTTCTTATTTTTCCATCCCTTATTCATCGGTTTCAGTTTTTCTTAGCCTTGTTTATCTTTTTGGTGTGATGTTGTCTTCTTTTTATTTAATCTCATTTTATTTATTTAATTCCCAGTTGCACAGTTTCTCCTTTCACCTTTGGTTTAGTCCTTTTTATAAAATTCTGATCCATATAGTGTCCTGGCTGTCTCTGTAGATGTAACTGTCATCACCTTCATTCCCTTTGTCTGCTTTATTCTTTATTCTTGTTGATTCATTGTGTTTGGATTTTGTTTTTTGCCCTTCTATTTGAATTTTCTGGTCATTCTGTTTTTGACCTGATATTATTTGTTTTATTATTCTCTGGCCTTAACTGTCAAAACACTTTGCACACGACTGATTTAAAAGATGCTAAATAATAATAATAATTATTATTATTACTGTATATTAAGTTAGAGGAGAGGACATTTGACAAAAAAATCATCAAAGCAGTCTTGATGGATCACTTTCTGATGAATTGGGACTTCTTTTACGTTGACAAAAGTAGTCCCAAGTTGAGAGACAAATGTCAAGGGGAAAAAGCACAATGTTGAGAGGAGAATGTTTTAAAACACAGTGAAAGTATTAATGAAAATGCAGTCAAATTGTGGAAGAAAAAATAAAGGGCATGTGAGCAAATGTCCAAATAATGTGACAAAAAAATTCTAGATTAAAAATAAAAATGTCGACCAAAAATTTAAATGGGAAAAAATGTTCAAATATTTAGACAAAAAGCCGGAATGTGAAAAAAATTGTATTTCAACATTGTTCAGGTTCTTTGCAGCCTTCTGTTTTTTTTTAATATGTGTAATAAGTGTATTGTCATAATGTTGATTTTTGTACATTTATTGTAAAATATTTTTCTCCTTATGCCTGTCTGGTCCTTAAAATTCCCAAACAAGGATAATGCAAATGTTTACATCTGAAATTAAACCAAAAACACAAAACAAAACAAAACAAAAATGATTTATGATTTAATCTTTTAGGTAGAGATGGCATAATGGATATATTTGTTCTCTTTGTCATTCTGTCGTACATCCCTCATTATTTCATAAATGTCCTGTTACCATCACGAAGCTCCTCTCTGCATGGACGCTCACAAATCAGATATTTAAGTTACATATATATATACATAAGTTCAGATCTACAAACATCAGCTGTGCAGGAATGCTCCAGTCACGGCCTCTGCTAATGACTGAAATGGGGTCTGAGTGTAAGTGCACTGTGAGCTCTTCTGCTTCACACAGACAGCAAATGGACATAAATGGATCCAGTGAGCCGGATGGATGAAGAGATATAAATACATGAAGGCTGACAGGTCGGGTGGACAAGCAGCACTTTCTAACATCAGAGAGTCTGAATTTAATAAACCTTTTCACCCTAAAAGACTATAACCCTTGTAACTCCAAACTATTTTTTGGCTTTTTTTGTTTTGTCAGACCTCTTTTTGTTAAAACTCAAGCCTTTCAAATACAATCAAGGTAAAGACAAATTTTTTCCAAGACAGGCTTGGCTATCAGAATATTTGTGTCATAACTGTGTCAAATTAATGTGCTCGTGTTACTTGCCCAGAAAGACAAAGAAAAAAAACGCAACAGAATTTAAATTTCACATAACTTTTTACAAATCACATATGGATCAACAACAAACGAGCCTTTTCACAACTCAATATGGTTCCCTCAAGGATAAAATAACAACATTAAAACAAACACAAAACATTTTGTTGACCTATATTGTTATTTGTGCCACTCCTAAAGGCAGTTTCTGTTAGGAACAAAGACAGAGGACCACTTCACAGTGACCTCACATCCAGGGGGTGGACTAGCTAAGTCCCCTACTCGTGCTGCAGAGGACACACTTCCTTTTCCCAGCTTTGGCCTTTTTTCCTTTGACTCCTCTGGATCACTTGTGTAAAATAAATCCACCTCCATGACCCCACCTGGTGCAGTTTAAGCACCCTTGCCTCCTCCAGAGTGTATTTAGCACATGCTTAGCACCAATAAAAAAAGTTTTACAATCAAAATGAACAAAGGTGTTTCACCAAACAAGCTCGGTTTTGCACTCTGGTGGCGTTAAGTTGGTGTGCAAAACATAGATGTATATACACTGGTATAGATAATAAACATCACAAACACCTTCCCTTTTTTCCTCATTATTTTGGTTGTAAAGGACTATTTTTATTTTCTTTTTTAGCCTGGTGGGCAACTATCTTGTTCCTTGTTGAACTTTGGCTGCAGCTGATGGGGTGCTGCTTTTTAGAAAGAACAGAGAATTAGGCATATCTGACTCGTCGACTTAGTGACCCAAAACTGTTGTCACCTCCTTCAAAATTCAACATGGAGGTCAGTCAACATCAGGGATACCTTTTTTTATTACAAAAATGTGAAATTACATCATAAGGGTTGATCACTGTGAATTTCCGCTGTAAAATCTCTGAAAAAACACTGAATTTTAAGGCTGCATTAAAAACCTTCTGGAAGAGATATATCTGACCTGGAGCTCTTTGTAGATTGACAAAACAATATATTGCATGTTTACAGAGTATAGAAACAATGTGAGATGTACAACTTAGGGGCACTGTTGAGTTGCGAGGGTTAAAGAAGCTTCTGGTTCTCCACCTGTGAGTCAGGACTACAAGGGGGCAGTGAGGCTAGAGTCTGCCTATGAAGAGTCTGTGATGTTTGGAAGCTGTGGGTGAAAAAACATTCATATATTTTATTTTAGTTTCTTTCAGGGCTTCTAGTTTAGGCTGGAGTTTCCACATTTAGATCTTGTTTAAATACTTGATATAGTGCAAAAGGACTTTAAAGGGAGAGTATATGACCTTAACATGTGATACTCATTGACTGTAATGTTATGAATGAGGTTGTACCTTTCCAACAGTTAAAAAAAGTGTGGAAATTGTTTTAGGGAGCATTTGCCCGTGCTATAAGCTCATCTGATGCAGTATGAGAGCACTTTTAGTTTGTTTGCTGCCATCTTAATGTTGATGTATGACCCCTCATCAGACATTTTGTTTCTTCGGGAGAGCATGTAAGGAAGTTCTTGCTCTCATAAATATTGATTCTTGAGTTGTTATTGCATCAACATCTGCATTTGAGAAGCACAGAAGCAGTTATTAAAACATCCGTTTGTGAGTGCAGTGGATTTCCTGTCCTTTTAAATCTGCCTTTCTTAATGCAGAGACTTTAATGTCAGTGCATTTTGCTAACACTGTGGTTCCTGCGCTCACAATGAAATTAAGGAATTCAATGAAAAGTGAGTAAACTGCGGAGCAAAACTGATTCTGAGACAATGGTGGCCTACAGTTAATGCCATTAATTTAAAGTATCGAGCAGTGTTCAGCAGCATGGGGTGGTTTTTGAGATCAGTAGAGTATCAGAGAGTACCTGATACCTGAGAGCTGGCTGACCTGACTTTGCAAATGTTTTTAAGACTTAATGGACAAACATCAGGGGGCAGCATGTCATCAAGTAATTTTACAAATGCAGATTACATGAGATACTACCTCAGATTTCAGCAAGTTAGTTCAATCCCAGGTTCTATCTCTGATCATCCAACAACCAACCAATGATTTGTGTTGCCTTGTTTTCTCTGACTTCTTTCTAATTTTTAAAGGTCCCAGTTAGACTGAAAACAAAGATGTAGTGTTGAGAAAGTATTTCCAACAAGTCCTGAACAGCTTCACCAAAGACCTGAAGAGGTTGCTGTTGTTTTAGAGGCTATAATGTCACCAGACAGAAGGGTTCAGAGGTCACTGATCTGCTGTTTTATTTACAGTAGCTGTTATAAAACTGACATTTGGTACATTCAGTCAATCAAAATCAACAACTAAAAACAGTGTCCTAAATGTTCTGATGAGTTCCAAGTTAATGGATAAATAATCAATAATACAGCCCTTTTTAACCTTAGCTGTAGTTCACACTCAGTGCTAATGGACTACAGCATGTTGGCATTCAAACGACTCAAAACAGTAAAAATGTTGGCATTTCAACAAAACATTAGCCTGTTTTAAAGGGATGGATCAGGTTGTTGATCTCTTCCCCTGAGGGAAGATAGCAGGCTACAGATGCTAGCCAATACGTAACAGTCAATAGTGCCATGGAAAGCTTTGTGATTACCTTGCTTTAAGGATAAAACTACACAAGAACTACGTTAGCGTGACAAGACGCTACAGTAAGAGTCCTTACAGCATTTTACTTTCAAAAGCCCCGCGTATGGAATTATGTTGTGATACATCATAGCAGATGTTTTTTAAGGCAAATATCTCTTTGTTTAGAAGTCGGTCCAGGACATGGTTGATGTCCACATGATGGACAGATGGAGCCTGGAGAAGTGATGTTCATCGTGCAGGGGAGAGTTAGTAAACAAACATGGAAACATAGGAGAGAAACAAAAGCACCTTCATCATTTAAATCTGTTGTGTGGACTTTCTTTGGAATTCTAAAGGGGCAGAAGAGATGGACATGACACACAGCATTTGGAAGGAGTGACACATGAGGATAAAATTTGATGGAAATACAGCTCACCTCACTTGGCATCACCCCAGGGAAAACAAAAGTTGATGACAGCAAAGATGATGCTAAGCTAACCCCACTAATGAACCAGCCAATATGTGACAAGCTTAGCTTCTGAGCAAGCTAAAAAAAAAAAAAAAAAAAAAAAAGTCAATCCATGACTTACTTTATGTGCAAAGACTCAAGGTCTCACCATGTTGTGGAAAACAAGGAAATGCTGGTTGGAGTCCAGGCATGTGCCTCAGTCTCTGCGTTATTTTACCAACACAGCAGCACTGAAGCTCTACAGAGCAGTGAAGCTAAACGTTGAAGAGGGGCTGAGCACCGCAGAGTGGGTTGCAGTAGTTTAGTTCAGAAAGACTTGGGTTTGGGTCAGAGAGTAGCTGTTCAAGTCCCAACCAAACCCTGTTTGGGAGTTGGCTCAGTGAATGATGAGGTGTCTGCTAACTTCCTGGGCACTGTTGAATTGCCCTTGAGCAAGACACTGAACCCCAAAACTGCTTGATAGCATTACTTCATGAGCAGCAAGCTATCACTCTGACATCTCCCCATTAGTGCTTAGCGGATTAGTAAACATGTCTACTTAAGCTATATAGAATTTGTTCACATTTTTTTCTTTTTGGATGTTAATGCAGTCAAGAAAAGTCTGTAAAAGTAACAAATATCAGTGTAAAGTATAGCAATAAGAAGTGTATCATTAAATATTATGAATAGCAAGAAATTAAAATTGGGATTTGAGTACCGTGATAATATTGTATCGTGGGCCTACTGATGATTCCCACCCCTACTAAACAGAGTTTCTAAAAATCTTAAGCCTGGAAGGACTTTTCTAAACTGTATTTTTATTGAAGTAAAACACTTTATGCTTGTGTGTGGACTCCAAACAGAAAAAGCTTCATTTTCAAAACAACTCGCGTAAGTGTGGTCATGGCCAAAGTGTCTCTGAATTCAATACAAAACTTGTTGGCACTCTTCAGTCTCAGGCTCTGCTCCATATGGTCTGCGGATGTCAAATACATCCATTCCTTTAATTTCGAGTGTTTTATGCAAATAACTCAATCTGGAAATGTTCTGTTGGGCGCATGTGCATTGAATAATTTAGATTAAACCAGGCCAAGGTTGTGAGCGGTCCACAGGGAGGAGGGAGAAATCTCTGCCAGGAAAAGAGACCATGTATGTGGGCTCTGAACATGAATCATTATGCACGATAGGAACAAAAACTGGGCTTTTTACATTTGATAGTCTACTGGGAGTCCCTGCTTTGAGCCCTGATTTCTGAAAACCCGTTATCTTATATATGTGATGTCTGTGGTGTATAATGCAGGTATATCTGTTTGATTGTTTTGTGTGTTTTTCTGCCCCTGAGGGTGAAGGTGACTGTAACAAACCTCTATTTTGTCTGCTTTATTCTCTCACCCTCCCTCTTTACTACTCTGTCAACAGTTGCCATGGAAACTGTTTTGCTCTTCCTCTCGTCGCTCCTGGTGTGCGTGGCTGGTAAGTGCCATCCCCACTTTAAACACACATTTATGCATAAAGACACACACACAAACGTGCCACAGGGGGGCAGTGTTTAAACAGGGGATGATGTCACAGGGTGGGGCTTGGGCGGCAAAACATTCATTTCAGGACTTTGGGGCTTTGTGTGTGGGATGAGTGATAATGTGTGCGGTCTTTATAGTGCATGATTAGATTTAAGTCATGAAAACAGAGGCGTACACTGTGAATAGTTGATGTGATGCTGTGCTGGGGGGGTGTTTTTGACTCTTCGAGGTTGTGTAAGGTAAAACAGACTGATAGAGAGCTACACAGAGTAATAAGTAAGTTAGATAAGTTATTTCCCTCCTTTCTGCTCTAATTTCCTGTGTTTTCACCCTCTTCTCTCCCCTCTCACCCCCTAAATGAAACCACTTCCCCTCTCCACGGCCTCTCAGCTGTAACAGAGCAGAGTGCACAGGGTGAGTGCTCTCTATGTTTTCTCTAATGGGGTCACACCTCGATTCTGACGGCCTCATAGATGGCTCTGTGGGTTCCCAGATCAAATCAGACTCTTGTGGATTGGTCTATTACTGCGAGCAGTGGCAGAGAGTACAGAAAGTGACCCGGCTCAATCAAGTGTGGATGAGGAGAAGATTTATATCGAGGGAAATCAATGCAGAAGAGACAATGGTCATTGTTTTACAGAAGTGAGAAACAATGAAGTATCTATAGAATACAAAACCAACTTATTAACTAAACTTCTGCCTAACTCTGTGCCACTTTTACCATGAATGCCATATCAAAGTAACTCAATAAAATAACAATAATAAAAAATCTTAGCTCAAACATGTTTCTGAATACATCACATCATAATAGGTCAACCTGTGGATTAGTGTTAAGGGAGATCATCCCTTTGTTTTGTTATGTGTGAAATATTAAACCCTTTATAATGTTTTTCGAGAGAACTGGCAACTCAGAGATCCTATAGTCAGTGATGGGAATCAGAGACCAACTGCAACTGAGAATCAATAACAGATAGCAAAAGAAATCAATATCCTTGCAAACTGAGGACAATACTCTCTCCAAGAAGTCAGAAAAGTAATCATAGCAGATGGTAACCTGACACACTAGATGTACCGTTCAATATATTTCACTAGTCCATCTGGGAAAGAGGCATAGAAAGTGTTTGGGAATGGGCAGAATCTATCTATCTATCTATCTATCTATCTATCTATCTATCTATCTATCTATCTATCTATCTATCTAATAGTAATAAAAATGATTTTTATTTACTAGTCAGTTCTAGATTAGTTATAATATAATTACTAATCAAAGCAGTGCTTAGTCAGTTTGTTATTTTTTTCCTTGGTGGGATGCTATCATGATGGTTTTTGCATATCGTGACAAGCTAAAAAGTTCAATGCGGCTTAAAGAGAAAAAAAGAGGGAGCTTTTCTGTTAACAACTCAAATCATCATATATTTATTTAGAGTTTATGTCTGTGTAAGATGCTGAAAAAGGTCATCTGCTGGGAACTCTGTTGTAAAGTGAAGTAATATTATTTTGTAAGGGGTACTAGTATTTTTTTTAATAACTGGCTTATGAACCTTTGAACAGGTGACATTTTGTAACTTTATTTAAGTGAAATCTGTCAGGTGTCTCCTGTAAAGTGTTGACTACAACCTGGTACAGACATAAAGGGATTATAATTTTGTTAATTTTATCTATCTTGAGAAAGACAGATTAAGTACAGGACAAAGTAGATTGCAAAACCCCACTAGAAATATCTGCATATTTGATGATTTACCTTGTTCTTAAATTTGTTCTACTCTTTACTTTATGTAGAAAACAAGCAAGAAGTGGATGAAGACCCATTTATATATGGTAAGTCTGATATGTAAGTCTAATTCTTCATCTGATCATTGAGACACATTGTCAGTGGCTACAAAATTTGCCCTGAATGACAGACTTTTCACTTTCTTTCATCTGTTTTTGTATAAATGTACTCTGCAGACTACGAGAGCCTGAGGATCGGAGGATTGGCATTTGCTGTTGTTCTCTTCGCCCTGGGTATTCTCCTCATCCTCAGTAAGTCCAGCTCTCTAACTGCGTGAGGACGCCTGTGTGATATTGAGTCACATGTACAATTATTCAGTTAAATCAAGTGTTACAATCATATTAAATTCACTGATGAGTAGCAATGCATTTTTCACACTCTGTGAAGCATTGAACCATTTCATCATCAGGTGACAGTGAATGTGCTTTCTCCTGTTTGTAGGTCGACGATGCCGCTGTGGCATCAACCAGAAGCCCAGGTATGTTGGTGTCCTGTTCTTTAAAGAAAAATGGGCTTTTCTGTTTTACTTCATTATGTGGTCATTCTGAACCTTTGTGTTATTCTTTCAGTGCTCCAGGAGATGAAGAACAACAGGAGGAGAACTTGATTGTCTCAAAGGGTAAGATGCACATTTAACCTTCATGCAGTTACAGTCATCTCTGACTCAACCTTTGACCCTCCTTGCAGGTGTACTTACGAGGGCTGATTGATAAGTTGTGAGCCTCATATTTAAGGGTTTGACTTTTGGCAGACATATTGCATAATTTTTCAACATAATCCCCTTCAGTATCTGTACACTTTTGCCAGCGATGTTTAAGGGCCTCAGTGCCACTTTTAAAGAAGTCCTTTTCTTGACTGTACAGAAAGTCCTCCACTGCATGTATGACGTCATCATCTGACCGAAAGTGGGTACTGGAAATGGCCTTTTTCAATTTTGGAAATAGATGAAAGCCTGATGGAGCGAGATCAGGCAAATAAGGCGGATGCTCAATCATTTGAAAGCCACAATCTTTAGTCACTTGCCTTGTTTACTTTAGAGTGCTACCTCTTTGACATAAACTGACCAAATGACACCAGTCTTCAGGTACACAGCCTTAAATAGTCAGGGAATAGTAGAGCTGAAAAAAGGACATCCCTGCTTATCTTCTTTAATACAAGGCTCACAACTCATCGATCAGCCCTCGTATGTCAGAGGGTATGTGGCCACCCTGTAGACTGAGTGTGTAAGGCTGACATTTGCTCCAACATTATGATTTAGCTATTAGAACTAGAACATTGACTTTTTGACCTATGACCTTATGATTCAGCTTTAACAAGACTGCATCCACATGCAAGGATGATGACCTTGATGACCTCCAAAATCAAATGAACCGGTTCTTAAGGGAAGGGGACATTTGTTTGATAGAGAGTGTGATTAAAAATTCCTTAGGGAATTCTTAAAATTTGGTTTGGCATACAAGGAATGACCAAGAGGCTCTGTGACCTTGACCTGCGACCCATGCTATCCCACATTTAATATTACTCTTGAATTGCTCCATGTCCATCAGTGTGTCTGTTGGGCCACAGGATTGTACATTTAAAAACAAGACAAGAGAAAAAGACAGTTGGTTTAGCCTTTTTGGCTGCCAAAAGAATGATTTTATCAAACTGGAAAATTCACAAACCAAAATGTTTCTCTGTAGAAACATGGATATCTGAGTTTTTTAATATCTTAGGTATGGAACGAATAACAGATACATTAAATGACACTCAGTTTAGGTCTGAAGCCATTTGGAAGCAGGTGTGGGGACACATATCATCATCACCAATGTTGATTTGATTTAACTTGATTTGATTGACTGTTAAATCTGGTCAATATGAGAAATGTTATTTTTGTTTCTGTCTTGTTTTTGAAACCGGATCTACCATTGAATAATGACAACCTTGAACCTTTTATAATGAATTGAATATTTATTTAAGTATGAGCATGCACTGATCTCCCTTCTATGTGATGTTATTGTGTACATGTTAATGGTTGTCCATTTTTATTTGTCAAGGTATGGACCTGTGTATATTGTTGTTATGTATAAATATTAAAAGTATGAGTAAAAAAAAAAATACTCTTGAATCATGATGGACAATAATGCAAGATTTAAAGAAAACACTCAAGTTTTCTTTGAACATTGATTTCACAATATAGTATTCACAAGCAACAGATAAACACAAGGATCTGTGACCTTGTACTTTGACGTATGGCCTCCAAAATCTCATAAGATCATCCTGAAGTCAGGAGAACTTTGTGCAAAGTTTAAAGAAAATCCCTTCAAGATTATTAAGATATTGTATTTACATGCAGGGCGGCACAGCGGTGCAACAGGTCAGGGTGTCCCGCAAAGCAAGAATATTGCTGGTTTGACTCTGCACGTAGACCAGAGTCTTCCTCTGTGGAGTTTGCATGGTCTCCCTGTGACTGCATAGGTTTTCCCCAGGAACTCTGGTTTCCTCCCACTGACCAAAAAACATGCTTGTTAGGCTAATTGGTGACTCTATATTGCCCCTAGGTATGAGTGTGAGCTAGATGGTTTCTGTCTCTATATGTAGCCCCGCAATCAGCTGGTGAGCAGTCAGGGAGTACCCTGCCTCTTGCCTAGTGTCAGCTGGGATAGGCTCCAGCTCCTCGCGACCTCAAAAGAGATAAGCAGTTTGGATGATGGATGGATGCTTAAAAGCAGAGAATGACTAGAAAAAAAACTTTGGTACAAATCGTCTGTATGCGCACACAGATGGACGACCCCTCCGGTCTCAGCTGTTGCTGGACTGCTGTGGATCTGGATAAAATAAACCTGAAATACAGAGGAGGGATAATTGTTGGTTGGTGTATGTTTAGTGCTTTGACTGAACGATTCTCCTTTGGCATCTTTCAGCTGCAGCGGCTGCCAAAGAGACTCCAGCAGAGAACTGATCCAGGTCCACCAGACCAAACTGCCTTCTGTTGTGAAGCTCTGTTATATTTGACACTAAGCCACTCTAGAGGAGAATCACTGGATTATTATAAAGGTTATGTCAGGGTAAGAGGGAAGGCATACATTTAGAGGTATAATATGTATATTAATCTCACCTGTTGTACTCTGTTGTGTTGTGCCAGTCCCTCTGTGCTCTTGTTTGTTCCTGTGCCTTTGTGTGAAAGTCTCACTCCTGTTCTCCATCTTAGCCGTTAGCACCTTTGACTCAAGATCGTCTACAAAGACTAGAAGAGTTTTTAATGTTGTGTGGTCCGCTGTTTCTTGTTTCTATCTATTGCCTTTAAGATATAGGACTGGACAGTTATGTATTTCTGTTTAAGTCCAGAATGATTCTTAATGCAGCCATGTCACCCTGACAGCACACTCGAGGAAGTGAGCTTATGTTGCTCTATACGTCGTTTTGCTTTTTTTGTGAGTGCTGATTTTCAGCTTTTGATACACATGCAAGACAGTTAACTGTGGAAACACAGAGGTAAATTTTCTGAAAAATGAATACAGGCCTATTTGATAACTTAACATCCATTAAACAGCAATTGCGGTTAGCATTTGGCTGCTCAGGCTAATGCTACTTTTACTTTTTTGCTAAGTGTCTTAATGCTATGGTGGCTCTGAAAATAAAGATACAAAGCATACATGATGAGAAACTGGTAACAAGGTCCTCCCACCTGAACAGCAGTGAAAAGGGTTGCTTGTCTGAGTCAATAAGAGTGACAGAGGTGAAAATAGAGATGAGGCGAAAGTGTAGGCGCAAAAATGTTGTGCAGTGTCACGCAGCATGGCTCGCTGGCAGTTAGGAAACTCAGATAAATTCATGTAATAAGCATGATTTTGTTGTTCAGTTAGGACATGGTGTGACATGATGATCCTGATTGAACTGTAATGTGTGTTCACAACATCCTCGACACCTATTTTAGGCATACACCAATCCCTTGAAAATGTAAATGTAAGCTTGATGGGTGTTGATGGAACGTTCAATTTGATTCTGGAAGTCAGGAATTCAGAGGTGCCATTTGGGTACGTCTTTTAATTCAAGGGGACTTTCACAACCATGATTTGCAAACTCAAAACCTCTGAGCACCAACACCCAACCTTTGAGATAAATGGTACGCACCATAGCTGTAGCCCTGCTGTTGTCTTCTATCAGTGAATATGTTGTCTGATAAAGTTTAACCTGAAGTTGCTTTACATTTTACAGCCAATTCTTTTTTTAGTTGCTTGTCAATATTAAAGCACCAACATATAAAAGATATGTCAGATTTTCTACCTTTATACTATTAAGACATGAAATAAAGTAAGGTAACAACATTATTACAGTTTTACTCATCACTCTGAATGTACTATCAGAGGAAAATGGCTGCAGTGAGAAATATGTGTCATCATGACTAAAGATAGCCAGATTTATAACATATATGTACATACCATGATTATTTACATATACTTATACTAAGAGTTCACAAATATGATAGGAGCCATTTACTGGGGTCTATGTTTTAATGATAAAGAGTGATAATGTGGGTATATTAAATACATTTCTGTTCATGTTAATGGGATCAACCTTATATTAGACAATCTGAACTGCCACAGCTCTTACACTGAGAGTAGTACTGAGCTCCAGAGCAGTGTTACCCTTTACAGTGGAGGGAGTTTCTGTATCAGCTGTCTCACTGCCGCCTTCTTCTCCACCACTGGCACCACCAGGATTAACCGATCTTCTGCAGACTGCCATTAGTTTCTACTTTGCACTCACAGGATCTGGAAATCTGTGGAAGCTGGTCCTTTACTTTTTTTCCCTTTTTTAATATTATATTGTTCAATCACTATTCCTCATTATGCTTTGAATGTTCATAGATGTAAAACATATCTCAAGATGTATAGACAATGTGTCGGTGCTGAATTTGAGAGAAATATAACTTAAAAGTGGTATTATGTATGTAAAAGACTACATTAATAGTAGCCTAATGAAGCCAAATCATAAAGAAAGTGAGTTGTCCTCGTGTCAGGCTTCACTGGCCTACAGTCTGAGTGTCCCTGTGGAAAAGACGACCGTTGGACAAGTTAATGTTCATTCTACACATGAAGCTTTGTTGTGTAGCTACATGTTGTGCTTTTTTGCATAAATAAACTTTGTCTGACTAACTTACTGAGATGTTTTCTTTTTTTATGAATAGCTAAATCATTCATATCAGGGTTTTTCTCTGTAATTTTCTTATAACATTGTCAGTGAAGGTTACAAGCTACTGCTGCTACTTGTACGTTGATATTTTACCGTCAGGCAAAGGTGGGCAATTACAAGGGCTCTTGTGCTCAAAGGGCCTTAGATTTAGGGGCCCTGTTTTGAAGGCATAAGGCACAATGTCTAAAGAGTTTGGGGTGTGTTGTCTATATTTTGTGGACGCATGTTCTGGGCGCAAATCCAAGCGTAGGATATAAAGGGTATGGAAAGCTGTTTGGACATAAAATTAATATCTGATATCAACTGTAGTTCAGCTGTACTAGTACTCAAATTTGGAGTACATGCACTCAGTTTTGGTCAACTAGTGTGCGAGTACACATTTTCAGTGAAGTAAAAAGTGTCACTAGTAGTACTAGTGAAGAAAAAGTTTCACTACTACTACAAGTAGACTAAAGCAAATTCAGGCTTTTGAAAATATTACAACCAGTCAGGGTGCTGGATTTGGTTATAATCCCTCCTACTTCAATTGCATTAGGTCTGTTAGTACTACAAGTAAATCTTTTGGCTTTAGCAGTACTACTAGTAGACTAAAAACACTCTACTAGTACTATTAGTGAGATATTTGAATTTACTATTAGTACTAGTAATCAAAAATCTTGTTTTACTAGCACAGGTTTTTGGGGCACTAGTGTGCAAATAGACTTTACTATTAAAGCAAAATCACCTACGAGAGGACAATTTTCTAAAGCTTTGAGTTTTAATTCTAACATTTTTTAAGTCTACTAGTACTACTAGTAACACAAAAATGTCTATTAGTAGATTTTTTTCTTATAAGGTCTACTTGTGCACCAGGGTGTCAAAAACCTTTACTCATTAAACCAAATTTTTTGCTTACTAGTACGACTAGTAAACTCAAAGTATCTCTAGCCAATGGGAAATCTGAATTTGCTTCCCCCCTATTAGCATATAAGGCTTACTAGTAGTGCTAGTGAACATTTTTTCCATAACTATTACAACTAGTAACACTTTTTGCTTCCCTTTTAACGTGTACTCGCGTACTAGTTGACCAACATTGAGTACTAACTGCGGTTGGTATCACCATTATCAATTTTATGCCCAAACGGCCTGAGCCAATGTCTGTAATCAGACAGCTCCATTATTAAGCTCCCTGACATACTTTAAGAGCCCCTCAAAAGCCTTATAAGTAGTCATAGCTTGTAAAATACAATTCGATAGATCTCTTTGGACATGGAGAGAGGTTAGTCAGTCAGTGGTCTTTCTAAATGACTAACTGCTCCTGTTAAATGTTTTCCTAGCAGAGAAGGTGTTACTCCACTCATGCTGCAATGGCTCCAAAGGTTGTCTGATTAACTCTTTATTGTTCTGAGAGTGCAATCTTTTGTGACCCTGTAAATATGTAACTGAGTGATGAGACAGAAATATGGCTCTGAGTTTGAGAGGAAGCGTGATGGTGGGAGGATCAGGGGGCTGGAGCTTTGTCTCACCTGCCCCTGCAGCAGACCAGGACCCAGGCACACACCTGGACAGAGGAGGTACAGAGCCTTCTGCGTTTTCGGTGAGTAGAGACTTCCATTGTTAAAAAGCAACTGTAAACGCCTTAGAGGACATTTGTTTGTACGTTTTTGTTTTGTGCTCCAGATCTTAAACTTTTTATCACCTCCGCCAAGGAGGTTCTGGTTTTGCCGTCGTGTGTTTGTTTGTTCGTTTGTCTGTTTGTTTGTTAGTAAGATTACACGAAAACTGCTAAACGAATTTTACTGAAATTTTCAGGAGATGTTGGTAATGGTCCAACTTAAAAATGATTAGATTGATGGTGTCCAGATCCATTAGCGAATGATCGTTTTTGCTCAATAATTGTGTAATTAATAATGATATCAACATGATTCCGAGTGCCAGGTGTGTGTTTTCAGGGTCATGAATCATATTATGATGGTAACTTTATCATGGGACTATTGCTTATAGATGTAACAGCAATATATGAGCTACCTTGGCGGAGGTTTGCCCTCTCTTTGTGCTTTCTAGACAATATTTGTGCCTTTAAGTCGTCAAAACTCGGACTTCAAGACTTATTTTTTGATCTTGTTAAATCATGTCTTGACAATCAAGAAATAGGCCTCCCTGCAAATCCGCAACTTTGTTATCTCTCAACAAATGATAAAAGAAATCATGTAAAAAAAAAAAAAATCTGTGGACACCCTAAGGGGACATTTAATCATGATTTGTATATTTTTTGTCTTGTGCTCCACATCTTAAACTAATTATCTTGGGACAGTAATCTTGTTTTTTCTGTGATAATCAGATCATTTCAGTTTTCTTTAGATCTTGTAAGAAGAATTTGTTACTGAAGGGAAACAAGAGTTAATACCAAAAGATAATGAGTAGGGATGGGAATTGAAAATCAATTCTTGGTGAGAGTCAATACCAATTCCCTAAAGCAATCAATTTGATGAGTCTTTTTGCTTAACAATGCCTTTCGGTTCCACTTTGTCCTGCCTGCCTTGCAAATCAAGGACATCAAGCTCTCATCAGAGGCAGTCAGCAGAACAATAGCAAAGAAGTCAGAAATGTAATAATGTCAGATGGGTGGCATGAGTAGTTAAAATTGTGCCTTCATTTCATGGGTGGAAACAATAATGACTTGCAGAGGCAGAAGTGACGTATTTGACATTGAAAACCTGTGAAGGTCAACATTTCCCAAAGCGAAATTCAACAAGAATTGATAAGGAAGTCGATAAAGAATTGGTTTGATAAGCAGAATTGATTATGGCATTTGTATTAGTAAAATCTGAACAATTTCCAACAGTAATAATGAGAGATTAAAGTCCAAACTTCAAGAATAAATAAGAAATGTGAGTAAAATGAATGCAGATGCTTGTTGCACTTCAGTAAAATTAATTGTAAAATCCCCTAAAAGCAGTATAACCTGTTACTCTGGCACCACGGGTATACGTTTCTTACAGGAGATCGGTGTAAAGCATTGTTTTTAGCAGGTATTAAAGTCTAGAAGGAATATTTCTCATTGAATTGACAAGTCTGGACCTAGATATGACTTTTTACAAGTTGATCTGAACCAAACATCAACACTTTTTTTTACAACAGGCTCCATGTGACCTCACTGTGTTTGGTCTGTGACCTTTAGTCCAAGATCAAAGGTCATTTAATTTCATCGATACCATACCATAAATAACCAATCTATTAATGAGTCAGATAAAGAAAGTCACTCCTGCTCCAGTTAACATGCTGTAAAAGTGGGCTGAGAGGACAGACTGGAATCAGTTTGTAATGTCCTTTTAATTACCCGACTCTGAAGAAATTGAATAGATGCATTGATTGGCATTAGAGCTCCATCTGTGAATTAAATCTACATTATTATAAGTGTACACGTCTCCTCCCTGTCACATCTATAACCTCTATCAGCCGGTGCAAGGTTCAAGGTTAATGAACATACCGAGCTGTAACGTATTAATGAGTAACTGTCCGCTGCGTCCTCCTGCTCAGCGGCACAGTGAAAAGGCCCAGACAACAAACCAATGAAAGCATCGAAGTTCACATCTAACAGCGGCACGCCTGAACAAAACGGAGACAAGGGGTGGAAATTTTCACTCTGTTAATCTGAGGGAGTTAATGATTAGAGGTCTGGAGACGTAGATCAAACGAGGGGCTTCTGTATGTGTGTGTTTGGGTGTAAAGATGGAGGGAGAAGGAGCGTGGAGGAGAGAGGATCAATAACACTATTAGCCTCTTAAAGTTCTCGGTGAAGATCAAGGCAATCGCTTCGCTCCGAGTCTGTGGTAGTGAAGCCGATAAGGCAATTTGTCAGGATATATAGAGTTTCCGAGCCTTTCAGCCACCTCTCATCTAAAGTGAATAAGCCGATTTAAAGAGCATGAACACGACTCTGAGCTAATTAAAATGGACGGACTATTGAAACCAAATCTACTGAAACCCTCCTCGCTGAAAACAGAAGGTTTCCTGTGTGTGCCGGCAACAGCCAAAGCCAGAGCAAATCTGTTTTCAGTCAAGGTCATTGGATCCCACATTCATCCCCTTCTTGACCTCTGGGACAGGAAAAGGAGATTTGAGGCCACATGTTCTGGGCCTCATATTCATCAATTTCTTCTGAATGTGACATCTCAAGAGACTTATTCAGCATTTATTCATACTTTGCACACATTCCTGCTGTTACCCAAAACGACCGAATTGGATGAGGGTAAATTACAAGGTTATTTGAACTCTTGATCAGTTGTTGTGAATAATATTACTACAAATACACAGCCCTGACCTCCTTCTTGACCCACTAGTGTTCTATCACTGTCCTCCATATAACAGCCAGGAGGCAGAAGTCCACCCCCCTCCCAATTATAGGACCTAATTCTGAGGACTAAAAATAAAAACAAGAACCCCCTCCACTCTTTGCTTTCACCAGTAAACCTGCAGACGTGCTTGTATCACCAGCTGGCCTCACTGTTTGTTTTCTGTCCCTCCAGTTTTGTCAGCTGAACACACAAACAAGGCGAGACATCATGTCTTCTAAAGGTGAGTAACTCAGCAGCTGATCTGATGATGATACACACAGAGTGCCACTTTAATATGACACCACTGAAGCTGAGGTAGACTGGCAAGGTCACAGGACCGCTCGCTCCGAGATTCAGTCGGCGGCACTGAAACATTATGTGAACCGTGTACCGGGGTGACACAAAGACTTATTAACTTCTTATACAAAGTAAAAAAAAGCATGCTGGATAATGATAAACACTGAGTCAAACAATTTTACGTAGCAAAAACTTAAATTTAGGAAAATGTATTTAAGTTTCTTGATTAAAACATTTAGTCATTCCTTTTAAATAAACATTTACCTGACTAGTCCAGGTAAAGATTAGTTACAAACTATTAAAAATTAGGCCAGCATTTATTGAAATGAGTTTTAATATCTACAAAAGAACAGATAAATTTTACTTACTGTGTGACTTGGAATAAGATATATGTAAGAAGCAATAGGTGCATCTCATGTTAAAAACACTTATTAGGTTGTTTTTTTAAACTATTTTTTAACCATTTGGTTAATGTTTGAATTACAATAATTATGGATCTCATAGTTTGCTTTTTTAGTATCTTTAACCCCCATACAATATTGGTCCCTTTTGGGGATGTTTTTAAAATAGGGATGTGTGGCTTTTGTTTTTTGAGATTGTTTTCTGTGGAAAAATGTTATCTGGAAGAAAAGTCTTTTTTTTTTTTTTAATATTTTCTTTTTCACAAATATTGAAATTTAAACCCAATCTAGACTAGTAGCCAAATAGTAGCCTCTGTGTAATCAAAATAAACACAGTTTAACTACTGAGCCCAAAATTACTATGTGCAACCCCATTATAACTGTCACTTTTGATTATATGTTCCTTGCATTTAAAAATTATCTGATGTCTAACAATATACTCTGAAAGGAAGGCTTCATGTTTGTAGATGCCTTAAATTTTTGCACATTTTCATCCCAGAGCATGTATCAAATGTTGCTGATTTTTGATTAATTTGCAGGAATGAAGTTTGAGAAAATGTCTGTTGCGGTGTAAGAATGCATTCTTTTGAATGTGCTATTTTAAAGGCTCTTTTCTAATAGGCAAAGTGTTAATTTTCTTTAAGCTGACACATTCATTCTGTTAATAATCATTGATGCGTCCTAGGCTGTATTAATCTAATAAAAGATTTTCCTTATTGCATGTTGTTCAAGTGAAACTTGATGATGAGCGTTTTTCTTACAAAAAGAGTATCAGTGATATCACAAACTCATCTGGCATATAAAGGGTTAAATTCCCAAAATAGATCATAATTTACCCTTTGTCATGATAACCAAAGCTGTTGACAGTATTTAATGGAGTGACATAGAAAATACTAGTTTTATGGCACGGCATCCATCTTGTTCTCTGGTGGTCTTGTTTGTCTTCGTAGCTCATATAGTACTCACTTTTAATTTTAGACCTTTTAATATCAGCTAAGGTCTTTTTAAAGGAACTTTAAGAAATAGGGCATTTGTCTCAACCCATACAGGAGCAACTAGTATTTATTTTATCAGGGACAATTTCACCACAGAAGTGCCAAATTTCGAGATGATAAGGAAATGTGTGAACTTGTTAATGACATCGCAGAATCAAATGTTGTTAAGATTAAAATACTGAGCTACAGCGAGCTGAAGTAAAAGCACAAAGCTGAATAAAATATGTTTTCTCCTCCTCTGAGGAGTTTTTGTCTTTTAGACTGACGTCACAATAGATGTTTCTCCATGAGCCACAAGTGACAGACAAGGCTGTCTGCAACAAGATTGATAATTTTTTTATTTTCTAATGTCTGAATCAAATCTGGCAGCGGAAGAAATTAATTACATTAACAGAATTTTTCTTATTTTGAATCTGCAATAAATTACTGATAAGTGGTATGTTTGACTGTAAGACTGCAGAACGATGAAGTTTTAGGACAAAATTGAAAAAGATATGCGACACCACTTTGTCCACAAGGTGGTGCCAAAATAAAACAAACGAGAGTTAGTCACAGGGCTGTGATATTCTATATATACCACAAGATACTGTAGAAGTAGCTTGAATTACATGCCTAAAGTCATCTTCTCTCATTTACAGGGTAGGGTTAGGGTCTACTGTGATACGGCATAAATGTGGCTAAAGTTCAATGTTAGGGGCTGACATGGTAATACACATTTTATTGAACAAAGTATGTGTAGCTGGTTTTAAACTGGATCATATCTTGTTTGTGTAGAGTTATTTTTTTAAATACTGGTTTAACTACAATGTCCTCTTCCTGTCCATTCACAGGTGCAGACTTTGACCCTGATGCAGATTTTGTCTATGGTAAGTGTCTTTGTAAGTCTCTATGAGGAGAGCAGCCAGGGAAACAGATTTGGATGGGCCCACACCATTTTGGATGGTTAACATCAGAAGTTAATACCTGTTTACCCCTCTTATAGGTGTGAGCCCATTTTTGAAACATTAACTTTCTATACAGAGATGACCTTTTGTTTACCTGACGGTTCAGCAGTAAAGCACATTGTTCGTATTACCTAAAGCAAAAAATATATATATGTTATTCCATGTTTTTTTAATCTTTTTGAACATTAATATCCCTGCATCCTTTTTCAGAGTATTGTGATTGAATTTTAATTTGAGAAAGTCTAGTGTCTCTTAAGGTAAAAGGATTGTTTGATTTGATGATTGTAAGGAAGCGAGAATAAATGTTGTGGTAATGTTTGAGCTGGACTGACTCTTTATTGAGTGAGAGAGAGAGAGCAGGTTATTTTCGCATTTGTTTACAAACTTACTTCAACAAAAACATTATTCTACGCTCCAGAGTTAATTCAAAGACAGTCATATTAGGCAGGGACACTCAGCCAGACCTGCTGTCATTCCTGCGCTCTTTTAATGAATATTTGTTACACAGTTCTGAAACTAGTGATTACTCTTTCTGCAGAAGCTGTGTAAATAACTGTATCAAACCTTGAAAAGTAGTTTTCCTCTTACCTGGGTGAAAGCTGAGTCTCTGTTCCTCCCTCCTTTTTTCGCCCCAGTAATCCACATGCTCAGCAGTGACAGAACCTGCACTGGCCCCACTCTTACTAATTTCAGTTGCCTGGGTAGCCGGAAATTGCTTGATTTGTATTTCTAAAAGGTATAGGCAACAAAAGGCTGCTGTCTTCCTCTGAAGAGGGGCACAGGAGGGTGGGCCCTGGGCCTTAACACACACGTATGATGCTGCGATTGGGATTCAGAATTGTTAAGTGAGCATTAGTTCAGAGATAAAGATGAATAGATGGGATCAATAAGTTAAACTGTTTAGAGAATAAGGACGTGGGATGTATGTGAGAACAGAACAAGAGGGAGCCAAAGGTCAGAGGTTAAAAAGTGTTCAAGGTTAAATGCAGGTTCATCTGAGAAAGAGAGCTGTTCAGAAAGTTACTCTCAGTGATGGGCAAAATGGGGCCTGGGGACCACATGCGACCCTCCATCACTCATAGTTCATCCCACAAGTCAATTCAAATATCAGTTAGTTCTGAATATGCAGAGAAATTGACATGATCTTACATAAAAATATGAAAAAAATAATAATTCCATAATAATCCTGGGGTATTGAAAACAATGACTTGATTGTTGTTGTCTTGTTTCTTTAAAAAATCTTGTTTATGCACCATTTAATGTATTGTATGAATAAAAAAAGACCTGCGAGTAAAGTACATTGAATGAAATAGTTAATGTTGCTTTTATTGCACTAAAAAAATAATTTTAATTGGTTTGTATTCTATGTTTAGCTTATCGAATAAAGTGTTACTGTTTGCTTTTTGATTCAAAAGTATTACAAAAATCTTTATTTGTTCCTTTTGTTAAAATAAGTGAGTAAAAATATTAAACTATGAATATGTTGCGGTTTGTGGTGTGGCCCTCTGACAGAATAGATTACATTAATGTGGCCCCCTTGGTGACCTAAGTTGCCCACCCCTGCTCTTGATCATCAGTGTGAATAAACTGTCCTTTGTGTTCTTGTAGACTACCACACACTTCGCGTAGGAGGCCTTGTGTTTGCCGGTGTCATTGTGTTCCTCTCGATCTTCCTGCTGGCAGGTAGGTGAACACCTACAGTAGGCCTACATACAGAGACTGTTTGGTGTTTGTTAGATGGAGTTAAGATTCATCAGATTTTGAGTTCAGAAAGAAGAGCTGAAGGCAAACAAAAGTGGGATGAAGTGAAACCCCGGCCTCCGTCTTACTGCCGTGTTTCCATCAAGGCTGTAACTAGAGCATTTTTGATGGAAGAAGAGCACAACTGTTCTAATAAAATCTCTCTCTCTCTGTTTTATAAAGGCAACAAGCTCGCCCGCTGTGGAAAATCAAAGGTAAGGCTGTCACCGTCCATCAGCTAAAATGGCCTTATAGTGACATCTGCTGGTCAAACACAAGAATTAAAAATCAAAAGGGTCAAAGAGTTAACCTCTGCATCAGGGGTCACCAACTATTAACTGCAGATCCCCTTCGATGCTACCAGAGAAAGCAGATCTACTCATCAACATTCACCAATAAACCACAATTAATATTTACTTTTTAATGATCACTTTTTGACTGAACCCCCATTTAAGAAGATACAATCTTTAATCCATCAATGTGATAAAGGAACTACACAAAGATATATAATAAGTGAATTTGAAATCACATTTGCACTTTATAATGTATGCTGCCTAGCTCAAAAATGAGCTCATGACTCTTAGAGTTGAAGTCCTGAAGAAAGTTTGCATAAAACAAATGAACAATATGATCATTCTACTTGTATAGAAAACCAATGTGGTAAAAAGAAGTCATTTAGGCCTAATCAACCTTGCAAATCAGTTGGATTCACCAGTTGTACATAAGTCATGGTAAAGTGAGTCGAAAACAGTCTAGCCGGTGTTTCAGATCAAGTCAGACTACATCTAGCCTTAAGGATCCACAGGAAAATTCCCAGATCCACCAGAAGATCAATATCTGCAGGTTGGTGACCAGTGGCGGCTGGTGCCAAAAATTTTAAGGGGGGCGCAGCTTTGGAGGAAACAAGCCAAAGAAGCGCTCCATACTACAGTGAAAAGAAACTAAAGACAAAACATTATCACAATACAACCTACTTTGAACAATGCACTATTTGAACAGAACCTCCTTTCCTTCGGGGCTGCAAATTTCTCAGTGACCCTCTGACTGAAGTCCATCATATCCGTCACCAGTCTCTCTTCCATTGACAGCATGGCCAGTGCATTCAGCTTGTCCTGGTTCATGGTGTTTCTCTGGAAAGTTCTGAGAAGCACCTCAGCTTCTGCAGTGGTCATGGGTGTGGTGATGAGGATCTTTAGCAGAGGGACAGTCTCTGAAAATACCTCTCCAAGATTATTTTCCATCAACAACTGGATAAGATCCACAGCACCACAGCAGGCCCTGAACTCCTCCTTGCTGTAGATTCAGACTGAGCTCTGTCTTCAGCTTTAGTTGAGCACTGGGTCGGCCTTCAAGGTGCTGCTGAGAGAATCTTCAGGAAACATGGTGTGGTACTGTGTGAATCTGTCATGAAAAAATACATAGAAAAGCACATTTTATTACCCAAAGTTAACATCAGTATTTACTGAAAAAAAAATCAATAAAACAGCCAAAGTTTAACCTGCTCCCATAAAATAAAGCTGTAATTTATGTCAGTTTCACTATTTTATGAACATTTCTTGTGTCACCTGAACAGTGTCTTATCTTATACCTGATGTCTCATGGCTCAAGATTGTAAACACAAACAGAATCTTCTGTACCACTAAACTGATGCTTTAAAACTATGGGTAAAACTATGTGATACAGTTTTGGTATAGATTAACCGTAAAAAGTATGAACAAAACAAAACAAATAAGAAAAAAATATCAGATACAAGCATGCAGCACAAGAGGGCAGACGGCTCACACCAGCTGACTGATTCTTACAGCTGAAATGGAGGCTGTCAGTGTCTGGATGGCATTTATAGTTTTCAGCAAAATTACTTCAAATTTTAAAAAGTCAAAAAAATAAACTTTACATTACAGGAGTCTGTTTCCATCTGCTGGAGCTTTTCAATACTTTAACTTGGTACCGTTATGTGCAATATTCAGTCAGCAAAACCACCAACAGAATGTATAATTTTTGTATCCAAATTGAA